>JASEVX010000013.1:56730602-56967775 GCA_031761405.1 Serripes groenlandicus | reverse complement strand
ATGGCTAGGCCAATGTTCAATTAACACTGGAACATAACTATATTTAACAATCAATGACCAGGCCTACGTTCAATTAACACTTTAACAGAAATATATTTAATAACCAATGGCTAGGCCAATGTTTACTTAACACTTGAACATAACTATATTTAATAACCAATGGCTAGGTCAATGTTCAGTTAACAATGGAACAGTACTATATATAACAACCAATGACAAGGCCTACGTTCAATTTACACTGGAACAGTACTATTTTTCGCGAGAACCCCGTGTGTATATGTTAGAGGTATTCGTGTCAGGCGAAACTGAAGTAAATCGGAGGGTCTTAATAGGCAGACAATTTTGTCTAGGGTGATTTCTGGTGAATATGTAAGACTGTAATTTTCCTTTTTTTCTGAAAATGTGTTCCCAAAACATACGTATTTTAAATATTATAAACAAATTTCTGATTCATCTGGTTCAGAATTTGCTCATAATTATTCTGACATATAAATATGTATTGTAGTGTCAACCACTTCTAACTTAGTATGAGGCACAAAGTCACGATTATTTCGTGGAATATGCAAACAACTGAGCGGGTTAACCATTTTACATACGACTTTGAATACATAAATGGAAAACTTTGAAAAATCTCTATATTTGAAATATAATTATTGAACAAAGTGAACCTCACTTTAAAAACACGCTTATGACTAACTGGGACATGCTTCACTATCGTCAGTCAGATTAGATTATACAATGCTTATTTTAGTTTTAACATTATCTCACAGTGTTTGGTTAAATTCATATTGACGTTTACAACATGTATCAACACTTTTAGGAAATGTCCTATTAATTTGTACAACATAGCGCAAAACAATTGTATGTGCATGCCGTAATTTCTGTCGACATATGTATCCGTTTGTAAACAAATCTGGTTGGATGGACAGTAGTAGAGCTGATATGCGTATTCACATCCGTTGTCTACCTATAATGATTAAGATATTTAAATTGGAAGCATGTCATGACTCTTGTTTGAACAGATACAAACTAATGATAGTCCCGAATCGGCATATGGCTAAGCTTAATACAGATCTCCGTGCATCAATTTATAGTTTAAACATGTATTACGGTTTTACTGTTTCATTGGGGTTTTCGGCGTGTCCAACGTTAGATCATTTCTATCGTGGCGACAGTTCACTTATTCATGCTCCCTTGATGAACAAAGCAATACTAGGTTAGGCATGGTTTACGAAAGCAGTCGTAGATATTTACGTGTTTCTAGTATATAGTCAAAATTCACTTATCATAAGTTTATACTCGACAGTCTACGTTAAAAACAAACAACTTAAACTAGCTGCCGAGATTATTAAAAGCCCCGCCGTGTCATATCAAATAAGTTTGATATTTCATTAAAGTCCATAATGGTTTCTAATACATATCTTTCTTTCCCAAATATATCAACTGCAACTCTTTGTTAAAATGCATCTGTATAAAGAAATGTAAAATGTATTAATGTCTGACTTTTATCAATATATCAATCGCATATACTAATCATAGATCTACTACCTCTTTTTTTTCACAATGCATCGTAATAACACAAAAGTAAAAAATATTCATGACTTTCATCAAAATATCAAATTCATAGGGGTCTTATTCTTAATCAGTTCTGCCATACAACATATCGATACAAACACCAATTTTGAAAATAGTGTTACAAAGAATTTCTCCTTTTGTCACAATGCTTTCATATTTATTCAAGTGCTCAAGGTAAGCTATTGGGATCGCGTTTTCCCATCGTCAGTCGTGCGTCGTCAACAATTTCGTTAAACAACATTTCCTCTCAGTGTCACAGTGACTTTTGTCAAACGTCGGAAAGAATGGTGACCGTGCTGGAGTTCAAACTCACAACCACTGGATTTGCAGCTTGTGACGATACCGACTCACTTGTCGGGGCACGGCTAAAACACAATAGTTTATGTGCGTCATTAGTCCTCCGGCTCACCATATGTATGCATTTGAACAGCATTTTGAAATATCTAGCTCTGCATTCGGTGTTCAATTCTGAAATAGCTAGCTCGGCCATTGGTGTTCGATTTTATATCGCATTTTGAGTGATTGATTGATTATTGGGATTTAACGCCGTTTTCACCGATGTTTGAGTCATATAACGGTTGCCTGTTCACATTTCACTCCCAGAACATACTTCCAAGGAAACAGGCTACTTTTCAAAATGTACTGATTAACCAATAGTGAAAGACAAATGACAATTGTCAAAGTGAATTTTGTCAAACGTTGGAAAGAATGCTGACCGAGCTTCAGTTCGAACTCACAACCACTGGATTGACAGACAGCGATGCTATCGACTGACCTACCGGCACACGGCTACAATACAATAGTTTGTTTGAATAATTTGGATTTCGGAACACATTACGTTCGAATTAAAATAGTAATTTGAACGCCGAACTTGAATATCAGGCTCAGCCTTCGTTATTCGACTTTATATAAATAAGGAAGTAACACTTTTATTATAGTGACATGTGTACATACTATACAAATGCAAACATCAAACACAATAAACACCCGGCCGCGTAGGTCACTTTAGATTACCAATATTAACAGATAAGGTAAACAAGAGATAAAGAGAGAAGAAAGAGAAAGAAATAAATATGAAAGTATGTCCCCATGACGGATCAAATGCAACCCATAAATGGTTATTTCCATTATGACAATTCAATATTTTGAAATTTCAGAATAATTGAATTGATTGATTGGGGTTTAATGCAGTTTCAACACTTTTTCAGTCATATCACGGCGACCAGTTTACATACTCAAATGTTTCTTGGCTTTCTCACACCAGTACTTCATACAACATTATTTCCAAAAAACTGGCTGCTTTTCCAAATAGACTGATAACCCATTGGAGGACGCTTGTCATAATGAATTTTGTCAAACGTCGGAAATAATTTTCCATTCCTTTATAATAATTGGTTTGTAGTTATAAGTACAAGTAAGAATTATGAAAAAACACTGATTGATTGATTAGGTTTTAACGCAGTTTTCACGAATTTAAATAGAAATTTGAAAGCCGACCTGGAATATTTAGCTGAGCCATATAGCATTTTGATTAATTGATTTATTGGTTGATTATCGTTTTATGCCGTTTTCTACACTTGTTCAGTCATATCACCGCGGCCAGTTCACATATTCAATCCACACAACCGACTTTCCAAGGGAATGGCTATCTTACCACATTAACTGATATCCCATTAGTGGACGACGAACTACAATTGTCACAGTGACAATTTTCAAACGTCGGAAAAGAATGTTGACCGAGCTGGGGTTCGAACTCAAAACCACTGGATGAACAGTCTGGGACGCTACCTACTCACATACCTATACGTCAACTCTCATTCCAACATTCTACACAAGTCAATGTAACAATTGTCTCTTGTCTTCTACTAATGAGATATCAGTCTATGTGAAAAAGTAGCCGTTTCCTTTGAAATTATGTTGTGTGGAGCAACCAGATTGCTACATAAAATCAAAAACCGATAGCAGAGCCAGATATCCAAGGCCCGCATTCAATTTGCTATATCATAGTGAACGACGTTGGACGAGCTCTATATTCCAGGTCGGCGTTCAGTTGTCTACGTTGGATCGAACGACACTGGCTGAGCTATATACAATCGACACCAATAGCAAAGCTAGATATCCAAGGCTCGCGTTCCATTTGCTTTATAAAATCGAACGACGTTGGATGAGCTCTATATTCCAGGTCGGCGTTCAGTTTTCTACGTTGTAACGAAGGACACTGGCTGAGCTATATTCAATCGAACCACGACAGCAGACCTATATATTCCAGGTTGGTGTTCGCTGCTATATAATATCGAGCACCGATGGCCGAGCTAGATATTCCAGGTCGGCGTTCAGTTTCCTATATAAAATCGAACACTGGTGGCCGTTGACCGACCCAACTTCTCAAATCTGATAACATACACATCTTTAAGATTCAATTATTCTTATTCCTAACAATATACACGAATGTAGAAGACAGTGGTACAGCGGAAGAGCATCGGTCATTCGTACCGGGGGTCTCGTGTTAAGCTTTCGTGAAGTACGGGTTCTTCTTTTCAGATTGCCCAACACGAACGGCGCGAACACTGGCTACTTCTACGGGAAGCCGACACTGAGCATGATTAATAAACAAAGCAAAATAAATAATTTTAAACTTAAGACAAAACCGAAATGTTGATGCACTGTGTCGTATGATTTTAACTAAAAATCGATGAAACAAATACCGACTTTGTCAATCATTGGAAAGTTTGAATGACCAGGCACCTAGCATATTAAAGATTGGAACCACCGAGTATATGTTTGAACTGGTGACCATTTATAGCTCTCGTCACAAACAAGCGAGACATCACGATTCTACAGCGTTTTTTCTATAAGATATCACATTTTTGGAATGACAAGTTTTCGGACAGTACATACCTAGATATGATTGACAGATATGTTATTAAACAGACACAAGTGTCCGTTTTCTGTGACGATACATATATACTAATGATTTATGTTTGAAACACGAGTGATTTTACCTGGTATGAACCAGCGAAGGACCAGCAAATGTTTAATTGACACTGAAACTATTCTACACGAGCACAAAGTGTGTTTAAGTTGATATTTCGTGTAAGGTGAACGGGAAGTAAGTCGGACGGGCTTGATAGCCAAACAATTTAGTTCTGGGTGAATTCAGTTGAATCTGGTAGATTGAAGGGGATTTGTTTGTTGTGAGAGGTGTCAGGTGAAAGGGAAGCTAGTCGGACGGGCTTGATAGCCAGGAAATTTAGTCCTGAGTTAATTCAGTTGAGTCTGGTAGATTGAATGTTAGTGTTTTGTAAGGTGTAAGGTGAAAGGGAAGTAAGTCGGGCGGGCTTGAAAGGCAGACGGTTTTGTCAAATTTATTTGAATATGGTAGATTAAATGTGAGTATCATTGAAAAATATTTATTTCATGGAAGGTTATAAAGAAAAGAATTGATCTGCAAATCCATAATTCATCTTATAAAGTATGTCCTATGATGCACCAAATGTCACCCATAAAGAGGCATTTCCAGAATGACAATTGAATATTTTGAAATATCCGAATAATTGAAGGAATGTATAATTATAAAAAAATTGAATTATTATATTTGTTGATTTCTACCAAAGGGTATTTACGGTCTCCTTCACAGCAAACAAACTATCATTTTCTATTCCTTCATAATACTTGGTGTGTAGTTATAAGTACAAGTAAGAATTATGAAAAGACATAGTTTAAC
The DNA here is from genome assembly GCA_031761405.1 of Serripes groenlandicus. NCBI lineage: Eukaryota > Metazoa > Mollusca > Bivalvia > Cardiida > Cardiidae > Serripes > Serripes groenlandicus. The sequence continues at coordinate 56,962,476 of JASEVX010000013.1, read as the reverse complement.
TGTTTCCCATATACAACAATTCATCATCAAATAACTTTAAAAAAAACTACGCAGAATTATGAAATTGTTCAAGAATTGATGGTATATACGTTGGATACAATTACAAAACATTGTGGCAGAAGGAGAAATCTCTCACATTCAGAGTAGTAAACATTGTTGAAGAGGAGACATCGTTCACAATGAGCAATTGGTCGTTATTAAAATGTTTTCAATAATCGTCTGCTGAAGGGGCCTATGTACGTTTATATCAGGTAAAATGTTAACTATTGCAAATCTCAATGACAAGGTTATTTACAAATTTAAACTTTCTACATAACGAGATATTTCTTCGTGTCTATACTTGTTAATGTGTGTTCGCCTCCTCAAATTACACATTCAATGACAAACCTTTCTAACATATAACACATTTGCATCAGACGACTTTGTAAGTACATTTGCACAACAATGGGAAAACTCTACAAATGACAGTATAACTATTGAATAAAGTGTAATACGCTGAGGGAAAAGGGGAAAAAATTCTGTTGAAGAGGCGTCTGCGTGCAGAAAAAAGTAAATTAAGTTTAGATCAAGTAGAAAACGTATTTACTGGATTATTTATTTAACCCTTTCCCTCTGTGTATGTGGGAAACGATTTAATAATCCCCTGATCGCTTCAGCGACGTTTGGTGATTCTGTTGCAGACCACGGTTAAAACCATGGCTATCAAGGACAGATAACAATAGGCAACAATAGGCAACAATCATATGTACCTTTTCCCCACAATTATATGCATTATCGATTTAACACCCTTTTTCAAATACAATAACATGTGCAACAAACGAATTTGAAAACATATTGACAAAACTATGGAAAATCACTACAAACGAAGAATACATATTTAACAGATTTGATAAAACTGTGGCAAAACAGTCGTCGGCCTCAGATGCATTAGACTGCGATTGCTTATTTACGTACTGATAGTTTTCGATCAGATATTATGTTATGTTATTACTCGACATAGTTGACCTGATTATAACCTTTTTATTAAGATATTGTGAAACTTAATTAATGGCAGACTAATTCGGATCAAGTGCCTTCGTGATTTGTAATATAACCTAGTTTCGCAATATACACCAATCCACGAAGACTTGGAACGTACCATGTCTACAACGACCCCGATCACGTACGAATGGACCGTGTCTCCATGTAGACCAAACCACGAACACTTACGAATATATCATGTGTACTTATTTACACCAACCTACCAATAATTACGACCGAAGCATGTGTACCTATTAAAACCAACCAACGAACACTGTCAAACGTACCGAATCTACCTATATACACCAACCCACGAACACTTACGAACGTTCCCTGTCTATATACATCAACCCATAAACACTTACGAACGTACCGTGTCTATCTCCCCAACCCATCAACACCTACTAGTGTACTATGTATATCTATTGTTTTGGGACGACATTGTACAAGTCCAATAATCGTATACTGGTGTCATATTGAAAACTACATAGCTATTGATATGTTTGACATGGTACCAGTCCAAGTAATAATATACTGGTGTTATATCGACAATTTTCATAACTATGGATGGGTACAACATGGTACCAGTCCAAGTAGTCGATGAAGATTCAGATGACATTGAATAAACTCAATTCTCAACCAAACTATATCACATGACAGCTCACTTTTTTCGACGTGATTCTAAATAGTGACTGTTCGCATCCAAATGCACTACTACACAATGTAACGTCCGCATTTGAACCTTAACAAATGTCATTTCTCTCTTACAGAAACGAAAACGGTTATGTAAACAACACGATTTGCATTTTTACGGTTGTAATGGCGAATACATTAGGACGTTGTGTACAACAACACATTATTGGTCTCAAAATTCCGTCGATTATCGTATAAAATACGGTATCAATCGTATAAGGCCTTAAACCACTCTTCTTGTAACAGAGTACCACACCTGCTGTAATGATCGAAATAATGGACCATTTTAAGTGAAGGGTAACACCCGTAATACACATTATTATATTTGTCAGTGTATCTTAAACGGTAGACGGATGTTATATCTGTCCAGCATGGCAACTACACCTGTTCGTCTGTTACTATGGCTGACGGGGTTCATTCGTCGTATAAAAGGTGTATTTAACTGATCTTGGCTCTACAATATATCGTATATTACTCATTCAAATATATATATTGTTGGTACCAACAGCGTATGTTTTGGTGATCAAAAAGGGATAAAATAACTGAAGTATAACTAGTTTCTAGAGTTCTTTAGTACGTGACTACGAATGACTTCTAGAAACATGTACCTACTTAATTATTTGCTTTTTAAATTTATTGTAATTGACATTCAGTCATTCATATCTTTATTTCCTCTAAATTACAATGGAGAGGTACGTAAACATAATAATTAATTACAATGTATTAATAAGATAAAATACATCGAAAAAGAGAGAAAGAGAGAGAGAGAAAGAGAAAGAGTGAGAGAGATGAGAGAGATAGATATATAGAGAGAGAGAAAGAGAGAGAGAGAGAGAGAGAGAGAGAGAGAGAGAGAGGAGGAGAGAGAGAGAGAGAGAGAGAGGAGAGAGCGAGAGAGAGAGAGAGCGAGAGAGAGAGAGAGAGAGAGAGAGAGAGAAAAGAGTAATGTCAAACTAGGAACAAAGTAGGAATGGAAATACATTTCCATCCTATATTTCACAACAAATTAGACTATTTACACATATTGTCATAGCATGTACAGCAGTTCTCAGGCAGGGGAATGGCAGGGGACAGTATATCTTTATATAAAGGTTAGGATCAAATCGATGTTATGAAGTCCATATGCCAGACATGTAAAAGGTATTTAAACTCTGGTATTGGACCTCGGAGTAATATACATGGTTTGATATATTCAGTATATTAGTAGACATACCTATATAACTCGATGTCATATGTGTGAAATAAAGCATCCATTGTTTTGCTACTAATTTCGTGTACAGCGATACAACGTTTTAAACAAGGTAGCACTTTATTATTGTAAACAGACCCGAGCAGAAATACTTTAAATGATATTTCTGCAGTGTTTTTTATATTTGTATTTGCATTTACTTTTATGCTAAAGTAAGCTTTCACAGAAAGCAGGAGGAATTTTGGCAAATAAGTAAAGGTCTGGATCACTGTTGACCAGTGCTCAGTGAAAAAAATGCATTAACAGTCTTTGTTATTGTACTTTTCCATTCAGACTTCTTGCACATATACCATTTTTGTAATAAGGAAACAAATGATTTATTAGCCCTTATCTTTTTAAGAATGAACAAAATATCTGACAAATATCCAGACTGGGTACAGTTTTACAAGCAGAAACTACATAACCGTTTCATAAAAAATACCTTAATAATGTTATTAAGATTCAGACTGCAGAGTTGATCAAACAGGTTTAACTTACGTTTATCAATAAAGCATTCGAAATCTATGACATTTTTCTAGCTGTAACAATTTCACACACAGAAAGTCCTATAGAAAAAACTATGGTGTCATTCATAGCGCTTGACATGACCGTACCGACTATTATCTAACGTACAGAGTAGTCCATTTATAATACAAAGGTAGAACAATGGTGAACTCACCCCCCCCCCCCTCTCTAGTCCCAACCGTCACATTAAATGGATCTGATTTATATCCTCTGAAGAGAACATATGATTCAGCCTTATCATATAAACTAATTACGGATTAAAGGGTAGCAGTACTTACTTTCACTTCATGCAGTTTATGGAACACTTCAATGTGCCAAACTATATCGAATGCTTTTTTAATGTCTAAGAAGCAGGAATATTTTTAGCTTCCAGATTATCTTGCATGGCAGATACATTTTTCAGTAAGAAGGATGTCATTGTACAGCTCACACCCTTTTGAAATCCAAACTGTAAAGGGTTTAAGCTGACATTGGTATCTGATTTGACAATCTATACAAGTAAGGCCTCGTATAGTTTGAAAATAGCAGACGACAGAGTAATAGTTTTATAATTATTTGGGTCATCCTTTCCTTTTTTTCAACCTTTAAACAGTTTAACAATAATACCAAATGTCATTTGTTATGTATATAGGAAAGGGTTCATTTGGCGTTAAGTATTGGTTAAAATAGAACTTTATCATTGAGTGCCCCCATTTAACTGATGATTTACACATTTTCGTTCGTTGCTATGGGATACGTAAGTTACTGGTCTGAACCCGGTGTGTGTAAAAACTTGCACTCTTACTTCTTAATAATCAAAACCGTTGAACTAATTGATTGAAGCCGCATCGCCTTTCTATTCAAGAAATGTACGGTTATGTTGGACAAAACCAAACACATCTCTACCGTTGTAGACGCAATACACTGTAAAGGATTCCATCGGTTTGAGCATCTACAATAATACCCATTTACCTATGAACCTTAACTCTTTAAAACAAATCTATTGAAATCCACCATTTTGTATTCAACATAATTGTATAGCATTACATCTATGATAAAGCTTTATATGCATACATAATGTGACGCATGCCTTCATAATCACGGCTCATGTGGAAAGATTATAGTTTGTAAAATGTCTTGTCGCACAGATCCGTAATTAACAATTCAAATTCCGGTAAACGTAAATGTATAAATAGTTCGTGTCTAAGGTGTTTGAAATAGTCGTTTTAACTGAGTGAATAATACAACGAAACAGCACTCATAAGGTTTATGTGGGAAATATATTATTTCTAAAAGGTATTGACTCACACATCCAGTGTGTTCTATGTGGGGCATTACAGGTAAACTAATAACATGACATTGGCGACAAGCGGAGATCCAGGACAAGCGGAGATCCAGATCACACTGAGCATCTGCGCTGATCTCTATCTGTATTGTTCGTAACTACAAACAAACAAAAACAGATAAGATGCTTTCGGTTATATATTTACTCAACAACATTGACATGAGTTTGATCTTGTTGAAATAGTATTACTTTACAATATTCACCTGATGCTAAACTTTGTAAACAAGATTTACTAAACAATAACGTCCTGTACCTGACCTTCATAGACTATAATGCTCAACAATATTGACCTGATTCTGACCTTGGTGCAATTTAATAACTCAACTTTATTATATACCTACTATGAATCAAAGTATTTGATTAGACGAGAAGCAGTCACGTGTGATTCAATAAAAAAATGACTATTTGACCCCTTTTCGCTTTTATTCTTAAATTCAGGTTCAATAGTCCATTTTCGAGTCAATAGTTCATCTGTGTCGTTACCGCGCTTTACGTACACTAAACGCGTTTGTGATGCAAGCGTTTTGAAAGCATATTATTCAGAACGCTATCATGACAACACAACAACAATGGACCGTTTTAATCTTGCGACGGAGGAAGAATTGGATCTTTTGGTTGAACAAAGTCATTTAAAAGCAACTAAAAGTGTTTTTAAAGTTTCTGAGAACTTGTTGAACCAGTACACGATGGTTGATGATCAGTTTTCATTAGAAGAGCTATTTAATGCCTACTTGAGAAGATTTTACGCGAATCTGATGAAACAAAATGGGGAGAAATACCCAATTAATTTACCCAATTAAAATGATGACAGCAATGTAATAAATAAACTAGTTAAAATATGCGTTTTTCATGAAGATATATAATAAAACAGCTATTTACTCCTTTTGAGTTCAATGGTGAAACACTATTCTTCCTCGCAAATGACTATTGACCCGAAATAGCGAACTATTGACCTCGACTTCGTCTTGGTTAATAGTTCTCTATTTCGGGTCAATAGTCATTCACTTGGAAGAATAATGTTTCACTATTGACCTCAAGAGGAGTAAATAGCTGTACAATATTGACCAGATTCTGATATTGTAAAAACGTACTACCTTACATTATTGACCTGATCCTGAAATTTGTAAACAAGGTTAGCTTAACAATAACGACCTGACCTTAATACATTATAATACTCAACATTATTCAACTGATTTTAACATTTGTGCAATATCAAAATTCCACTATATTGACCTGATTCGGATATTGGAAATAGTACTCCCTAACAATATTGACCTGTTCACGAACTTTGTAACAATAAAGACCTGTACATGACCTTATTAGATCATTAATACGCAACAATATTGACCTGATTATGATCTTAATATAGTACTACTGATCACATATTGACATGTACCAGACCTTAACAGATTACTGATACTCAACAATATTGACATGTACCAGACCTTAACAGATTACTGATACTCAACAATATTGACATGTACCTGACCTTAATAGAGTACTGTTATCAACAGTAATGACCTGTACCAGATCTTAATATAGTACTACTACTTCCCAATATTGACCTCTACATGACTTTAATAATATACTGATATTTAACAATATTGATCCGAACCATACCTTAATATGGTACTAATACTCAACAATATTGATCTCTACCTGACCTTAATAGAGTATTATTACTCAACAATATTGACCTGTACCTGACCTTAATAGAATATAAATGGTCAACACTATTGACCTGTACCTGAATATAATTACTTATTATTACTCAACAATATTGACCTGTACCTGACTTTAATAGACATAGTAGTCAGTAATAAACGATATATTGTGGAGGAATATTCATTAATTCAGATCTCGTTACTACATGAATGAATGATTAATACGGTATTATAACATTTTATGTAGCATTGCTATCAAAATTAGTAAATCTTATTAAACTACCAATTTAAAAACAGAAATACCTTTTTGCCACTATATCGCTCGTTTGAGTGCAAGAGCTCACAAGTATACACATTTAAGACATGAAGAATCAAATGGACATTTGACAGCAGGTTTAGGTAGAATATTTCGAAGTTTCTGCATTATTATATTGAGAAATATGTCAATGTTAAATCACTTTCCATCAAGTTGAAATAGTTCTCTAAACCATGTACTAGACAGGAAGAAAGTGTTTGAAATATGCAAAAAACATCAAGACAATTATTCTGACAAAGATTCAAAATGCAACATGCAGTGTGTTATCAAGAGTTTCCTTCATTTGGCCTAGTAAACTATTTTGTTTACCTGATATAACCCTTACGTAGCCTTTACAGTGTTGACAAGATTTTTTTTACAATTTATCCAAGTGAACTAGTTTTTTAACAGACATGACTAATATTCAAACTTGGCCTACATATCATCAAGACAGACATTCAGTTTCAACATGCTCAAGTTAAAAATGCAGCCTACATTATGTTAAAAATATTTCCTTTCAATTTCGCCTAGTGACCTAGTTTCTGACTGAATATGACCCATATTCGAACTTGACTTAGATATCATTAAGACAAGCATTCTAACGAAAATGCCGTTGATACCTCCACAGCACTTGCTGACACCTGCACAGCACGATTAAGGGAGAGGTTTGCGTTTGCACGCTACCTCTACAACTTAGTTATTGGTGCATTGGTGGCTGAAGAGGAGAGGTCTCATTCCATTTACTGCCACTCTCCCTCTCTTGTGGGTACTGCCCTCTCCTCCTCCTTCAGTCATCCCTTCTGTTATAGGTCATATTGTAGTACTGTTACTCTGACACTGTTGTGACAATCTGTGTGTTAAATTGCTACCTTCTGTGAAGAGTGCGACTGGAATATGATTAATGATGCGATGACCCGGCTTTTAAAACCTGCGAGACCCATTGGATGGTCGGCCAGACAACGCCTTTCCTCGGTCAATGTCTGCCCGGTGTCCGACCGGGCTTTGAGGGGCGAATTTGGACCGGCGCTTGTCTGATATGTATGATGCCCCCACGGGCCATACGGCCCCACCTGTTAATCCGCCATTGTATATTTCACGTGACTTCTTTCGTGGGGTGGAAAAAGTCGGGCACGGGCCCTGTGGGCACCCGCTAGATCCGCGTCTTAATTTGCCTAGCTTTTCTTTGTTTAACATTCATTTTTCGACGCACGAGCCCTACGCACCCCCTCCTTAATCCGCCACTGTATATACGTGACTTCTTCCTTTTTTCCGTTCTTCTTCGCAATTGCTAATAATGTTAACAAGAGTCCATATTTGACCTCTCGGCGCATTATTTTTTAAAGCAACTTATATTGGAGTACTCACGCCTTAAGTTTTTCACTGATGTTTCAACTTCATTAAAATGATATTTATGGCGGAGATCCTAATCTTTTAAATGCAGTTTTGTTGAATCCATGATGAACTATTTTTCTCGCGCAGTCTCAATCTATTATGCGTTGTTTGGTGCTAACAGCAATTGGCAGGCTGCCAACTTCGAAACACATGGTATTACTACTATGACCAGTGTCTAAAGCCCCAGGCCAAAAATGATAGCAATATCTTTCCGGCCTTGCGCTCAAGAGTCAGAATAAATGTTCCAGTTGTACTGGTTACTACTCCCAAAAAACCGTGATATAACAAACAATATATGAAGTAAAACTTCATACAAACAATCGAAACATTGCGAAAAGGCGAAAAAGTTTATCCGAAGAAACCTTTTCTCTCTCTATAACGTATGAAGCTACAGAGGTGTCAACATACATTATGAACAGATTTTTGAAGTTTCTTTTCTGTTAAAATGTTTTCAACGAATTTTGAATAAGGGTTCGGTAAACATGACAATTATAAGCAAGTTTTCAAATAACGACACACCTGCTTCACAAGCAGACCACATATATTTGTTCGGGTGTTTAAATTTTGACGATTCTATTACATGTTATAGTTTAGCATGATATGATGTTACTGATCCAGGTATGACAAGGTTTAGACATATAGTTACATATAACTGAAACTTCGAGGCATAATGTTTACTACTTCATACACTAATCGAACCTGTTTGGGTGTTTAGTAGAACGACACTTCAGAGATAACAGCATTTTGTGAATGGTAATTGCGAAGCATTTTCTCCATAAATAATGTATCCATAACTGTCTGTGAACAGGACAGAAACACAAAAAGTTCTAAATAAGGGGCAATTTCTATGTTTTAAAATACCTTTTTGACACTCAAAATCCTTTCGTTCGAGCACCCGCAACATACATAGGGTTTGACTGAGTAATAGGGCAGATATTGTTGGGGAAAGACCAGTTAAGGCCCGATTTTCTGTGACATGGACCATACTGTTTGTGACGGATCAATACCATTATGAAATATTATTGACGCAATTGGAATGCAAAGACTGACGTTCAGAAGTCTCATAATAATAGGTTATTTAGTCAAATATTTAAATATCGGTACAATCCGGTGTTGCTTTTTAAAAAAATGCCTCCAAGCAGCAGATAAGATCCATTTTTGGATAACGAAAAAAGGTTTGCTTTGAGTAAAATCAATATGTTTTTGTGAAGGCAAACACATGTCTAGGGTCATCCGGTGCTCGATCAACACATAAGTCACACATAGAAGTGCATAAAACGTTCAGGGTTTACACAAAGCTATCGTTTTTATCCTTCTATTACCCCTGTAGAATCTTCAAATTGTCTCAAAAAATATATATTACAATAGATTGCCTTAAACAGTCGATGATGACGAGTTTACGACGGCTTACGAGTACATCAAAAGCAATGCATAATTCGTGCTTATTGCAATATGATTATCTTAATGTTCGGGATTTAGCGAACAGCGCAGAGCCTGATCAGACTGCCTGTATCCTGGATGAACTGGGTCTAAACAAGTCTCATAATTATAACGGTTGTTTTTTGTTTTTTTTCAAAGCATTGTTTGACATGGAGACCTTATTAGAAAGTGTATAACTTGCGATTAAAGTGATAGATTTTAAAGTGCCATAAGTATTTGTAAAAGAATATATGCATGGTATTTCAAGTAAAGATAGTTTATCATGAATTGACGTTAATCTAGAATTAAAGTGAAACTAGGTCATTGATTGTTTCATATGACAAGCCGTTTTACTATTTATTCGTTTTAGAGATATCTCTGTAATACCTCCGTCAGACGGGCTGGCGTCTTTACTGCGTTGCTACGGCGACGAAAAATGGGCCCATAGCGCGTCAATGTCGCCATAAGCGTAGTAGAAGTGTGGCGGACACGCCAGGCATCGCGCTGTGATCACCATGATCGCATAGTCACGGCTTTGGTTTTGAGCATGTTCAAAACAAACGTCAATGGTCGGTGATTTGACCTGGAAGGCAGTTAAAACGAGGCGTTGTCGTGAAGAGATGAGACAATCGTCGATACATCGCCATGAACGTAGTACACGCGCAGTACACGAGTGGCAAAGACGTTGTTAACATTATAAGAAAAGCATGACGACTTTATGGCGTACTCATCCTGGCGTGTCTGTACCGACCAAACCACGTGTTCGGCGTCCTTGTGAAGTTGTCATGACGACGTTACAGCGTCATCAAGGGGCTCCCAGTGCGCCTATGGCTTTTTTTTTGTGGGGGGAGGGTTCCCATTGCGTTAACTGTGTTCTTAATACGACCATGGCGTGGATACCAAGCTAGCACTACGCTCCTACGGCAGCCATGCTTTTCATGGCTTTTACTCAGCAAACGCACAATTATACTGTATGACTACATACTGATCTTCTTGAAACTTCCGAAAATATGACCAGCTTATATAATCGCCGTGATCACGTGGAAGAAACGCCCTATGGTCGCCATGCAGTCGCAATACACGCAGAAGACGTGTGGTAAGAACCCAATGGCCGTGATCGCCGTTGCCAATCCCATAAATCTCAATATAAACTCTATAAGCTTGGAGAGGTATTGGCGGGCTCGCCCTGAGAACGCGGTATGATCGTTCAGGATGCGGTAATTATTTTGGGACTTTTTCTCGCATTGTGTTCACGCTTGCCGGCGACGTTGTACATTATCTGGTCGCCGTCCAGTCTGACGGGGCTTTAATCTAAAAAGATAGCTCTTTACCTTAAGGGATATATTTACATGTAAGATAGTAATTTATGTTTTTCATCGATACATTTCTGTTCGTTTTATTTGCCTATTTTAAATATAGATCGGTTTTGAATTAGCCTGTCAAGTCTTTATTTGCGGTACTCAACTTATCCAACAAAAAATCGAAGTAAATTATTCAAATCCCGATATACACAGGTAAATACATCCAAACGACTTCAATAGTTCAATAGGCGGTCCCATAACGACAGTCAAAATATTGTTAACGTTTTTAGAGCTCCTATTCATAATATGACAATTTGGATTTAGAAATGTAAAGGACTTTGTCCGTGGTACGAAATTGGATACACACCTAGGGGGCTCTTTTTTATGTTTGAATATTATTTGTAAATAACAAAATTAAAAAAATTGTACCCCTAACATTTCATTTAACTCTTCTTTTTCTTCAAGTCTTTGTTAATCAAATGAATATCAAATTATCTTAAAAGTTAAAATGTTAATGTTTTACAGCTTTTCACCATATATTTATATTGATACATTGAAATATTTAGATTTCTATACAGAACCCATTTTCAAGTAGCTGATTGCTTTCAGATAAGAGATCGTCCATTGGAATAGGTAAAAGATCCGTCTTATCAAACTCTTCACATTTTGAAAAAAAGCTTCTAACAAACTTGCAAACTGTGTATATTTGGACATGACTGAGCAGGCGATCAAGCTGATCTGGATCTACACTTTACAATAAAGCCATCTTGTACCTTGTCGAACAGATCGTCTCATATGTATTCATGTTCAACCGTGAGCTATTTCAAACAAAAACTTACACCAGACATTGAGATGTCACTTTAAGCGTTGAGGTTAACAGTAGTTATTGAAGATTAGTGTGTGGAACCCTAGGGCAAGAAAGATAGGACATTCGATGGTACAAAGAGTTGAGCTGATCGCCGTTATGTGACTTAACTATTGTTGAAAACAGCAGTACAATGAAATCGAACTGTTTGTAAAAAACGTTTCTTTTCGAACCTCAAAACTTTTCAGAGCAGACGATCCTTACATTTGCATACTGTATCGGGTTATTTCCAGATATAGCACCGCATATTTGTACATATTTTCATTAGTTTATAAGGCTATAACCGCATATTGTTACTAATTATACAGTGGTATCTATGCGCAATGTCACGTGATTGTTGTCTTTTAAGTTTTAGTTGTTCGGGCCCGGCATTCCGCGTTTGACTTCAATACAGTTCTGACGTAACTAAAATATAAAAGTGGAAAACGAAACATGCATGCGAAGGATAGAAACGTGTATTTGTGAACTGGAAGACTTTCGTAAGTTATAACTGCTATATGTTTTTTCTTTTAACAGTATTTGTTAACATTACAGTTAACATAACAGTTTGTTCTTTGTGTGTAATTAATGTTTAATTCTAAAAAAAAAGTGCAAGTACACATTGCCAATATTATTGCGGTGTTCACGAATATTAATTATGCCTGCTTATAATATAATTGTTTCACAATGACAACCTTATTTTAAAAAGAAATGCAAGTACACATTGCCAATATATATTGCGGTGTTTACGAATATAAATTATGCATGCTTATAATGTAATTGTTTCACAATGACAACCTTATTTTACATATATTTCGTCCGCAAATATATCTGCTTTTAAAATTCTCCAACCCCAAAAAATGGTTTGTCTATATTTTCCTGGGTCGCTCAAGTGACTATTCATATTAATATTTACAGGACATTTTTTTTTTTGATCAATGCTTTTTATCATTTTTCATATAAAACGAAGCTAAAGCAGACTTATTTATAGACTATTTAGTCTTAAATTATCTGAAATGAAGTACATATATCTTGTTTCAGGGAAACTTTGTTAAAAAGGAGTGTGTTTGCACTATTGACATATAAATTTAAAACCAAAATCTGCAACAATGACCATGATTTTGTTTACTGATCAAACAATTTTGAACAACTTTGTTAGATTGCGTTGAAAAGATCATTTGCATGAACTTATGTTGATTTTAGCCCTCTAGTTTCAAATAAATTGTTTATTTGTTTGTGTTTTACGCCGGTTTCAACAAGTTTGAGATATATCACGACTTTTCTTGGAACATTTTCCAGTACTACTGGTCTATTGATCGTGAGAGAAGCGAGTCTTAATGCTAACCCCACAGCCCTGCACGAGCGCCAAGGAGGGAAAACCATAACATCGTTTATGTGTATGCTTATGTAAACCATAGTTTTGCATTGAATCAAATTAGTTGAACAATTACATACAAGTAACATAGTTCGCAGATTGCTTTTAGGGGAAATGTCGTTCAGTATGTAATGCGTTCATTTCGACGAGAACGTTGATTGATTATAGATTACGAAACCAATCTCAATATATTTTAACTGATCAAATGTTTACATCACGCGATTAGTCGTAGTACTACATTTCCTTCTGACACAAATTTACTCGTTTGTAGTCATAACTCGTCGTGTAATACTCACTGGTACGATAGTCTACACTACCGAATATTGGATGATATCGTCTGTGATCATTCTTAACCATTGTCCACATATAGAAATTTCCTGATGCCTCTGCAGCAGACTACTTTTGAAAACATTTTGACAAAAGTAGAAATTGCTCAAAACGAGCAATTTCTCCTTTTGCCACAATATCTTCAACATTTAATGAGTAATTCCACTTTCATGTATAGAGATGATCAGTATTTTAGATTATATACTGTTAAATTCGTCTGTTGCACTTTTATTTTATTTGGAACGGATTAACAGTGTGACTGTTATATTTTAATACATACACAATGACTGCAATGTCCAACGACTTGTCACGGTCGCAAATTAACTTAACCAAAATATGTTTTTGATAAATAGACCTCCATTGAATGTTTTCGCCATAGTGTTTATGCTAGATCAGATCATAACCATTTCTAGCCTATAGACGTATTGCGACACATCTGCAGCAGACGACTCTTGAACAAAGATTATCAAAAGGAGTAATTGCTCAAAACGAGCAATTTCTCCGTTTGCAACAACGTTTTCAACTGTATTCAGTAAATATACCTTCATTTATAGGAGACTTTCCATATTTTATACTAACTGTCTTCAAAGTTGTCCGCCACGGATATGTTGTATGTGGGAAAGCGTAAATATGTGACCTTCAACAAATAAAGATATTATTAGCATTATTTTTATCATTATTATTATTAGTAGTAGAAGAATTATTATTATCTAATTTGTTCCCCCATATTTAAAGATTTCTTTTACATACACATACAAGTAACATATAGAACATATGTCTCTCACACAAGCTCACATGTTATTATAATTTAGTATAATTACTTTCAAAATCTATTAATAGGCCATTTTAGACTCATTTTCAGTGATACTTAGATACTCATAAGGATAGTATTTAGACGTTACTGTTTCCTGTATGCTTGAATAAGACTCAACGGTAAATTATTTGAGATGATTAGCTTCCACCTTACCTTTGTTAACAAATATATTAAATTGAATATGACAGGAGGCTAAGGTTCTCATAAGATAATTATCTCACGTATATGCTAGATATATGATAAATACAGAACCTCAGACAAATTATAACAAGCATGTATATATAATTCGCATATAACAATGATAGTATTGGGATACCTCTTTTCACTAGTTTTCTGAATTCTAAATGTATTGTTCAGTATTCGGTCAAATACCTATTGATCAAACGTTGAAGAGCCGACTACATATATTGCAGTCGGTCAGTTATCGATTCTGGGGTCAGGTGTTCGATTTCCGGTACGATTATTCTTTTCTGTCGATATTATTTACAAATTTAAACCTGTCTTCATAACGAGTTATTTTCCCCCGTCCATGCTTGTTAATGTGTGTTTGCCTTCTCGAATTATATATTCACTAACAATCCTTTCCAACATACAAAACATTGCATCAGACGACTTTGCAAGTATGTTTGCACAGCAATGGGACAACTCTACACATGACAGTATAACTATTGAATAGAGTGGAACACACTGAGGGACAAGGGAAAATACGTCTGCTGAAGAGGCGTCTGCGTTCAGAAAAGGGTCAATCTTGAAGTTTTAAGTAGAAAATGTATTTACTTGATCAATGATTTAACCTTTTCCTACTTTGTATGCGGGAACATATTTAATCGTCTCCTGATCGCTCCAGCGACGTCTGGTGAATGTGCAGCAGACCAGGTTTAAAACCATGGTTAACAAGGAAAGATAACATTAAGAAACAATCAAATGAAACTTTTCCCGACAATTTTTCCGATTTAGTATCTGATCCACATTTTAGATTGCCAGCACAGCGATCAATGGATTAATGAGATAACAAGCGGTAGTCAATCTACCAAATATCGATTAAGTGTAATTTTATACTTGACAATATTAAATTTCAATTTGACAATTAAATGCATTATCGATTTTAACCCTCTTTTTCAAATACAATAACATGTTCAGCAGACGAATTTGAAAACAGCTTAAGATAACTAACTGTCGCAAAACTGTCGTCTGCCTCAGATGCATTAACTAACGATTGTTTATTTACATACTGATTGTTTTTGATCAGATTTGTTGTTGTTATTAATCCACATAATTGACCTGATCATAACCTTTGTATAATGCTGTTGTGAAAATTAATTATTCGGACAAAGTCGCTCGTTAAAATGTAGAAAATATACACTCGTCGATTTCGCTATATACCCCAACCTTCGAACACTTACTAACGTTCCGTGTCTACCTATATATACCAACCCGAAACACGTACGAATAAATCCTATATACTCCAACCCTAGAACGCGTTTCGAAGGTACCGAGTCTACCTATAAATACCAACCCACAAACACTTACGACCAAAGCACATATTAATACCATCCAACGAATACTGTCAAATGAACCGGGTCTACCTGTATGCATGTCTATATATATACATCAACCCATAAACACTTACGAACGTACCGTGTCTATTTATATACAACAACTCATAAACACTTACGAAGGTACCGTGTCTACCTATTAATACCAACCCACTAACATTTAGGAACGTACCATGTCTTCTTAACTACACCAACCCACAACACTTACACACGTTCATCCAGCGAACAATTACACACGTACCATGTATACCTATATATTCTTACCCACATACACTTATTAGTACCTATCTACTTATTAACCCACGAACACGTACAAACCTTCAGTGCCTACCTATATTTACACCATCCCATGGGACCACTAACAAGGGACCATGTCTACCTATATGCATTAACTCACTTACACTTATGAAGATACCATGTCTACTAATACAAACACACCCAAGAACATTTACTAACGTACTATGTGTATACACCAACCCACTAACACATACACACGTACGATGTATACCTACGAGGGACGTTCGGAGAGTTTTGAGACTATCTCTGTATTTTAATGATAAGTCGGAAACAGTGAATAAAACTTCGAACAGTGTATCTTTAAGTTATAATCTACTGAATGGTACAATTTTCATACAAATAACGCAATATATACATTAACAACAATACAAAGAAAACGATATATACAAGGTCCCCGGCGCAGTAACGTCGTTTTCACGTAACGTCTAAAAAATAATGCTGTTTTAACGCAGTTCCTAATTTAACTCCTTCTCAAAATATTGCCCGATGCACTGTTCACATTTCGCATGTCTTTTGATCCACTTTTCAAATACAATCTTCTGTCAAAATCACGTGAGCAGTCGCTCCACCAATGTAGTACAAATTTGCAATATTTTTCAGTCATTCGCCGATTTGTATTAAGCGCGTTCTTTACAAATTCGCAAACTTTTCATCAACAACAGACGGACGAAAAGATATGTGTTTATATTTTGTACATGTTCTACCGTCACGGAAACTTTTATTCAATCTGTCCACAAGTACCCTGATCACATATTCACCGCTATAAGCCCACTCCAAAAGCTCCTTTGTTTTCGGTGGCGTTTTCCCGAGTTTGACTCAATTTTTAAATGAAAATCCGCTGTTCGCCTTAAGTTTGCGTCTGCATTATGCGCTTAGTAAGTTTGATTCTCTAGGTGCGTGTTTTTAAATTATTACTTCCGGAATACTTTCAGCAAATGATGTTATGAATCAAGTATGACATCATATATGTTTTACAACGTTTCGCGCGTTTTTAGTATGAATGTGTGTTCATTATAGTGCAGTGTAATCGAGAAATTTAGGGTTGCGCCGGGTCTTTACAACGCATGTTGCTATGGATACGAATATAAAACTATGGCTGACATTACAATACTATTACCCGAACAAAAGCTTTAAAAAAAAAATATTCTCATAAATGCTTAAGTTTCATAATGATTTGTCAAAGGAAAAGTGTTAAATAGTCGTTGTCTCAACACTTTCGGAACGTCCCTCGTATATACATCAACCCACTAACACTTACACGCGTATCGTGTCTACCTATAAACGCCAATTCAAGAATGCTTACGCACGTAAAGTAACTACCTTTAATGTATAGCATAAAACAAATATATATATATATATATGTGTGTGTAACTTGTCTTCACCACTACTTCAATGTTTTATTTGTTAATGGCTACACGTCTTGTAAATTAAACGTTATGTTATGTTACTTAAATCACCGTCCTTTCGACAAGAGCCCCGGTAGCTCAGTCAGTATTGACGCAAGCTGTCAACCCAGGACTCTTGGGATATAATTCCATATCGGCCAAAATCTTTCCGACGTTTGACAAAAGTCACCGTGACAGGCGTACTTTCGCCTTCCACCAAAGCAGCCAGTTCCTTTGAAAATGGTTATGTGGTGTACTGGTGTTGAGACGCCCGTAACCACACGAGTATGTGAACTGGCCGACGTGTTACGTATCAAAGATTGTTGAAAAGTGTTTATCCCAGCTCAATCAATCAATCGATAAATTAATAATTCAACAATCTACACAAGTACGGATTTAGACGACATAGTACAAGTCCAAGAAATCGTAGACTTTTGTCATATTGAAATTCTAAATAGCTATTCATATGTTTGGCATGGTACAAGCACATGTATTAAAAGACGTGTGTCTTATCGACAATTATGGATGTGTACAACGTGATTATAGTCCAAGTAATATATTACCATTCAGATGACATTGAATAACCTCAATTTACAACCAAACTATATCACATACCAGCTCGCTTTTTTCGACATGATTTTATATAGTGACGTTTGCATCCGAATGCACTACAGAACAATGTAACGTCCGCGTTTGAACCTTACCAAATGTTACTCCTTTCTTACAGAAACAAAACGGTCATTTTTACGTTTGAAAGAACGAATACATAAGGACGTCGTGTACAGCAACAGATTCTTGGTCTTAGATTATCGTCTAAAAACCGGTACTAATCGTATTAGACCGAAAACTAATCTTTGTGTAACAGAGAACCACACCTGTCGAATTGATCAGAATCAAGAACCTTTTTAAGTAAGGGGTAACACTCATAATACACATTATTATATACGTTAGTGTATATGCAAATATATACACTATTGAATCTTCAACGGTAGACGGATGTTTATATCTTTCCAGTATGGCAACTATACCTGTTTGTCTGTTACTATACCATACGTGGATGACGGGTTAGCGAGAGGAATACACCAATACACGCTCTAGAGAATTAACAGTGCATGGAATTAAAACTGATTGTCAATAGAAAGGTCAGTTCATTCGTCGTAGAAAAATATATAGTAAAGTGATTTTAACTCTACAATATATATTATATTTATAAATTCAAATATATATTGTTGGTACCCACAGCATATGTTTCGGAGGTCAAATAAGGAGTTTAGAAATTAAATATAATCATTTTCTAGTGTGCTGCAGTATTCGACTCTGTGCAGGATATCAGAGATATGTTAATAAGTACTCAATGACTTGCTTTTAAAAGTGACTGCATTTTGTTTGACATTCATTGCCAATGATTTATAGATTAAAATATATTGACAACATACATTTTATATACATATTATGTGAACCTATCGCATATTCAAGATTTAAACAGGTTCAATCCGTGTTGAGTTTTAGTGATGATAGAAGTTTACAAAAGTAATACTGTAAGAAACCCAAATAACTCATATCATATCTCACTTAGGTTTTGCATTTTACATGTTTAGCTGTGTTGTATGCGGGTTAGGTAGGAGCCTGGTTTGGACACGTTATATGTAACATCATTTACTGTTACTACTAAATAATCATAATCGTTGCAAAGACCAGTTCCAAACCCGTCGTCTACCACTTCTGGAAATTACTCATGCGTTCATATAATGACGTCGTATGTGGAACATATATTGTTTCTAAAAGCCTATTGACTCACGTAACTATATACATGAGGGACGTATCCGGACCATTTAATAACATGACATTGGACATACATGTAGATCTAGTTAACACTGATTGTTAGTTTACACTGATCGTCCTCTCTGATCTGGATTTGCATTGACTGCATTAATCTGTGAGAAAAAGCTTGTACTTTGACTACTTTACAAAACAAACCGTTACACAAACCGGTTAGAAACCCCTTACCGTTCTCTTCCATGGAAAAATACTAATGTGTAGCGGTCGTGTTGGACAAATTCCACCCCGTCTACAGTTGTAGACTCAATATATTGTAAAGAGTTCAATCGGGTTGCGTATCGATGGTGTAATATTCCGAACCGTTTAAAAACCGGTTAAAAACCTATCACCTATCTCTTCCATAGAAACGTACGAAAGTGTGTAGCGGTCGTGTTGGACAGATACAATTCATCATCTACCGTTGTAGACTCAATACACTGCAAAGTGTTCAACCGAATGTCGGTAACAGTACATATTTGCCTTTGAACCTTGATCTTTCGAAAGAAATCTACGTATATCTAACAATCTTGTATGTTCAATTAGTGTGTATTGGTTCCTTTTCTGTCATGAAGACCACCGACCAAACACCTGGTCTCTCAGAAACGTGTACGTTCTATATAACATGCTTTTAAAATATAATGTATTTTGATATTCATAGTTAAAGTCTTGAAATGCTGTCATATCCCTTAAAACGTATTGACAAAATACATTTCATACACAAACTATGTGAATAGTTTCTCATATTCACGTATTCAAATGGTTAAGTGTTAACTATTGGTAAGAATAACATGTTTAGCCAGTTCAATTAGTTCCGTTTGATATAGAAACCCACATACAAAACTAACAAAATAAATGCCTTAGTAACGGTAGGCTGCTGGTTCGGACCTAGTGTGTTTAAACCATTGGGCCTTTACTACTTAATAATCAAGACCATTACACAAACCGGTTTATGAAGCCGTCGTATACTTGTTACATTGACACGCACGATATTGTGTAACAGTCGTGTTGAACGGATACACACCTCATCTACCATTGTAGATTCAATACAATAAAGTGTTTAGCGGTCATGTTGGACAGATACCAATTCCTGTCTACCGTTGAAGACTCAATGCATTGTAAAGGGTTGAGTATCGATAATTGTCCAAATAGTTTTGCAAACTGGTTTAACAAAATCATCGACTACATGTTACATAGAAACGTAACAACGTGTAGAGCGGATGTAATGGACAGATACAAACTCCCGTATATCATTGTAAACTCAATACTCTGTAAAAGATTCAATCAGGTTGAGTATCGGTAATAATACACATTTACCCGTGAACCTTGATCTTTCGAAGTAAATGTATTTATATCAAACACTTTGTATTCTAAATTATTGTGTGAAATTACAGTTCACAGTTTGAGTAACTGTCTTCATAATCACGAATTATGTTGAAAGTTTATTGTTTCTAAGAAAGTCTTGACTCAAAGAACCATGTAAATGAGGGACGTATCTGGATAATCAACAACATAGCATTGGAGACTATTAAAGACTAGTGTAGATCCTGTTCACACTGATCATCCACTATTTTCTGGATTTTCATTGACTACATTAATTACCTTTTCTTTTTTAGAATGGAGTGTTCATTTAAATGTGCACCTTCCTGAATCTACGAAAATATATGTGAGAGAGAGAAAGAGAGTGAGAGAGAGAGAGAGAAAGAGAAAGAAAAAACACATATAGCCAGAGACAGAGACAGAGACAGAGACAGAGAAGGAAACAAAGACATATACAGATTCATATACATATACATATACAGAGACAGAGGCAATAAGAGACAGAGACAATAAGAGACAGAGACAGTTATAATTATATTACGTCATCTGATCGGGATTTACAGCATACGATGTGTAAAGGTAAGGTTTTTCAGTGCATTATTTTGATATTTATTTCAGAAAGACGAAAAATGAATACTGCAAAAGAAGATTTGTCTAAGCGTCTGCATGAGCTACTTGATGTTATTGGCGCATCTGAGTTCACCAGAAAGAAGTATTGGGAGTTCGCGATGATACATGAAATTTTGTTAACAATTACAAGTCAATTTTACGATATGAGTTCAAAAAAAAGATCTTACTATATTGTTGGAAGTAGATGCGAAGGGACGACTACACACGGTTTATCTTCCGATATTGATAAAATAGATTGTTACGAAGACAATCATGTTGTGGACAATTTGTTCGAGTGTAAGTATCCGGGAGTATCGTATCTAATGTTAACAGATGGAGACATCACACCTGGATATGTTCGTCTTCAGGTTGTTATGAACCAATATCCGCTTACGGCTGACATACGAACAGAACGCATACTTGATACTGAATTTGATCAGAAAGGTAGAATATGCGTTAAACATATCAGACTGATTGTTGGAACAAAAACCACTCGGAACGGTCCAGCGGACACTATTCCGGCTGGTAATAATGTTTGCCAAAAGGATATAGTGTCTGCCTTGAGATGTCGACAGATACAGAGGTTCGACAATTCCTGGTTACACAGGACACGGAAATACGACTGGCCATCACAGAAACAACTTGAGGCAATGGGTTCATATGGTTGTTTCCTTGTTGGTGTTGGACATCCTAGTAGTGACAACCATTCAATCGAATGGAGAATTTCCTTCACACTTCAAGAACGCGACCTCATGTTAAGTTTGAACGAAACGCAACATACATGTTACATTCTCCTCAAGATAATAAAGAAAGACATCATAGAAGCAGAGATCGGTGAATCTATATCGTCATATCACTGTAAAACAAGTCTGTTTTATACAATTGAAACGTCTGATAGACATTGGTGGACGAAAAGTAACCTTATTCTTTGTATGCGACTGTGTCTTATACGTCTATTAATTTGTGTAAAGGGCAAGAATTGTCCAAATTATTTCATTCCGGAGGAAAATATGTTCGATAAGCTCAATCCACTGACTTTGAAAAAAACAGAGTATGTTTTAAAAAAAATAATATACAGTGGTGTTAACTTTTTATATTCAATTAAATGCGATAATGTAGGCAAACTGCTTACATCTAAAACGAGTATTTCTAAACCGATTGAAAACGTCTACATTGAAAATGCAAGATATGTCTACCAAGTAAGGAACGAGGTTTTAGAGCGCTTGTATATTAAGTCGTCTAGCCGAAATACAGATTATATGAATGATACTATGCAACTTTTGATACATTTAAAAAAAACGGACCTTGTCACAGAACATACTACAAAAGATGTTAGAATGGCAATTGACTCTATCATTCCACATATACAATTACAATATGATCAGTGTCAGTATGTCAAGTACTTGTCACTGCGGTCCAAAACAATTCCAAACGTAATCTCCGAAACAAGTGACTGTGACCTTATCACGTCAAAGTTATCTTTAGCATCTTTACATATTCAATATGAACAGCTTGATGATAAATGTAAGCGTGATCTAGTGGCATGTGAAAATAGTTTAGAGCCGTATGTGATATCTGTGTGTAAATGCAATATACCTAGATTATATGTTAATACTGCTCTCGCTGAAAAACTACGATTTACTGACATGTCATTTGGAGACTTCAGACGAAACTGCACCACAGGTTGTATGGCATTTCATCCATCACAAGTCAAGCTTGTTCATGAAGCTGTTCAGTACGAATTGTTCCGTACTGTGTACACACAACATGGATCGGAATTTGAAATTGAATTGTTAAAGTGGATAACTGTGGATTCAAAAGTGTATCTTTATTTTCTACAGTATTTACTTTATTCTAAATCAGGGAAACATGCAGAAAGTTGGCCCGTTTTGCTGAAACTAATAAACGTTCTACAATTCGACCGCAATCTTGGACATAAAGAGACAGGCTTGAACCTGGTGGGCTGGATATATAAACAGGAAAATAATTTACAAGCCGCATGGGGCTTGTTTTGTTTGTCATGGAAAGAAAGGCCATTTAAAAATGCAGCTAAATGGCATATGTTAATTTTACTGAGTGAAATGATAAATTCAACATAGGGTTAGCATGATATAGATCAAAATGACATCATAATTTATATATCCATTCAGGTTAAACCGATGCGCATTAACGTTTAGGTTTATCCTGATATGTATGAGCCGCGCCAGGTGACTTTAGATCTTTTAGAATCCAAGGCTTGTGTGAAGAATCCGTCGTGGCCGAGTGGTTAGCGTCAGCGTTGGGGATATGAGATCTTAACTTACAGTCAATATTTGGACATGGAATCCGCCATCGCCGAGTGGTTAGCGTTGGGGATATGAGATCTTGAATGCATCTACGAACAGTCAATACTTGAGCGAGGAATCCACCGTGACAGAGTGGTTAGCGTCAATACATTGGAAGCGGGAGTCAATGGTACCCACACCTTGTCTAGCCTAGTACTCGTTTGTTTACCAGGAATCATACATATGTGAACTGTCGACTTATGTAAAATAATGGTGTAAAACGGCTGGTTAACCTAAAATTAAAGTATAAGCAGCCTCTGCTGATTCGAGGTCTTAATAATTATTTGTACAGTTAATTTGTGTGTACACGCAGTCTCAGCAGATTATCTACATTCCGCTTATATGTTACATATACTAAATGCATCATCTGATAACAAACTAGAAATTTAGCCCCAATAGTGGAACGTCAATGTTACTGTACATAATGCCAGACCGGAGAGGTAAAACGCCCCGCCCCTCAAACTCCAGGAACGGCTTGTTTGTTTTACTATGATCCTAACAGTTGATGATCAGTGCACGACAAACATTCACTGAGCTAGGACATGTTCAATGCTCAAATGATATTTTTCATGAGTACTGCGAGCAGGAATCGAACCGGGACGTTCAGTTTTAAATACGACATGGTTAACACTCCGTCACTGCTATTTCAGAGTACATTATCTGGGGTTTTATTGCTGGGCGTCGCGTTTTTCTGTGAAATGCATACTATAAAAAACAATATCAGATATATTTCGGTATTTCCTTTTATCGTATAGTACGTTAGCTAAACAATGTTTGCTATCACAGTTTGATAAAATGCCATTCATGATTACTATTGCTGTATATACTATTGCATAAATGAATAAACTCCATAGTTGACGTGCCTTGTTATGGTAAATGTATGTTGTTATTATTGGTAATTAAGTTATTATGAGAGAAATATACTGTTTAGAGAGGAAACGGTCATTCATAGAAAAGAGTAGACATAATGTATGCATGTGTTCGAGTTTAATTAATACATATCCGTAAATAAATTTACAACACGTTTTTACAAAGAATATCCCTCGGAATTTAGGCCTTTGCATATTTAATTGATTTGCGATTGTAGGCATGGTATAACAAATTGGTTTCATCACTTATTTAATTATATCACGGCGTATTCTGGGTAAGTTGCCAGTACCACTGATCCATTTATCCTATCCTAAAACAAACAATTTAGCATTGAAGCTAACGCAACCACCCTAAGCGCCTAGAACAGAACGCCATTTTTAAAATGTAATTTGGTATGACCCGGCAGGGGATCAAACTCGCGTCCTCCAGCAGTCGAGGTGGACGCTCTATCAAAGAACCAATGAGGCGATCGTGCGTATATTACATATGAGCCTCGTCTGGCGATTGGCGGTCGAAAAGAAAGGTCATGGCTATTATTTACGTTGACAACCTCGTATTGACTCGGTTCGTTCCGTCTGAAGTCGTCAGATAGGGGTAATGGAACAATAACAATTTTTAATAAGCGCATTATGGATATTCTACTTGATCGTATGTGTCTTCAATGCTCGTTGTTAACAAAAAAAGTTTCTGATCTTATTCAATTAATAACGTCATCATATTTAAGACATTCGATATCCTACAATCTGCAAGAGATCGATCTCCAGAGGTTGATCAGCAAATCGCTTCTTGTTGTTTTAAAGCATACAAGATGCAATAGTTCGATCAACAAATCCCTAAGTGTTATATGTCATACAATCTGCCAAAGTTTGATCCGCAAAAAACTACTTGTTTCATATCCTACAAGATGCACACTTTTCATCTGCAAATCACTAATTGTTTCATAAACTACAAGCTACAAAATATAGATCTGCAAATCTCTAATGTGTTTTATATTATAAAAGCTGCAAATACTTTATTTGACTCAATTGTCCTTAACTTAACTGAAATACACAGACGTAGAAGACAGTGTTTAGGTGATAGAGCGTCGGCCTCGCGGGCAACAGGGCATGGACTCTTAACCCGCGATGAACGTGTTTTGTCTTTGGGTTTTATCAACATAAACGGCCCTTGCACCATAACATTTTTAAACTTAAGACTAATCACTGTGTCTTATAATTTAACTTAACATCGATGAGATAAACGCTGACTGTGTCAATCATCGGAAAGAAAGAACGAACGAATAGGGGGATTTAAAATGACAAACCTTGGCTTGATAGACCTCATCATCACCAAGTTAAATATCACGGCTCTATAACGTTTCTATAGACGTCAACACACTGTTGGAATAACACGGTTTCGAACAAAAACGATCCTGCTATGACTTCGCTTCCGAGCAAGCAGATCTGTGGTCGTTCAGTCCCGAGTGTCCGTTTTCTGGGACGATACATATAAACTAATGAGTTATGTTTGAAACACGATGGATTTTATCTGTTACGGACTTACCAAGGACGACGCGTGCGTTCAATTGACATTGGGCAATAAATAGTCTACGCGAGAACGCAGTGTGTTACGGTTAATGTTTTCGTGTAAGTTAAAGGGAAGTAAATCGGAAGGGCTTGATAGGCAGATATTCTGTCCTTGGTGAATTCTATTAAATCTGATAGACTGAAGGTGAGTATCGCTGGAAAATATTTATTTCATTGAACGTGCAAAGGAAAAGGTTTGATCGGCAAACTACTAATTTGTCTTTAAAAAGTAGTTAATCACCACCAATAACGATCACCGTCACAACAAACCATAACAAAATAACATTTTCCTTATCTCCATAATGATTGATCTGTATTCAAGTTATGAAAATACCATAGTGCAACTGTTTCCAACATACAACAATTCATCATAAAAATACACTTATTAACTTGTTCTAAAAATGATTGTATATGTATTGGATAGAGTCAGAACGAATTGTGGCAGATTGAGACCTCATCAGAGGCCTATGTACGTCTATATCAGGGAAAAGGTTAAACACTTCAAATCTAGATGACTTTTGAAAAAATAACTATAACGAGTTATTTCTCCGCGTCCACTTTTGTTATTGAGTGTCCGCATTATCAAATTATAGAACTATGTATGTGTATATCAGGGAAAAGGTTAAACACTTCAAATCTAGATGCCTTTTTAAAAATTCATTATAACGAGTTATTTCTCCGCGTCCATTTTTGTTATTGAGTGTCCGCCTTATCAAATTATAGAACTATGTATGGGTGTATCAGGGAAAAGAAGGTTAAATATTTCAAGTCCTAATGACTTGGCTCTTTAATTTCAGAAATTGTAAACTTCATCATAACGAGGTTATTTCTCCGCGTCCACGTTTGTTATTGAGTGTTCGTCTTCTCAAATTATAGATTCACTGACAACCCCTTCCCACATACAATATATTAGCATCAGACGACTTTGAAAACCTAATTGCACGACCATTTGAAAACACTACAAATGACTGTATAACTACCAAATAGAATTGAATACATTGAGGGAATCGGGAAACATATCTGATAAAAAGACGTCTGCCTATGGAAAAGGGTCAATCAAGTGTGGGGTATTTAAGTAAACAATGTATTAACCGGCTCAATGATATAGCGCTACCCCTTATTCATATGCATTTAGAAAACAATTTAGGACAACGGAAATGTTCGCTATAATGTGCAAACACTTCGTGTGTCACTATATCTTCAACTTCATTCAATTATTAAACTTTAATTAATATAGATTTTTACGTATTTTTCCCTCGATGACTCATATATAGCAATTGTTTTGGATGCCGGTAAAGGTTAACTCGTTCACCCTTACAAGCAACGTTAAAATCTCTACAGTAGATCACGTTTTAAAATCATGGTTTAAAAGTATAAATAGCTTCAATATGTTCCTTTTCTAACAATGATTTCTTTTAAATATCTGAGTTACATTTTCAAACGCCACTACGTCGTTCAATGGAATGTGAAGGTACATGTAACCAGGGCATTGCATTCCCCATTTGTCGATTAAATGTAATATTTGATGAGTAACTATTTAATTTTATTTTGACAATTATATTCTTAATCGATTTTTAACACCCTTTCCCAAATACAATAAATGTGCAGCAGACGAATATTAATACCATCGCGGCAAACTATGTAAAATCACTTAAAAGAAAGTTTGAATATGACAATCAGTTTAAAATTCTGTGGCAAAGGGAGAAACAACCCAAATTCGTCTGCCTTAGATTCGTCTATAATTATGTAATTGTTTGAAAGGTCTTTACGAATGTTTTTTCCCACACTGAAGGTTTTCGATCAGATTTTCTGCTGTTATTACTCGACAAAGTTGACCTGGTCATGACCTTAGTACACTGACTTTGTGAGAAGCAATTCATCGCAGACTCATGAATACATTATTCCCATCACTGCTATCGAAATTAGGTAGAAAATGAACCCTCGTGAATTGTCATATAACACAGTTATATCGTGTCTACATATATACGCCATCCCATGAACACTTACGAACGTATCGTGTCTACCTATATACACCAATCCAAGAACACTTACGAACGTATCGTGTCTACCTATATACACCAACCCACGAACACTTACGAATGGTCCGTGTCTACCTATATACACTAATCGAAGAACACCTCAGAACGTACCATGTCTACCTATATACAGCAACCCACGAACACTTATGAACGTACCTTGTCTACCTATATGCCCTAATCCACGAACACTTAAGAACGTATCATGTATAACTATATACACCAACCCAAGAAAACTTACGAACGTATCGTGTCTACCTCTATAAATCCACCCACAAACACGTACGAACGCATCGTGTCTACTTACCAACCCACGAACACTTACAATCACATCGTGTCTACCCATATACACCAGCTCAAGAATTTACCATGTCTACTTATTTACACCAACCTACGAACACTAACGAACGTATCGTGTCTACCTATATACACAAATCAACGAATACGAACGTACCGTGTTAACAAATATCCACTAGCTCATGAACACTTACCACGGTACCGTGTTTACATCATACATGCATATTAACCGGACTCTTACGACCCTACAGTGTCCACCTGTATACACCAACCCACGAACACTTATGAACATACATTGTCTACCTAAATACACCAATCAATGAACACTTATGAATGTATGGTCTCTACGTCTATACACCAAACCACGAACACTAACGAATTTATTGTGTTCACATATATACTCAACCCACGAACGTCTACGAAAGTACCATTTTAAGCTATATATACACAAACCAACAATTACTTACGACGGTATCGTGTCTACCTATATACACCAACCCATGCACACTTACGACAAATCGCATCTACCTACATACACCAAGCAATGATTAAGTATGTTATGCATTAATGTTGCAATACCTCTCATCTTTCTTTGTTTTTAAGTTTGTATTTTATTTTTTATTATTAAAATAACTAAAATAGATATCATTTTGAAAAAAGAATAAAGTTCACGTCTTTAGCAATTTAAACCTTTTCTCGGTGTTTTAAAAGTAGTCTGATGCGATGTCCAATGTTGCTTTAAACAGGGACGGGGTTAAATGTTTTTTTATTGCATGTTTATCCCATATTGTCCGTTTTTGTGGTTTAATCGATAACATCAAAAATTCCAAAATTCCAAAATGTGTATGTGGTATTTTAACATCCTGGAATTACTCCTTAATGAAAGCACATATCTATATTTAGACAAATGATTATCATGATGACTGAATGGCATAACTTTGTTTATGAAGTGTAGTGTAGTAAAAAGAAATGCAGTCTTCTGGTGACATTGATGCCTAGCATGTATATGTATGTTTAGTGAGGAACCAGTTTACTTATGATTCGACAATTTTAAGTAAAGTGTAACATCCGTAATACACAATAGTATATACGTCATTGTATATGCAAATTTATACACTATTGAATCTTCAACGTTGGATGGATGTTTATATATTTCCAACATGACAACTACACCTGTTCGTCTGTTGCTATGACATAAATGGGAGACGGTGTTGTTTATCGATGTTGACAACAAACACAGATAGTTGCAGACAGAGACAGTTCTGTTAGCAAGGGAAATACACCAGTATTACAGTGCATGGAATTAAATTTGTTTGTCAAGAGAAACGTGAGTTCATTCGTCGTGGAAAAATGTAGTAAGATCTTGGCTCTACAATATATGGTATATTACTCATTCCAATATATATTGTGGGTACAAACAGCATATGTTTTGATGATCAAATAAGGATTTAAGAATTGAAATATTACAGGTTTCTAGAGAACTGCAGTACGTGACTGTGCATATCTTATAGAAAAATGTACCTACTTAATAACTTGCTTTTTAAATATATAGTAATTGACATTCATAGCTAAGGATTTAGAATGCTGTTGTGTCCGATAACAGGTATTGACAATATATATTTAATAAACACACCATGTGAAACAATCGCAAAGGGTTCTACTGTCGTTGAGTTTTGGTTATAATAGAACTTTAACATTAACATTTGACTAATTCGGACCTGATCGTGAAATGTGTAAACAAGGTTTGCTTAACAATAACGACCTGTACCTGATCCTAATACATTAAAATACTCAACATTAGTGAACCGATATTGTAAATTAGTACTACCTAACAATATTGACCTGTTAATGAACTGTGTAACAATAAAGACCTGTACGTGACCTTTATATCATGAATACGCAAAAATATTGATCTGATTCTTATATAGTACTACTACTCACCAACATTGACTCGTACCAGACCTTAATAGAGTACTAATAGTCAACATTATTGACCTGTACCTGACTATAATAGAGCATTCGTACTCAATACTATTGACCTGTACCTGACCGTAATAGAGTATTAATACTCAACACTATTGACCTGTACCTGACCGTAATAGAGTATTAATACTCAATACTATTGACCTGTACCTGACTTTAATAGAGTATTCATACTCAATACTATTGACCTGTACCTGACCGTAATAGAGTATTAAAACTCAATACTATTGACCTGTACCAGACCTATATAGAGTAGTAATATTCAACAATATTGCCCTCTACATATACTTAATAAAGTTCTGAGACTCAACAATATTGTCCTGTACCTGAACTAAATAAAGAAATGCGACTCAACACTATTGACCTCTGCCTGACCTTAATAAAGTATTAAAACTCAACAATATTGATATGTGCCTGACCTTAATCGAGTTTTGAAACTCAGCAATATTGACCTCTACCTGACCTTAAGAGAGTACTAAGACTCAACAATATTGACATGTACCTTACGTTAATGGAGTTCTGATACACAACAATATTGACCTGTACCTGACCTTAATATATTATTAGTACTCAACAATATTGACTAGTACTTGACCTTAATAGAGTAATAATACTCAACAATATTGACCTGTACCTGACCTTAATCATTCTTATTATCAACAAAGTTGACCTGTAACTGACCATAATAGAGTAATAATACTCAACAATATCGAAATTCACATGTAATTGACCTTAATAGAGTGTTATTACTCAACACTATTGAACTGTACCTGACCAGAATAGAGTATTATTACTTATCAATATTGACCAGTACCTGACCTTCATCGAGGGTTAATACTCAACAATATTGACCTGTACCTCTTAATAGTGTATTAGTACTCAACAATATTGAACCGTACCTGACCTTAATAGGGTATCAATACCCAACAATATTGAACCGTCCCTGACCAGAATAAAGTAATTATACTCAATATTATTGATCTGTATATGACCTCATTATTACTGATATTCAACAATATAGATTGCGGCACAAAGTACAACTCGAAAATACGAAGTTTCACGCATTTACCCTTTCTATCTCTTTTCAAGTGTAATAGTCCGAATAAGTAAATTGTGTTTGTAAGAACTTGTCGAGTAATACGTCCCCTTTCTTTACCAAATGAGTTATGCTCCAGATGATAAAACAAATTAATTGTGTATGTAAGAACTGCCCATTGGTTCATGCTACCAAATGAAAGTTTACTTTGTTTGTCGGAAACCTCGTTGCAAATTTGGAAATAGTGTATATTCAGATTAAACCACATCGAGTGCAGTGTGATATTAATTTACTATTGTCGAAATTATATTTTATCACTTTTGATGAATATATATAAAGAACTTCTGAACTGATATAACTAAACTGTGTTTATTCAATGACAACAACAACTAGAGTGACAATACAATCGCAAAGTATAACAGTTATACAGAATACAATATATACGTATAGGGATATAATCAATACAGTACTTGTTACAAGCATAAACAATACATAGTAAAAAGAAGTCTCTCTTAGATAATGTAACGGGTTGGTTTCCCTCCAATGTTTCATTATATCTTGTTCTGTACATGTAAGGGTATATGCAACAGGGATCAGAGAGTACACTGTACTTTGCCGTAGAAGACTGAATTCACAAGAATTGTTCACAGTGATATTAATGAAAACACTTATGTGTGTTGAAGACCAAAACCGATCTACAGGAAAACTGAATCAAAGAATTGAGATTGAGTGTCAGTGAACCTCACATTCACCCACAGTACGACAGACAGGAGCAATTGGCAACGAATTGTGTATTGACATTAACCCTTTTCCACAAACAAGAAATCTGCAGCAGACGTCTTTGACTTTTTTTTGGCAAAAACGTCAAAGTTCTCCATTAGTGAGGCTTAAATTATTAAAAAGAGTTAAAAACAGTGTGACAAAAGGAGAAACTGTTTATCATGAGCATTTCTCTTTTGCGACAATATTTTGAAAAAGTCGTCTGTTTGTGCCTGTCACTTTATACAACCAAATGTTTGTACAAGAACACAGATAAATTCATTTAGCTAATTTCAAGACCTATTTTATTAACCCTTTGACTTCTGAAAACGATTTTGTGAAAACAGTGCCACCAGTATATAGTCAGACCAGCCGTGTGATCAGTCACTCTACAGTTTGCTAAACTCAACAATTTCATCTTAATACTTTTATAATCGATATTGGTCTCTTCGAAACGCGAAGGTGGATAATTCCATTTGAGAAAGTCAGCATTGAAAGGGTTAAGATTTGTTTTATATGTCGTTCAGTAAGATTTCCGCTCAATCGGTCTTACCTTCTTTATAAACAGACACGTCAAAATAATCGTGTGTCACCTAGAGTTACAGATAACGGTTGTATTTTATTTTCTTAAATCCGTATGTGACCTCCAAACTTGATGTTGTGGGTCATAACATTCAACTGACCGCGAACTAGTACATACATCAAAAGGTCCACTGCTCTGGAAATAGATTGACATGATATAAGAGTTCTTGGATTGGTGTATAGTGAGACTGAGTTATACACACATTCATTGCGGTTCCTATTCCAACTTAACACTAGTGCAGTGGTTCGAATGATGTACTCCTGAGTCCTCGTTTTATTATTAATGTCCACAATTATCAAAAGACTCGTCTCAGTGATTAAGGCAATTGTTTTGAGTACCCAAAATATAGTGTTTAATTCATTACTTGAAAGATTTTGTTAAGTAATGGACAATTTATTCAGGACTCCTTACCAATGGCTCTGAACTAAATGATCACTACGGTCTTATAACATTTTATATTGAAATTTGAAATTTGGCAATCTACTGATCTTTTGAGTACCTACAAGATAGTATTTAGTACTAAAAGATACATTGTGTTGCAATATTCATTATGTCAGATCTCTTTACTACATGAATGAATGATCAATAGGTCACATAACATTTTTTATGTAGCATTGCGATTTCCCAGGATCCAAACACCACATTTCACTCAGTATGGGGAAACTGATTACATAACACAGAAGTGAGGTTTTTTTTCAATGCCAGGTAAAAAAAATGTAATATATATTTTAACATATTTGGGCAGGACTAAAAAGCACCACATTGTATATTTGATATTGGAATTTTGTAAATCTACTGATCTTTCGAATTCTTTTGAGTACCCACTACATAGTGTTTAATACAGTAATAAAAAATAATTATTGTGAGGCATAGTCAATTTATTCCGACATTCTTACTTCTTATGTTGCATATATGAACTGTTAAGTTGCCATGATTAGTCTTTGTTACGACAGGACATGTGCGCGTTTAATTTGAAGTGTATTTAATTGCATTTTGTTTGCTAGGAAAGTAGGACGCTTAAGTCATTTTTTAAAAATACTTATTTCTTATATACTATGAAACATATTTACTTCAAACTTTGCATACTTGTTTCTAATGACAAAATAGACAACTGCGTCAAGGCACATAACTTTGTTAACCATATTTGTAGAGTTTTGCCCCTTTTTGTACTTATATGTTGTCCAAATTACATAATCTAAGCTATTTCTTTGCCATTTCTCAATATTTCTTCGTCAAACTTTTTTTTGTTTATGACAACAGGGTTGTAATGCAACCAAACTATTTGCGTCAAGGTCACATTTGACAAAGATTTTCCCTTTTGTGTACTTTGATTTTGTCATGTTAACTTAAAGTCAGCAATAATTTTGCCATTTCTTAATACTTCTTCATCAAACTTTCAAATGATATTGCTTGTGACAACATGGTCATCATGTATCTACTCTACATGTACGCCCTAACCCCCTTCGGGAAAAATACCCTCATTGTTTTAGCTCAATTATTCAAAAAATAAAGACTGAGACTATTATACTAGCCCACATTTTCCACATCCATATTGGTTAAAATATGTTATTAAGTCCAATATATTAACTACTTAACTATCATTTTTCATGAGCAAATTAACAAAGTCATATAATGAGGTCCCATAAGTCGGACTTGTATTTCCTTGAAATGATTTATTCCATTGTATTGCACTATTACAATTATTATTTGTTATGATCAAAACAAACTCATATAATGCCTGCTCTGGGTTGAATTTTTCTTTCGCCACCACTTCGCCACATTGAAATAAAGTTCGCCACTTTTAAATTTAGGAGCCATTCATTTTCGCCAATCTCATCAAAGGGTCCAATAATTGTTTGTACTCGCCCATAATTGAATAGATTTTTCCCAATCAAAAAGGACAAACTTACATTGTCATTAAATCATGAAAGGCCTACGTTGATCGTCGAAACTTGCTTCAAAAAGCGTTTTGATATATTTAATGCATCTATAATTGCCAATTATTGCCAATTAACATATGTACGGCCTTTAAATTTTCAATATCGCTCAGAGTTGTTGGTCAGTCGGATTAAAAGACTGAGTTAACACTTCACAACAATAACACAAGTGTGAAATACACTCAGTGGATTAACTATAATACTGTTAAAAGAAGAGTAAACACCATTCTGAGTGGTATAACTATAATACTGTTGAAAGTAGAGTATATATACGATTCTGAGTGGTGTAATTATACAACTGTATACATCAGAGTTAACTCCACTCATAGTGGCGTAACATTAATAATGTTGAAAGCAGAGTCTACACCATTGTGAGTGGTGTAACATTAATACGTTTGAAAGCAGAGTAAGCATCGTTATGAGGGGTGTAACTATAATACTATTGAACGCAGTGTAAATACAATTCTGATTAGCGAAGCTATTATACTGTTGAAGTCATAGTGTACAACATTCTGAATGGTGTAACGTTAATATTGTTGAACGTAGAGTGCACATCTTTATAAGCGGTGTAACTATAATACTGTTGAAAGTAGAGTACGCACCATTTTGAGTGAGGCAACTATAATACTGTTGAGAATAGACAAAATACTATTCAGAGTGGTGTAACTTTATTTCTATTGAAAGAATAGTATACACAATTATGAAAGGTGTAACTTGTAAAAAGTTGAAAGTAGAGTATAATACTATTGAAGGCATAGTAAACATCATTCTGAGTGGTGTATCTATATAAATGTTGAGAGAAGAGAAAAAAACATTTTAAGTGGTGTAAGTATAATACTGTTGAAAGCAGAAAAAACACCATTGTAAGTGGTGTAAATATAATTCTGCTGAAAGCAGAGAAAATACCATTCTAAGTGTTTAACTATGATTTTGTTGAAAGCAGAAAAAAACACCATTATAAATAGTGTAACTATAGTTCTGATGAATGTATGTTTTTTATATGTATTACAGATAAAGAAGATATGGACAATGCCAATGGAGAATTGTCTAAACGTCTAAATGAAGTACTTGATGTTATAGGCGCATCTCAGTTTACCAGAAAGAAGTATTGGTAATTGTCCATGTTAAATGAAATAACTAGAACGTTTGAATGCCTTATTTATTCAGAATATTCCGTCAAAATATCATCATATCTAGTTGGGAGTAGATGCGAAGGGACAACTACAATATATTTGAATTCCGATGTTGATTTAATAGCGTGTTATGAAGACATTCCTGTCGTAGACAATTTGTTTGAATCTAAACAACAGGGTACTTCTTTCCTTATTGTAACGGATGAAGACTCAAAACCTAGATATGTTCTTCTTCAGATTGTTAAAGATAAATGTCAACTAACAGTTGGAAGGTGGGATTTATCAGACGATAATATCTTTATCGATAGGAAAGGTAGAATATGTGTTAAAAATTCCCCAATTTATGTTGGAGAAAACTTCTATCGTAACGGTCCAGCAAAAACGAGTCCGGCTGAAAATGGTCATTGTCAAAGTGATCAAGTAAGTGCCTAAAGGTGTCGACAGATACCGAGGTCAGCCAATTCCTGGTTACACAGGATACGGAAATACGGCTGGCCATCACAGAAACAACTTAAAGCAAGGGTTCATATGGTTGTTTATTTGTTGGTGTTGGACATCCTCATAATAACAACAAGTCTAGAGAATGGAGAATTTCCTTCACACTTCAAGAACGTGACCTCATGTCAAGTCTGAACGAAACGCAACACAAGTGTTATATTCTCCTGAAGATGATAACGAAGGCCATTATAGAACCAAAGGCCTGTGAATCTATCTCATCGTATCATTGTAAAACAAGTCTTTTCTATACAATCGAACATTCACCTAGACATTTTTGGACTAGTGAAAAACTTATACTGTGTGTACAGCAGTGTCTTAAGCGTCTATTTATTTGGGTGAAGGTAAAGAGTTGTCCAAATTATTTCATTCCAGAAGAGAATATGTTCGAAAAGCTCAGCGTAATGACTCTGAAAAAAATAGAGTATGTTTTAAACGACATCATAGAGAGTGATATCAAGTTTTTATATTCAATTACTTGTGACAATGTTGGTGAACTTCTATATAGTCTTGCTAATACGAGTACCAGGATTCCGTAAACATGTATAGTATGCACTAATATTACAATAAGCATCTATGAAGTGAGGAACAGGTTCATGCGATGCATGTCTATGCATTCTAATACAAATACAGGTTATATGAATGCGGTGATACAACTTCTGCGTTATCTTCAACATACGAACCATGTCACAGAACATACTACGAGAGACGTAAGAATGGCTCTTGACTCTATAATTCCACATATACAATTGCAATACATACAGTGTATGTTTGTTCATTACTTGTCACAAGGAAATTTGTCCGACTTGATTACAAATATAATTTCGGAAACTAGTGACTGTGACCTTATCTCGTCAAAGTTATCTTTAGCTTCTTTGTGTTCAATCTGAACAGTATCAAGAGGTGTGTAGGCGCATTCTAGTTTCATGTGAAAAATAAATTGAACCATTTGTGGTATCTATGTGTTGATGCAACGACAAGATACGTTATGTTAATCTCGCTCTCAATAAAAAAATGATATTTACTGACATGTCAAGCAAATAATCCAGACGACATTCCACCACGGACTGTATGGTATTTCATCCATCTCATGTTAGTCTTGTCCATGAAGCACAATCTAGATCTGAATTTGAAATTGAATTTTACTACTAGTTTAACTGGATAACGATAGATTCACAAATATATTTGTATTTTCTACAGTATTTACTTTATTCTCAAACAAAACAATGGACAGAAACAAAAACGGCTTTGCGGAAACTAGCACGCGTTCTGAACACGGACACAAATCTTGGACACAGAGAGACAGGGTTTAACCTGTTTGGGTGGATATATTTATAGGTAAAAGAATTACGATCAGCGTGGAGAATATTTTGTTTATCATGGAAAGTCAGACCTTTTGAAAATGCAGCTAAATGGCACATGCTAGTTTTATTGCGTGAAATGATAAAGAAAGAATAGGGTAAGCATGATTGAAACAAAACTGACGTCATAGTTCATTAAACTAATGGGGTTAAAACTGTAAATGGTTGATGAGATGAGTGTGTATGAGCCGCGTATTGCGATTTAAGATATTGATGCATCTGCGTACAGTCCAGACTTATATGAGTCTGTAAGATCCAGGTATTGCGAGTTGATATATTAATGCATCTGCGTATAGTCCATGTTTATATAAGTCTGTATGAGCTTCTTCTGGCGATTTGCGACCTTAATGCATCTGCTTACATTCCTGACTTATGTGAGTCTGTGTAAACTCAAATCTTAGCAGAGATGTCACTGTGCGTATATATGTTATGTAGACGTAAATACATCTTCTGACAACAATCTAAAATGTAGCATAATAGTCGTATGCCAATGTTATACTAAATGATGCCAAGCCAAGGATGCAATACGACCTAAAAGTGTCAAATCCTAAGACGAGACGTAGCCTTAATAATTGTACGACAAGGTAATGTTAAATGGTTCAAAACCGGACTCGAAGTGCCACACAGGGTTTAAATACATTAGTATTAGCCTAAATGTGATGATCATTGAACACCTAACAGACACACAGCTAGGAAATGTCCATTGTTCAAGGTGGTTCCTTCCTAACTACTGCGAGCACAAATCGAACCCAGGACGCCCGGATTTAATTGTGGCATGGTAACCACTTGTCTCGTTCACGGCTGATCTCGCAAATTCTGCATAAGTCAGACTCATTCCAATAATCTATCCAAATTATTCTAGTGTTGTGTATATATTTAAGATTTATGAGAAAATAAAATGTACGATTGAAATATAAAAAGTTTTAAAGCATATTCTTAATTAAACAAGAAGGAATTATAAACCTCCCAGTGTAAACATAAACCTTCCAAATCTTTGAAACGTCGACTGATTTAAGTTTTATCCCATACGAATGTACGAAAATTATCTATTTTCTTTGTTTCTATTCAAAGGCTGTCAAAGTTTGTGAACAGCAACTTCATTCGGTTGCATGTTACCTGCTTGATCAATGGAAATTCAGTAGTAATGGGGATCTATAACTGAATAAACCAAAAGCACCTGTGCATAACTTGGACCACTGTACTTGAACAGACTTAGCTATTTATTTTCTGCGGTAATCGATTTGTCTGCAGATTAATTCGAATAGTGAGACTATAGATAAACAGATTGTTGTACACAATAAGACTGAACATTTCACGGAGTAACAGATATATTTTGTTTCGAATGCAGTGGTCTGATTGAGTTATGTATTCATGTGTTTAATTTTCGATACGTGTTATTTAATTTATTTATTGTTTGTTTGCATCATGTTTTATGTTGCTTTTAACAATTATTCAATTATATCACGGCGTTTTCTGTGTAGGTTGCCAGTACCACCGGTTTATTTATTCTGACACCAGCGAGTTAGTCATGATGCTAGCCACACAATTATGAGCGCCAAGGAGGGAAAGCCTTTTCAAGCATGTTTTGAAAGTTGTTGGTACGACCGGGTCTAGAACGAATAAACGGCGACCTCTTGCATTCGAGACAGACACTCTACCATTAAACCACTGAGGTGGTCACGTTTATAATAGATATGAGCCTAGTATTGAGATGTCTTATTGACTAACCGTAATGGGATTATATGCTATTAAATTGGCGTAACGCTAATGGGGCTACACGTCTAGCTTTTTGCTTAAAGATACATCAAGGGCTAAATGACATGTAAACGGACAGTAAGTGTTCTTGTGAAACTGTACAGATGTACATGCTCGTCTGAATATTCACTATACGCGAACGCATTACGACACATTGTTGTACCGTCCTAATGGTACCGTTCAAATGGCTATGGATTAAATCTAGCTATCAGACGACATTCAAAACGTCTATATAAAATACAGAAACATATCAAAGACTTAAATATCAATTATGTAATAGAGATGAAACCACTAACTTGACAAAAGGAGAACTTACTCATGACTTAGCTGCGTAAAAAAACGTACGCAAGTAGGAAAGAGTTAAGATAAGAAAATTAACGACAAAAGCCGAATTGAACTTCCTCATGTTTTCCAGTCAGTGTTTGAACGAGTTTCCATATTTAAAACCGCACCAAAGACGATTATTGTGTGAAGGAAGGATCATGGTCGATTATTGTGTGAAGGAAGGATCATGGTCGATTATTGTGTAAAGGAAGGATCATGGTCATATAGGTATAAGGAGGACGTAGATGAGACATCTAACAGTGCATCGGACAAGATATCCTTGGAGAGACTGTAGTTCAGCGCAATTCATTTCACAATTGTTATTACCGTAAATGTAGAAATAGCCCATAATTCCCAATTTACGCTCTAACCAAAACATTGTCGATATCGGTATTGATTAACAGTACACATACATACTTCAATGAAGGGTAAATCGAGTTTGTCATTAGATATTTATCACCCTTGTTATCTAATCTTGATATTTATTTTGGTGATTTTTTAAAGGTAACTTTAAATCTGCATATACTGTTTAGTGCGCGTGTATATTAGGGTTTAAGAGAATTAAAACAACATTTGGAATAAAAAATGATTAAGATAAGCATGCATATTTGTTCGATGTAATCTAGGTCTACATTGTTCGCAACTCACTAATTCAACTATAAATAAACTGCTTCACAAATATAAAAAAACTTGTTAAGTCAAGGAGGATGATATTATTCTTTACCTTTCCCACATGCAGACGAATTTTGTAACAAAAGGATAAATTTCCCATATTGAGCTTTTCTACGTATTTCACTACGTGTATCAAGTAAATTCAATAAATACAACGATTTAAAAATATTCGCCATATTTTGGCATGACATTTTCAGATTCGCTTGCTTCAGGTTTGTTGTATGTGCAAAATGGTTAGAATTTAGAAACAGGACATACTGAGGGGTAACTTCATTGCCTTTACCAGGCAGAGGTCTTGGGAATTATCTTGTTTTGTTTGACCTTTATGTAATATCCGATAAAATTTACCTGATCCTGACCTTTATGGAAATACGTATGTTATTCAATCACGTGTGTTCGTTAACCATTGGCTGTGTGTCAATTATCTCACAAGTTAATGAAAATAGGTGTAGCTCACAATAATACGCAGAGTTGAGGATCAGGGCAATATTGTCGAGTAATACCTCACCTTCTTAAAAAAATGAGCCGTGTTCCAGAATAAAACAACGTTCTTTGCCAAATGAGTCGTACTCAAGACTAAGCTACGTGTACTTAACAATAATACACAGAGGTCAGGTCAACATTGTTGAGTAATACCTCTACTTTTTTTAACTAAATGAGCCGTGTTTCTGACTTAAACAACATTCTTTGCCAAATGAGTCGTACTCAAGACTAAA
The DNA here is from genome assembly GCA_031761405.1 of Serripes groenlandicus. Classification (NCBI taxonomy): domain Eukaryota; kingdom Metazoa; phylum Mollusca; class Bivalvia; order Cardiida; family Cardiidae; genus Serripes; species Serripes groenlandicus. The sequence goes on along the minus strand of JASEVX010000013.1, from coordinate 56,921,427 downwards.
CTACGTGTACTTAACAATAATACACAGAGGTCATGTCAACATTGTCGGGTAATACGTTTCCCTCCTTTGCCAACTGAACAGTACTGAAGACTAAACTATATTACACAATGGTTAGGTCAACATTGTCATACTCAAGAATAAGCTACGTATTACCCAAACTAATGCACAGAGGTCAGGGTCAGGTTAACATTTTCGAGTAATACGTCTCTATTTTATATTAAATGAGCCAGGCTCCAGACTAAGGTACGTATACTTCACATAAAACACAGATGTCAGATTCAGGGCAAAATTGTCGAGTAATACGTCTCACTTCTTTGTTAAATGAGCCCTGCTCCAGAATAAACCATGTGTACTTCACATTAATGCACAGAGGTCAGAGTCAGGTCAATATTTCCGAATAATACATATCTGTTCTTTACCAAATGAGCTATGCTACACACTTAGGTACGTATTCTTCACATACAGCACAGAGGTCAGATTCACGTTAACATTGTCTAGCAATGTCGAGTAATTTGTGCTCAAGAATAAACCATGTGTACCTTACACTAATGCACAGAGGTCAGGGCCAGGTCAACATTCGCAAGTAATATGTCCGTGCTATTTGCCAAAATAAGTCATGTAACTGAATAAAACCATTTGTACCTCAAAATATTAAGGTCAAGGTCAGGTCAACATTTTAGGGCAAAACGTTTCCCAGATTATACAACGTATAGATCTTTAAAATAACCAGTTGTCGGGTCAACATTATCGATTTATATGTCTCTCTTTTTTACCAAACGAGTCATTTTCTTGATTAAACTATGTGTACCTCACTATGATACAAAAGGTCAGGGTCAGGTCAACGTTGTCGAGTAATACATCTACCTTTTTAACCAAATAAGCCGTGTTCCAGACTTAAACAAACTTCATTGCCAAATGCGTCATGCTCTAGACTACACTTCATGTATCTCACAATAATACGCATAGGTCAGGGTCAGGTCAACCTTTTCGAGTTATACATCTACCTTATTAAACAAATGAGCCGTGTTCTAGACTTAAACAACCTTCGTTGCCAAATGATTTGTACTCACGACTATGCTACGTGTAACTCAAAATAATACACAGAGGTCATCTCAACATCGTCCAGTAATACGTCTTCCTTCTTTGCCAAATGAGCCTTGCTACAGACTAAAGTATATGTATCTCACACTAATACAAAGAGATCGGGGCCAGGTTAAAACTGTCGAGTAATATGTCTCCCTTCTCTACCAAATGAAACGGACTGTGCTCCAGACTAAAAACAATTTAATTTGGTAAGAACTTGTCGAGTAATACGATACTCTTCTTTACAAAATGAGTTTTGCTCAAGATTTAAAACAACTTAATTGTGTATGTAAGAACTGCCTATTTGTGCATGCTACGAAATGCACGTTTACTTTGTTTGTCAGAAGCTTCGTTGCAAATTTTGAAACAGTGTAAATTCTGATTAGACCACACCGATTAGACCACACCGAGTGCAGGGTGATATTAATTTACTATTGTCGAAATTAATTTAGAATTATATTATATATCACTTTTGATGATATTATAAAAAGATCTATTGAACTGATATAACTAAAATGTGTTTATTCAATGAATACTAAAACTAGAACAACAATACAATCGTGAAGTATTACAGTAATACAGAAAACAATATATAAAATAAAGGGATATAATTAAAACAATATTAATTGTACATACATGTATATACTATACATAGTAAAAGGTAGTCTCTCTTAGTTAATGTGACGGGTTGGTTTTCCATCAATGTTCATTTTGTATGTTTATGTGCGTTTAAGGGTATATGAAAGCGAGTCAGAAAGTTCACTGTACTTTGGCGTAAACACGGGACTCAAAATAATTGGTCACAGTGATATTAAAAGGTTCACCGTAATGATGATTACACGTTTGCATGTTGGAGACGTAACAAGTCGTCTGCCGTACAATCATCCGAAAGCATCTGTATGTGGGAAAGGGTTAAGTGTTAAGTATAGATGTGACTGCTATCTGAACCTAAGTATTCTGAGTCACTCAAAGTAACCTCACTTGAAAAGTGTTTACTTCGTTTAACAGCGGAAGTGTTGTTTTTTTAGGAAAAAACACTATTTAACCAATATATTCGTAAATGAACACTATGTTACAATCTTGAGTGCCGAGTTTTTCATTAACTTAATCACTTAAATTATTACAATAAACAAAGATATCAACCACAGTGGCGCAGAAGATTGACCATAACAAGGAAAAGTAGAATTACACAAAAATATCACCGTTCTATAGGCTGAAGTAAAACCATATGTATGTAGGTAAATTGGTTTAACTGATACTAATATTAAGTCGAGTCACACAGCATATGTTTAGTATTTAAGAGATAACCCCAGAAGTTATTGCCCATCATTAATTGGGTAGGTTTCTGATCCTGACATATCAAAAGCCAGTGTTACATTAAGACACAGGAGTTAAACTTGATATTTAACATGCATTTATCAAATATTGACCGCTGATGACATGTATACGTATACAAACACAGGTTGATTGCTGCCTATCATTAATAAATATTTAGTAATCATTTCTCTTCGTGTATCCGTTGAGCGGCTGATCTTCATACTATCATATTATTTTTTGGCAGGCGACATATCATGTGTTATCGATCACTGCAATTTAATCCGAGGGTCATTATACAGTTTAAATTAGATATTTAGATCTGGCAACACTTAAGGTGTATAAGTCACACTATAAAGGTTGAACTGACAACATATGTGTGTATCAGGTAAATATCGTGTTATCCTTATCTGACTGTCCTTCATACTTAAATAGTTTTTTGTCGGGGGAAAGTTTATGATTTATCGATCACTGTGCTTAAATAACAAGCTGCTAATACATTTAACATTAGACAGTATGAACATACTTAAGGTTCATAAGCCACACTTTATCATCAAAGGATCCTCTATCAAAAATATTGCATTTTTCCATACCGCGGATAATAACAGTACACTCATACCGTTCGTGTTTACATTAAGAGAGATAACTGAACATTCTAAATCGTCATTCAACTGAGTTTACTATCTATGTAGTACATACATGAATTAATCAAACTAAATCAATGAATGTCAAGATCGGTCGTCCCCGTGCTGTGTGACGATCATGCTCACGTGTTTGAAATATATCAATATGCGTACGAGTTGAGGCCGTCAATGTATCATACAGTGAAGTTAAAAGACAGAATCGCGACCATTACACAGAATCACTTTCTTTATGTGACATTAAGGCGTAAATTCACTGAAATCAATTAAACTTGTATATTTGTTAATAACTTGTCTCTGATTTGAAACATTTCGGCTACACATGCACGCTTAGAATGTCAACTCGGCTTCCGAGACGTGATCTTTAGACTTGTATGGACGTGCTCGAAGATACCGGCCAAGCCCAAGTAGCGCAGTCGGTAGAGACGCGGGCTGTCAATCCGGAGGTTGTAAGTTCGAGCCGTATCTCGGCCAACATTCTTTCCGACGTTTGACAAACGTCACTGTAACAAGAGTCATTTGTCATCCACCAATTGGCTCACAGTCTATGAGGATAAGCAGTGTGTTGCTTGGAAAGTCTGTTGTGTGGAGTAATGATATTACAAAGTCCAGAAAGACATTGGAAGGTGAACTGGCCGCCGTGATATGACTGACAAATTGTTGAAACGGCGTTAAGCCAAATCATTCCCTCAATCAATTGAAGGTGCATATCTTCCTATTATCGAATACAATCAAATGATTAAAATGTTAAATCATTTTCAGTAGGTTCATGGCATTACTATCACAATTCACTGATAACAGCTGTACCGATTCCTACCGAAGACTGCTATATACTTGCTCAAGGTTACCGTATCTACCTATTATCGAGTATAATGGTGTTAATATTAAGATGTCTATAGTCAATTGATAATCACTATGCAACCTACTCGCGTAAGCCCGTCCTTTTCCAAGGCATACAGTATGTACTTCTACTTTACAAGGGAACCAGTAATGTATTTGTTAAACTTAGCGGACTTCATTTTGAACCTAGGATAACTGACATTTGATCACGTTATATCTATATACATGTATTTATCTTCATGTGACTTGATTGGGATTAATAAACGTCAGGAAAAGGTACGAGGGGCGTAAACAAGACAGGAAAGGGATATTTCTTCAGGTATGTCGCTTTTCTTTATCTTTTACTGCTTTTTGCAATTTCAACAGTTTATATTAAGCCATACACTCTTTATATATATTTGTAACAACTTAACGGTTATTAGTAGAATAGTATTACCATCATCATTATTATCATTATCATCATCATCATCATCGTTATCATCACATAAGTAGCAGCAGCATCCTCATCATCTTTATCATCATCATCATACATCATCATACTAGTCAGACATGGTTTACAGGCTCGACAGAATATTGACTGTACGCTGATTAATTAATGGGACTTTTGAAAATATTTGTCAAAAATTACAATTTTTTCAGCCTGTTTTCATAGTGTTCTCATCTTGCTTTACGCGACTCGCATATATAAGCAACGTCAGGCAAACAAAGGGGACTTGTTGTATGTCCCTATTTGTATAGATCAAACGGCTTATAGAGTTAATCAAATATACATTATATTTTATATAAAAGTTACTTTAATGACAGGCAAGTCTAAAAATGGTAATTATAACATATTACGAGATTATTACTGATTCTCCCGGTTCTACTTTTAGATAGATCGTGCTCTATTATGTACTGATCATCTTTTGACGATGATTGATTAGCTTTTACTCTCAAAATCATGGTATATTATGTATTGATCACTTTTCGCCTCTTATTGTTAAGAACTTGGTCTAAACAAAACTGTCGCATACCAATAAATCATGGTATATTATGTATTGATCATCTTTTGCCTCTCTCCTTGTTAAAAATGTGCTCTCACAATACCGAGACATACCTATAAATCATGGTATATTATGTATTGATCATCTTTTAACTATCCTTGTTTAAATTTTACTCTCACAATACCGACACATACCAATACATCATGGTATATCATGTATTGATCACATTCCGCCTCTACTTGTTAAGAATTTGCTCTAGCAATACAGACACATACCTTTAAATCATGTTTATTATATATTGATTACCTTTCGCATATCTCCTTGTTAAGAATTTACAATACATACCAATAAATCATGGTATATTATGAACTGATAAACGTGTGACTATCCTTGTTTAGAATTTGCTCTAGCAATACTGACATATACCTTTAAATCATGGTATATTATGTATTGATCACCTTTCGCCTCTCTCCTTATTATGAATTTGCTCTACCAATACTGGTACATACCTTTAAATCATGGTATAATATGTATTGATAGCCCTTCGTCTCTCTCCTTGTTAAGAATTTGCGCTAGCAGAGTAAACACCCATTTGAGCTGTGTAACTATAACACCGTTGAAAGCACACATTTGAGCTGTGTAACTATAACACTGTTGAAAGCACCCATTTGAGCAGTGTAACTATAACACTGTTGAAAGCAGAGTAAACACACATTTGAGTGGTGTAAGTATAATACTGTTGAAAGCAGAGTAAACACACATTTGAGTGGTGTAAGTATAACACTGTTGAAAGCAGAGTAAACACATATTTGAGTGGTGTAACTATAACACTGTTGAAAACACCCATTTGAGCAGTGTAACTATAAAACTGTTGAAAGCACCCATTTGAGCAGTGTAACTATAACACTGTTGAAAGCACCAATTTGAGCAGTGTAACTATAACGCTGTTGAAGCAGAATAAACACCCATTTGAGCGGTGTAACTATAACACTGTTGAAAGCAGAGTAAATACCATTATGAATGGTGTAACTATAACACTGTTGAAAGCACCCATTTGAGCGGTGTTACTATAACACTGCTTAACCACCAGGGTAAAAAACATTCTGAATGGTGTGGCTATAATACAAAGGCAGAGTAGGCACATTCCCGAGAGTTATAATTCTTCTCCTGTTAAATGCAGAGTAGACACCATTCTGAATGGTGTAACCATAATATTGTTGAAAGCAATGCAAATACCCTTTTTGAGTCCTTTTAGTATACTACTGTAAAAGAAAACTGTTTAAATTCGCGTACAAAATCAGTATGAGAGGTTATACCGTATAATAATGTTTAAAGGACAGTAGACTCTTTTCTGAGTGGTGCATTCATATAACTGTTTCCGAGTGGTGTTGATAGCAAAATAAATACCATTCTCAGTGATGTAACTATAATACTATTGCAATCAAAATAAGTACCATTCAGAATGGTGTAACATTAGGAGTGTTGAAAGCAGAGAACACACTATTATGAGAGGTATAACTATAGTAATGTTGAACAAAGATTAAAATACATTACGAATGGTGTAACTAAACAACTGTTTACAGTTTAATAAATACCATTCTGAGTGGTGTAACTTAACTTCTGTTGAAAGTAGAATAACAACCAATCTGAGTGGTGTAACATTAAGACTGTTGGGTGCAGTATTCACACCATTCTGAGTCATGTAACATTAATACTGTTTACGGCAGAGTACGCACCACTCTGACTGGTGTAACATTACTACTGTTAAAGGCAAAGCACACACTATTATTAGTAATGTAACATTAATACTGTTGAAGGCAGTGTACACACCATTCTGAGTGATGTAATATTAATACTGTTGAAAGTAGGATAACAACCAATCTGAGTGGTGTAACATTAATACTGTTGATGGCAAAGTACACACCATTATTAGTGATGTAACATTAATACTGTTGAATACAGTGTACACACCACTTTGAGTGGTGTAACTATATCATGCGGAGTACACACAATTATTAGTGATGTAACATTAATACTGTTGTAGGCAAGGTAAACATCTTTATTAGTGATGCAACATTAATACTGTAGAAGGCAAAGTACACATCTGTATTAGTGATGTAACATTAATACTGTTGAATACAGAGTACACACCATTATTAGTAATGTAACATACATACTGTTGAAAGTTGAATATACACAATTATGGGTGATGTTACATTAATATTGTTGAAAGCAGTGTACACACCATTATGAGTGATGTAACATTAATACTGTTGAAAGTAGAATAACAACCAATCTGAGTGGTGTAACATTAATACTGTTGATGGCAAAGTACACACCATTATTAGTGATGTAACATTAATACTGTTGAAGACAGTGTACACCTACTTTGAGTGGTGTAACTATATCATGCGGAGTACTCACAATAATTAATGATGTAACATTAATACTGTTGTAGGCAAGGTACACATATTTATTAGTGATGCAACATTAATACTGTAGAAGGCAAAGTACACATCTGTATTAGTGATGTAACATAAATACTGTTGAATACAGAGTACACACCATTATTAGTGCTGTAACATTAATACTGTTGAATACAGAGTACACACCATTATGAGTGATGTAACATAAATACTGTTGAATACAGAGTACACACCATTATTAGTGCAGTAACATAAATACTGTTGAATACAGAGTACACACCATTATTAGTGCTGTAACATAAATACTATTGAATACAGAGTACACAACATTATTAGTGATGTCACATAAATACTATTGAATACAGAGTACACACCATTATTAGTGATGTAACATAAATACTATTGAATGCAGAGTACACAACATTATTAGTGATGTAACATAAATACTATTGAATACAGAGTACACACCATTATTAGTGATGTAACATAAATACTGTTGAATGCAGAGTACACACTATTAGTAGTGCTGTAACATAAATACTATTGAATACAGAGTACACACCATTATTAGTGCTGTAACATTAATACTGTTGAATACAGAGTACACACCATTATTAGTGATGTAACATTAATACTGTTGAATACAGAGTACACACCATTATTAGTGCTGTAACATTAATACTGTTGAATACAGAGTACACACCATTATTAGTGATGTAACATTAATACTGTTGATTACAGAGTACACACCATTATAAGTGTTGTAACATAAATACTGTTGAATACAGAGTACACACCATTATTAGTGATGTAACATTAATACTGTTGAATACAGAGTACACACCATTATAAGTGTTGTAACATAAATACTGTTGAATACAGAGTACACACCATTATTAGTGATGTAACATTAATACTGTTGAATGCAGAGTACACACCATTATAAGTGATGTAACATTAATACTGTTGAATACAGAGTACACACCATTATTAGTGATGTAACATTAATACTGTTGAATGCAGAGTACACACCCTTATTAGTGATGTAACATTAATACAGTTGAATGCAGAGTACACATCATTATTAGTGATGTAACATAAATACTGTTGAATACAGAGTATACACCATCATGAGTGATGTAACATTACTACTGTTGAATACAGAGTACACACCATTATTAGTGCTGTAACATTAATACTGTTGAATACAGAGTACACACCATTAGTGATGTATCATTAATACTATTGAATGCAGAGTACACCCCATTATTAGTGATGTAACATTAATACTGTTGAATACAGAGTACACACCATTAGTGATGTAACATTAATACTGTTGAATACAGAGTACACACCATTATTAGTGATGTAACATACATACTGTTGAATACACAGTACACACCATTATTAGTGCTGTAACATTAATACTGTTGAATATAGCGTACACACCATTATTAGTGATGTAACATTAATACTGTTGAATGCAGAGTACACACCATTATTAGTGATGTAACGTTAATACTGTTGAATGCAGAGTACACACCATTATAAGTGATGTAACATTAATGCTGTTGAATACAGAGTACACACCATTCTAAGTGATGTAACATTAATACTGTTGAATGCAGAGTACACACCATTATTAGTGATGTAACATTAATACTGTTGAATACAGAGTACACACCATTAGTGATGTAACATTAATACTGTTGAATACAGAGTACACACCATTATTAGTGATGTAACATAAATACTGTTGAATACACAGTACACACCATTATTAGTGCTGTAACATTAATACTGTTGAATATAGCGTACACACCATTATTAGTGATGTAACATTAATACTTTTGAATGCAGAGTACACACCATTATTAGTGATGTAACGTTAATACTGTTGATAGCAGAGTACACACCATTATAAGTGATGTAACATTAATGCTGTTGAATACAGAGTACACACCATTCTAAGTGATGTAACATTAATACTGTTGAATGCAGAGTACACACCATTATTAGTGCTGTAACATTAATACTGTTGAATGCAGAGTACACACCATTATAAGTGATGTAACATTAATGCTGTTGAATACAGAGTACACACCATTATTAGTGATGTAACATTAACGTTGACAGTTGAATATACACCATTCTTGGTGATGTAACATTAATACTGTTGAAGGCAATGTACACACTTTATTAGTGATCTGACATTTATACTGTTGAAGGCAGAATACACACCATTCTGAGTGATGCAACTATAACATGCAGAGTACATACCATTATGAGTGGTGTAAAAATAACATTGTTGAAAGTAGATTACATACATGTATCATTTTGTGTGATTTCACATTTATACTGTTGAAAGCAGAGTAAACACAAATATTAGTGATGTAACTACATTATGCAGTGTACACACCATTCATATTCATGTTACTATAACATGCAGAGAACACACCATTATGAATGATTAATATTTTAGAAAGCAGAGTACACACCAATCTGAGTGATATAACTATACTATGCAGAGTACACACCATCCATTCTTTGTGATATAACTATAATATGCAGTGTGCACACCATTCGATATAACTATACTATGCAGTGTATACACCAACCAGAGTGATGTTACTATAGAAGGTAGCGTTAACATCATTATGAATGATGTAACATTAATACTGTAGAACGCAGAGTTCACACTATTCTGGGTAATGAAACTACAAGTATGTTGAGGGCAGTGAGAACAGAATTTTAGTCGTGTAACTATACTACTGTTGAAGACAGTGTAAAATCATTAGGAGAGGTATAACTATAATCATGATGATAGCAGATTATATTCCATCCTGAGTCGTGTTACCATAATACAGTTGAAAACAGAATAAATACATTCTGAGTGATGTAACTATAATATGCAGTGTACACACCAATCTGAGTGATGTAACTATGATATGCAGTGTACACACCAATCTTAGTAATGTAACTATAATATGCAGTTTACACACCAATCTGAGTGTTGTAACTATACAAGGCAGAGAACACACCATTACGAATGATGCAACATTACTACTGTAGAAAGCAGAGTTCACACTATTCTGTGTAATGAACTACACAAATGTTCAGGGAAGTGTGGAACAGAATTTCAGTCGTGTAACTATAATACTGTTGACAACAGTGTAAAATCATTATGAGAGGTATAACTATAATCATAATAAAAGTAGTGTAAACATCATTATGAGAGGTATAACTATAATAAAGTTGAAAGCAGAATATAGTCCATTCTGAGTGATGCAACTATACTACTGTTGAAAGCAGAACAAATATCATTCAAGTTGTGTAACTATGATACTGTTTAGGGTCAAGTAAACACTATTCTGAGTGTTGTAACTATAATTATGTTGAAAGCAGAAATATACACTGTGAGTGTTGTTACTATATTACTGTTGAAATAGAATAAAGACATTCTGAGTGTTGTAGCTATACTACTGCTAAAGGTAGATTAACAACATTATTGTTGACGCAACTATAAAGCTGTTGAAAGCAGAGCAAACAACATACTGAGTGGAATAGCTACAATGCTGTTGAAAGCAGAACACACGCCATCATGAGTGATGCGAATATGATACTGTTGAAAGCAAAACTAAGACCTTTGACTCTGATACAATTGAAATGATATTGAAAATGGAAGAATATACCAATCGTCCTGAGATGACTGAAATATTGTTGAAATCAGGGTGAAAAACTACTCACCCCGATCTATCTATAATAATGTAGAAGGCATGTTTAAACACATTTGTTCTCGATATATTAAATATAATGTTGAAGGCGGAGCATACTTTCATGCGCCATGACATGAATATAAAAGTGCTGAAAGCATAGTTAAGCACCTCGGTATAACTAAACATCTGTTGAAAGCATAATAAAGCATATGTCGCCTGTAGAGTTAAACACTGTGTTATAACAGTAATACTTTTGAAGCACAGTGAAACTCCATGTGTCATGATATTACAATTAAACTGTTGAACACAAAGTTTAACGTTACGTGTCTTGATATGGCTAAATGTTGAAAGCAGAGAAAAACAACATGTGCCGTAAAATTACCAAAAACATATTGGAATTAAGGTTACCCATCATGTGCCGTGAAATTACTAAAACATAGGTTGAAAGCCAAAATAAACAAGAAGTGCCGAGATATTGTTAAACAAATGCTGGAATCAAGGTAACGTGTGATATAGCTTTAACAATGAAAGCAGAGGTTTAAACTTAAGCCATTAAAGGATCGTGTTGGTTGGTCTTTTACGCCGAGAGAGAGAGAGAGAGAGAGAGAGATAGAGTAGAGAGAGAAGAGAGAGAGAAGAGAGTGAGACGAGAGAGAGAGAGAGAGAGAGAAGGAGAGAGAGAGAAGAGAGAGAATGGAGAGAGAGAGAGAGAGAGAGAGAGATGGTGAAGAGAGAGAAGAGAGAGAGGGAGAGTAGAGATATAGGGAGAAAAAAAAGAGAGAGAGGGAGAAAAGGAGAGAGATATCAGTCAATACAGATACCCCCACAAGACAGACAGACATACACGTATAGTGATACAGAGACACAGATAAATCGAGAGATTGGGACGACAGACAGACACAGAGAGTGGGGACAGAGATGTGGATATATAGAGAGAGAGCGTGTGTATGTGGAGAAAGAGAGAGTGAGACAGAGATATGACAGAGAGAAAGAGAGAGAGAGAGAGAGAAGAGAGAGAGATGAGAGAGAGATGAGATGAGAGAGAGAGAGTGTGTGTGTGTGTGTGTGTGTGTGTGTGTGTGTGTGTGTGTGTGTGTGTGTGTGTGTGTGTGAGAGAGAGATAGATACGATATATAGAGGGAGATTGAGAGAGACAGAGACAGAGGGAGAAACAGGCAGACTCACAGACCGAGGGATGACATATATACCACACATACACACCACCACATATATATACTTTAATAATATAGATGATAGAGATAGAGAGAGAGAGAGAGAGAGAGAGAGAGAGAGAGAGTGAGAGAGAGAGAGAGAGAGGAGAGAGAGAAGGAGAGAGAGTGAGTGACGCGAAGAGAGAGAGCGAGAGAGAGGAGTGAGAGAGAGAGAGAGAGAGAGAGAGAGAGAGCGAGAGCAAAAAAAACGAAACCAGAGAGATATGCAGAGAGAGACATACATAGAGACAGACAGACAGACAGAGAGACAGATATACAAATAAAGAGAGAGATAGACATACAGACAGACCTACAGAAACACAGAAAGAAACTACAGACAAATACAGAGAGAGAGAGAAGCAGAGAACCAGAGAACGAAATTAAGATAACCTGTTAGTTTATTGACATTAACATGAGACGTTTTCGAACGACTTAATACTTTGTTATTCTCTCCTGTAGGGATTATACCACTGTATGTTGTCAGGTATATACAACTGAGATGTGCAGAAGTCAATTACGATTGATTTATTGATTGTTTGGTATTTTACGCCGCTTTCAACTTATATCAATGATATCAGATATATCAGAGGTGATTCCTATGTTAGTTACCAGTACTACTGCAGGTCAGCTATCACTTACAATTTAAAAGTCTTTGGTATGGCCCGACGATGATCGGGGCCCGTGACCTCACGCACCCGATGTCGGACGGTTTACTTCTACATAACAAGTCATAAACGAATTTTGCCTTAGAATTGGTTTATAACTGGCAAAATGTGATTGCAATTAAGAATATAGGTAAACATCTTCAATAAACTTTATCAATTACTTTGGAACTTTGTTTTTAAACTGAATACAAAGTCATAGTGCATGCAACACCTATCTTTTATAGCATGAGTTATGCTTTTTATTACAGATAGACGAGCAAGAACATTACTAAGGAGATTTGTCTAAGCGACTGCAGAAAGTACTTGATGTTTATAGGCGCATCTGAGTACACCAGAGAAAAGTATCGGGAGTATGCTATGTTTAAAGGAGATAACAGCCACGTTTAATAGTCAATGGTATAGAAACACGTACAACAAAAGAACACATTATCTAGTTGGGAGTATTTGCGAAGGAACAACTAGCACCCGGTTTAAAGTCTGATATTGATATGCTAGATTGTGACGATGACACACCTGTAGTAGACAATTTAGTCGAGTCTAAACAACCAAGGATTGTCTTGCCTCATGTTAACTGTTGAAGTCACCAAACCTGGATATGTTCGTCTTCAGATTGTTAAAGATCAACGTCCGCTTTCAGTTGGAATGTGCGATGTAGCAAAAGATAGTGGATTACAAATTGATCGAAAAGGTAAAATATGTAAAACACACCCAGCATTGACTACTGGACTAAACACCTCTCGGAACGGTCCAGCGGAAACATTTCCAGCGGAACTATTTCCGGCTGAAACTGGTTCTCATGCAATGGATATCGTATATGCATTAAGGTGTAGACATATACCAAGATCGGCCAATTACTGGTTTCACAAGAAACGGAAATATGACTGGCCAGCACAGAAACAACTTAGGGCAATGGGTTCATACGGTTGTTTTCTTGTTGGTGTTGGACATCCTCATAGTGACAACAAGTCCATCGAATGGAGAATGTCGTTCTCACTTCAAGAACGTGATCTCATGTCAAGTCTGAATGAAACACAACACAAGTGTTACATTCTCCTCAAAATGATAAAGAAAGATATCATAGAATCAAAGGCTGCCGACTCTATCTCATCATATCATTGTAAAACAAGTTTGTTTTATACAATTGAAAATTCCGAAAGACATATTTGGAAGGATGGCAACCTTATACTTTGTGCACGGCTTTGTCTTATACGTGTATTAAAATGGGTGAAGGCAAAACATTGTGCCAATTATTTTATTCCAGAGGAAAATATGTTCGATAAACTCAGCCCCATAACCTTGAAAACGATCGAAAATGTTTTAGTCGACATTATCGAAAGTGGTGTTAGCTTTCTATATACACTAACTTGTGAAAATTTAGGTGATCTCCTTAAATCTGAAATGTGTGTTTCTGAACTAGTATGTAGTCTGGATACAACGAGTACCCTACGTCAACCAAGGCTTTTAGTCATTTACCCTATTACAAGAATAATCTATAGTGTTAGGAACAGCTTCTTGAGTTTATCGTATGACACACTTACAGGTTATATGAATGTGGTGATGCAACTTCTGCTCTATCTACAAAATACGAACCATGTCACAGAACATACAAAAAGAGATGTAAGACTGGCACTTGACTCTATAATTCCACATATACAATTACAATATGAACAGTGTCTGTTTTCCCAGTACGTGTCAGAAGGAGATTTGTCCTGGATGTGGTCTGACAAATTTCAAAATTTAATCTCAGGAACTAGTTCAGATGTTGACCTGATCTCGTCAAAATTATCATTAGCATCGTTATACATTCAATGTGAACATCTTCAAGAGGAATGTAAGTGTATTCTAATGTCATGTGAAACTAGTTTAGAACCGTATGTCATATCTGTGTGTGGATGCCATGTTTACGAATTTCGTTCAGATCCAGCTCTTGCTGAAAAACTACAATTTACTGACATGTCAAGCAAAGATTTCAGACGTCACTGTACCACAGGCTGTATGGTATTTCATCCATCTCAAGTCGGTCTTGTGCATGCAGCTCTTCATTACGAGATGTTCCGTAATGTGTTTACAAAACCGGGCTCGGCAATTGAAATGCTAAAGGATTACTGGTTAAACTGGATTACTGTAGATTCACAAATATATCTGTATTTTCTACAATATTTACTTTATTCTAAAAACAAGAAAAGGACAGAAAAAGAAACAGCTGTGCTAAAACTAATGCATATTTGGAACACAAACACCACTTTTGGACACGAAGAGACAGCATTAAACCTGTTGGGATGGATATGTATACAGGAAAATGACATACGAACAGCTTGGAGATTCTTTTGTCTGTCATGGAACATCAGACCATTTATAAATGCAGCTAAATGGCACATGTTAGTTATACTGAGTGAAGTAATACAAGAGAAATAGGGGTTTCATGATGGATTTCAAATAAATTAATTAATATATTGGAGTTAAACCCGTTTTCAACCAGTTTATCATGTGCATACAAGCCAGATGATGCTAAAAGGACAGTAGAACCTCGAATCGCTTGATCCGGATTACATGACCATAGAGTACGATGCTCTTGAATAACTAACTGGAAATGTGTATTATTCAATGTCATTCATTCTTTGCTATTTCGAGAAAGAATCGATCCCTGGAATGTTATGATGCAACCCGACAGTAAGACCTCAAAACCCGTGACCATAGATTACGATGGTCATTGAATGACATACTGAAAAAGTTCATTATTCAACGTTACTCATTCTTCGCTATTGTGAGAAGGAATCGATACCAAACTGACAGTAATATCTCAAATTGATTGACGCAGCAATTTACTTCTTATTTACTTTCTTTACTGTTTCATACCTCTTGGCTATCCCACCGCACGTAAGGTCAAACACTGTTATAACTAGCATTAGGTCTAACAGACAAAAGCATTAAACAAGTTTTCTCTGTGTAACTAGTAAAATAAGTAAGACATGTTAGCAAAAATTACAAGTTTCTACACATATTAAAGCTATTATTGTTTACTTAACATGGGGGAAAGTTAATCATGATGGAAAAGGCTAATTAAACATTCACTTATTCATGACTGCTCTATATAATGGGGAGATATATTGTTTTTGCTCTGTTTTGTTTGTTTGTCTGTCTGTCTGTCTGTCTGTCTGTCTGTCTGTCTGTCTGTCTGTCTGTCTGTCTGTCTGTCTGTCCGTCTGTCTGTCAAATCGTGTCCGTTCCATAACCTTTGAACCGCTTCAAGGATTTTGAAATAAATCTCCACAAATGCTCACATTACTGAGACAAATGTCCGGAGCGTATGTTATAACCACTTAAGGTCAATGTCGAAATTACAGGTTAAATGTCATATATCTATATTTTGTGTGTGCTTAATAACTGTTTAACCGCTTGAAGTATTTTATAATAGCCCGCTACACATGTTCAACATACTGAGGCGATGTACAGAGCGCATGTTACAAATATTTTGGTTCAAGATCAAGGTCGCAATAACAGGTCAAGCGACATATGATTATAGTGTTTGACCGCTCAATAGCTGTTGAAACGATTGAATGATATTAAAATACAAATGTTAACCTACTGAGACGATGTTCAGAGCGCATCTTACAAGGTTGTTGGTTAGAGGTCAAGGTCAAAATTAGCGATAAAAGGTCATATGACTATTTGTCGTGTCCGCTCCATATTTTTTAAACTGCTTAAAGGATTTCGAAATAACTCATTACACATATAAACCATACTGAGACGATGTGCAGATTGCATGTTACAACCACTTTCATTCGAGGTCAAAGTCGCAATATGAGGTCAAAGGTCATATGAATATGTTTCGTGTTTGCCGAAATAATACTTCTAAATTATTTTTAAGCGTTTTAAATTGTTCACCATACTGAGAGGATGTGCAGAGAGCGCCTATTACAACCACTTTGGTTGAAGGTAAAGGTCGCAATTAAAGGTAAAATGTCATGTTACTATATTTCCTATCCGTCAATAACCATTGAACATTTGAAGGATTTTGTAATAATTTACCACTTTTTCAAGGTCAAGGTCACACTTACATGTCAAAGGTCATATAGAATCTTGTCCTTTCCTAAACGTTTGAAACGTTCAATGGATTTTAAAATAACTTATCACAAATATTTACCGTATTGAGACGCTGTGCTATTATAACCTGTGCTATTATAACCTTTGGTTCAAGGTCAAGTAAAAAAAACCTCTCCCTTGAATACATTTTGTTATCATTTTGTAATCACACTTCGCACTCAAAAATGAAATTGAAATCCTGTATTACAATCATTGACAAAGTGCAATGAGGGGAGACATATGTGTGTGTGACAAAAACATCCATCTAATTTTCAAAGCTATTCAAATATGTTTCTTTACATAATTGATTAGTTTTCATTTGCGTCGAAAAATGGAATTTCGTACTACTTGTTAACTTTCTTCACTACTTCATTTTTCTAAATTACTCCAATTTACGTTAGGTAAAAAATATGAACAAATTAGCGTTATTTAGATTAATAAATACATTTGAATGTTATTGAGCAAAACATTTGTGTTTATAAAAAAAAACGAGTAAAATATGCTTATCGGCATCCTCGTGAATGATCGTTTCTAGATCGGGAGTAGTCGCTTTAACCATGGTGATAAGTGACGTATAATATTACAGTAATATAAATTACTGATAATATTGATAGAGGAGAATACAATATTAAAAATGGTATCGTATTTCACTTCTACCGGGGTTATTTATGCGAATAATGCAATCATATCCACTGTCGATTAGTTCCAACAAGTTATGTTCGTCAAATAATTTACAACAATTTTCAATATGCGAGAGCCGTGTCGTGTGGTTAAGGGTCCCATTGACTCTCTGTAACGGGATCTTATAAAAGTAACCTGGCGTAGCTAATCGGATTTCAGTTATATCTTCGAAAGATATATTATAGACAAAATAATATGCAGACCACAGTGATAGCTTCAGTGAGACTGTGCGGATGCGGATTAGATAGGTGATTTCCGTACGAGATTTATATTGATCAATAGTATAAAGGCTCGACAATGTCCTCACGAGATCTGTTTTTATCAACTGTATAATGGCTCGACAATGTTCGCACGAGATCCGTATGTATCAACAATATAAAGGATCGACAAAGTTTGCACGAGTTCGGTATTTATCAACAGTTTAATGAATCGATAATGTTTGTACGAGATTGATATATATCAACAATATAATGGTTCGACAATGTTCGCACGAGATCAGCATTTATTAACAGTATAATGGCTCAATAATGTCTGTATGAGATTGGTATTTATTAAAAATATAAAGGCTTGACAATTTTTGTACGAGATTGGTATTTATTAACAGTTTCATGGCTCGACAATGTGTGTACGAGATCGGTATTCATCAACAGTATAAAGGCTCGAACATTTCCGTACGATATCTGTATTTATTAACAGTATAGTGGCTCGACAATGGCCATACGAGATCGGTATGTATTAAATGTATAAAAGCTTGACAATGTCCGTATGAGTTCTGTATTGATCAACAATATTAAGGCTGGACAATATCCGTACGAGATTGGTATTCAACAGAAGTATAAAAACTCGGAAATGTGTCCGTGCGAGATCGTTTTTTATCATCAGTATAATTGCTCGACAATGTTCGTACGAGATCGGTATTTATCAACAGTATACTAGCTCGACAATGTCCGTAAGACATTGGTATTAATAAACAGTATAATTGCTAGACAATGTTTGTACAAAATCGGTAGTTATCAACAGTATAATGGTTCTGCACTGTTCGTCCGATATTAGTATTTATTGACAGTATAAAGGCTCGCCGTAGTTCGCACGAGATCGGTTATTATTAAAACAATAATGGATTGAAAGTATTTGCACGAGATTGGTACGTATCAACAGAATAATGGATCAGCAATGTTTGCACGAGATCGGTATGTATTGACAGTATAATGGCTCGCCTATTTTCGCACGAGATCGGTATTTATTTATAGTATGTTGACTCAGCTATCAGCGTACGAGCTTTGTTTTATTCACAGTATAATGGTTCGACATTGCTCGTACGAAATCGGTATTTATTGATAGTATAATGGCTCGACAATGTTCGTACGATTGTTAACAATGTGACACTGCTAGGATGCGGATTGGATATTCGAGTATTGTACGCAATCGGTATTTATTAACAGTATGATGGCTCGCCAATGTTTGCACGATATCGGTTAATATTGACAGTATAATGGCTCGAATATGTCTGTAAGATAGCGGTATTTATTAACTTGATAATGGCCCGACAATTCTCGTTTTATATTGGTATTTATTAACAGAATGATGGCTCGACGATTTTTGTACAAGATCGGTGTTCATTTTCAGTATAATAGTTAAACAATGTTTATACGAGATCAGTATTTATTAACAGTATGATGGCTCGACAATGTTTTTTACGATTGTTAACAAGGTGACCGCTCTAGTAAGACTGTTGTATGCGGAGTGGATATAAGATTACCGTACGAAATCGGTATTTATTAACAGTATGAAGGTTAGACAATGTTACTCGATATCGGTATATATTAACAGTATAATTGTTCGTCAATGTTTGCTCGACATCGGTATTTACTGACAGTATAATGGTTTGTCAATGTTCGAACGAGATCGGTATTTTTTGACAGTTTAATGGCTCAACAATATTCGAACGATTCTTAACAATATAAAGGCTCGGCGATATTATTCAGAAGTCGGACGAAAACGAATTTTTGGGGGACGTGTCATTCATGATACAACAACATTTATTTTTGCCCGATGCGGCTCATATCCATTAACGAAATCACATTAAAAAATTAATTCAACTAATATCATACAGTGTGTCAATTCATTGAAAGCTCCAGATGTCCCTTATCATAGTAAAACACAAAGACGTAAGAGACAGTGGTGCTGTCGTACAACCACGGCTTCTCGAACTAAAGGTCCATGTTTCGAATTGTTGACCTATGAATAGTTCTTAACTAAAGACGAGTACGAAATTCTGAATGACTGTGTCATTATTAGAAAAAACGAGCTAAATACTGATGTTTGTCAATCTTTGGAAAGTATGAATCGGCCGAGTCGAGTCGGTTCCAATGGACAATCCTTCAATAGACAGCCATCGTCGATACCGACTCAATATTCGCGGTTTTACAGTGTTTCTAAACAATCTTATACAATGTCGGACACACAACCTGATATGACTGCGCGCCGGCTCAGGAAGATATGTGTCTTTCATGTTTTCAAAGTCCCGAGTGTCCGTTTTTCTGTGACGAGACCTGTATAGCGGTGCGCTATCTTTAAAATACGAGTGATTTGACCCTATATATATATAACAACCAACATTTAAAGGGAGCTGACTTTCGAGATAACCCAATATGTTTGTTTGAGAGGATTTCGTCTTAGGTGTAACTGAATAATATTGGAAGTGCAATTCTGACATATACCTATAAATCTAGATCTTTATCTCTATTCCGATTATTTTTCATTTAACTAACATTTTTAACAATAACAAATAACCTATCTATTTATTTTGATCTTATTTTGGCTTTTTTGGCTTATTTGTTATTATTTTACTGGACCAACCAATAATAAACCCTTGTCAGAATACAAAACTCACCATTCATTTTAGCTGGTAGTTTGGACATATACAGACCAGCTGCTCTCAAGGAGTCACCTGACTTTTCCCCCGACTCGTTAGAATACTGACGCATATGCCTATATCCATGGTATATCACGTACGGATCATACTGTAATCTCAACTTGTTATTTCTTTTTATGACTCTTGTGACATAAACATCTTATTTCCAAACATCACTTGCAATCAAAGTAGACATATATCAGCCTTTACATTAATTAATCCAAATATGTGACTACTCCATAAGAAGTAAAGTGAACTGTTACTTTGTTGTATTGTCAAACATATTGAAAAGGTCAACCATTTATAACTTAATATGAGGTAAATTATCTCCTTTATTTCGTGGAATGTGCACACAAATGACGGGTACATACTTTCCCACACAACTTTGAAAACACCGAAAGAAAACGATGAAAAATATCTATAAATGAAACTTTGATTATTGAGAAAAGTGTAATTTCACTTTAGATACACGCAAAGTCTATGATGATCTGGGACGTGACTCTCAATCTTCAGCCAGATAAGATCATATAATGCTAATTTTAGCAATTGTAATGACGTTGTACTGTACTAGCGGAAAAAGAAACTGTGCATGCGGAGAACATGTATTACCAACTTTATATACATGAAAATTCACACGCATGACCGAGTATGACACATACACACTATCCGTGTCTCATTGACAGTTTTTCCCGTGCAGTTTGCTCTCTATAGGCGTTGACCAGCCCTGTGTTCCATAGTCACCAAACCTGTTTTGCGAAACCTATATAGGTTTCGTCGATAATCCGTGCATTAGTCGGTAAACCAAACCTGTTTGACGGGATTACATGCATAATACAGGTAGGTTTCGTTCCGCTCCATACACAAAACTTGTTTACGTTGTGTTTACTATGGAACACAAGGCAGTTTGCACGGGTTCTTTCGGCGAAGGCAGCGTTATGATATGGGGCGGCATCACAGCCAACGGGAGAACGCCTCTGGTGGTTGTTAACGGGAATTTGATCGCGCTACGTTACCGTGACGATATCCTCCGGACCCACGTGGTTCCATTCGTGCAAGGGCAGCAACGTCACATTACGCTACAGCAGGACAACGCCAGGCCACACACAGCTCGTGTCGCTATGGACTTTCTGGCTCATCAGAACGTTGATGTGTTGCCCTGGCCTGCTGTATCCCCCGATCTGTCGCCCATTGAACACGTCTGGGATGAAATGAAGCGCAGATTACGGGCATTACCTAATCAACCGGTGACGTTGGCTGATTTGGCTGCAGCGCTGGTACAGATCTGAAATGCCATCCCACAAAGCATTCTTGAACCGTCTGATAGGCTTCATGCGTCGACGTTCTCAGGCTTGCATTCAGGCAAACGGTGGACATACGAGGTATTAACTTTGTGATCTCCGTATTGACCCCTGCTGTGTTTACGTCACTGCTGAGCGAAACTTATTGATTTCATAACGTGGAAAATGGTATGGAACTGTTAATAAATAACAAATACATTGTCCCTGAAAACCTTGTTGTTCTACGTCATACACATTTATTTTTATAACACATTTTAGGCATGCACAGTTTCTTTTTCCCGCTAGTGTACATAATGAATCGTGTCATCATGTCCGCTCAACATCTGTATAGTTTCGAAAACAAATCTGATTTCATAAACAGCAGTAGAAATGTTGTGTGTACATGTTTATCTCGATGATTTCAAATTCGTCAACGATTATATCACGGCATTTCCTGGGTAGGTCGTCAGTATTACTGATCCATTTCTCCTGAAAACAGAAAGTTAGTCTTGTTGCTAGGCAAACATTACTGAACGCAAGGAGGTAAAGGGACTTTTACGATTTTTAAGAGTATATAGTATGACCGGGCCGGGGTTCGATCACGCGTCCTTCAGCCATCGCGGTTAAGGCTCTGTCATTACCCCCACTGAGGCAGTCACATGTATGATATGAGCCGCATCTAGCGAATTCCGGTCTAATTGAATTACTGTTATCGGTAGCATATACGTAGATTATATTAATGAGCATACACTACTAGACTTTAGTAAAACTATGTATCTGACCTAGTAAGGATCTGGTAAGAATGTGTACATGTAAGGGCTCGTCGGAGCCTTCACCGTACGCAAGATGCATTATGACCCATAACCGCTAGACGCGACTCGTATCAGAGACGAGTCAGGCAAAATGAGGGCTTTGGTATCGATCAAACGGTTCTTAGAGTGATTCAAATCTAGCTTTTCGCTTAAAAGTATAGCTATGCCAAAAAGCGGACAGGAAAGGTTACGACTCTGCTTTACGTTTAAAACCTGATAAGGCTCGATGATTTCCGTCTGAAGTCGTAAGAAAGCGGTAACGGAACACTATATAAATTTCCGAAAAAACAATTATAAACTAACGACATATCACTGTGTCTTATAATTTAACTTAACACCGATGAGATAAATACATCTACCGGGTGTGTCCAATCATCTGAAAGAAAGAACGACGGATCAGGGATTTGAAATAACAACCCTTGGAGTGAACATAGACCTCGTCATTTTCGAATTAGATATTACGTCTCTATAACGTCTCTAGAAGTTATAACACTTTTAGAATGACAATGGTTCGAAGAGAAAACAGGGTGTTATGACTTCGCTTCCTCGCAAGCAGATCAAGTGTTCGTTTTTCTGTGATGATACATGTATAATGACGATTTATGTTTCGAGCAAGAGTGATTTTACCAGATATGAACCTACCATCATGTTTTCAATTTACACTGAAACAGATGTATTCTACACGAGCATACAGTGTGTTTCAGTTGATTTTTTCGTGTAATTTGAAAGGGAAGTAATTCGTACAGGCCTGATAGACTGTTTAATTTGTCCAGAGTGATTTCAGGAGAATCCGTTAGACTGGACGTGTCTGTCGTTGTACGTTTATGATTTCATTTCCCGTTTATAAGAAAAGGTTTAACATGTAAATCTCTAATTGGTTTTTAAAAAGTATGTCCCCATGACGCACCGAAAAATTATTTCTACTTCAAAAGATGAATAACATTAACAAATAAAAATAATTGAAGGAAATGTTAAGAGTTTTGAATTTGTTCTATTGTTAGATTTGTTAACAATAGGTATTACAAACTGTCCCCTATAGAACGAACCATAACATAATACTCTATTCCCTTCCTTCTTAACAATTGATGCGTATTTTTGAGTACAAGTTATAATTTTAAAATGATATAGTTAACCTCTTCCCACTCACAACAAATCTTCAGCAAACCAATTAAAACAATCTAGAAAGAAATATGAACATTTTCTAAAAAGGACAGTATACTTATTGGATATAGTTGAAACATTGTGACATAAGGGCAAATGGCTCGCCTTCACAAATTATACATTCACTGACAACCCTTTCTAACATATAACACATTGCATCAGACGACTTTGAAAACATATTGGCACAACAATAAGAACACTTTACAAATAACAGCATAACTGTCAAATATAATGGAACACATTGACGGAAAGGGAAATATGTTCGTGTGGAAAAGGATAAACCAAGTGGAGTCTTCAAGTAGAATATGTATTAACTGGATCAATAGTTTAATCCTTACCCAAATGCAGACGCATGTTTATACCACAGCAGATGTGTCTTGAAACCATATCGGCAAACAGTGAACTTCGTCGTAGTGAGAAAATACTTCATTCGTCACTATATTTTCAAAATTATTATTTTTTAATTCAAAGAGATTTTACATATTTTATATATAGTCGTTTAGTGCAAGTTTTATGTATGTGGGAAAAGGTTAACTCGTTCCTTGACAAATGCGACATTTGATGTCTCTGCAGCAGACCACTTTCAAACCTAGAGAAAACATTGTTGAAAAAGGATAAGCAATCAATAAAAAAGAGTGATCTTTTTCACACAATAGTTTCCAATTAAGTATTTGATTTACACTTTCAAATATCAGCCCCCAAGTTAGTGGATTTTAAAGATAATAATCAGTAGTCAATACCCCATTCATCAAATAACTGTAATTTTAGCCTTGTAACTATTAATTATAAATTTGACAATTATATACAATATCGATTTACAATACTCTTTTCCAAATCCAATTAAATGTGAAGCAGATGAATTTGAAAATAACTACAACATAAAGAATACATTTTTCAACCAGTTGATAAAACTGTGGCAAAACAGTCGTCTTTCTCAGATGCATCTAACTACGAATGTTTATTTACGTACTGAATGTTTTTGATTTCATCAGAATGCTTGTTGTTATTATTTCACATAACTAATCTGATCATAACCTTTGTACAAGGATAGTGTTAACATTAATTAACGACAGAATACTGAATACATTGTTCGCTCGAAAAAAGGTAGGAACGATGCCTCCGTGAATTGTCATATAACCCAGTTTCGCTATATTCACCCCAACACCGATCACTTACGCAGGAACCGTGTCTACAAATATACACCAACCCACGAATACTTACACAGGTACCATGTTTACCTATAAACACCAACCCGCGATCACTTACAAACGTACCGTGTCTACCTACATACACCAATCCATTAACAATAAAGAACGTACGATGTCTACCTATATACACCAACCAAGAACACTTTTTCGAAGGTACCATGTATACCTATATACACCAACTACGAACATTTACGAAGGTACCATGTCTAACTATATACACCAAACCACGAACACTTACGAAGGTACCGTGTCTACATATATGCACCAACCACGAACATTTACACAGGTACCGTGTCTACATATATACACCAAACCAAGATCACTAACGAAGGTGACATGTCTACATATTTACACTAAACCACGAACACTTACACAGGTACCGTGTTTACATATATACACCAAACCACGAACACTTACGAAGGTACTGTGTGTACATTTTTACACCAAACCACGAACACTTACGGAGGTACCATGTCTACCTATTTACACCAAACCACGAACACTTACGGAGGTACCATGTCTACCTATTTACACCAAACCACGAACACTTACGGAGGTACCAGGTCTACCTATTTACACCAAACCACGAACACTTACACAGGTACCGTGTTTACATATATACAACAAACCACGAACATTTAGGTAGGTACCATATCTACCTATTTACACCAAACCACCAGAACTTACAAAGGTACCATAATACCTATCAATGCCAACCGACGAGCACTAACGAACGTAGCATGTCTTCCAATAAACACCAACCAACGAACACTAACAAACGTACCATGCCTACCTATATACACATGAACGATCAGTGCCTATCTATATACACCAGCCCAACAACACTTACACACTTACGGTGCCAGCCTTTTTACACACACCAATGAGCACTTGCGAACGTACCGTGTCGACCTAATGTCAACAGAAAACAAATTAAGAACGTGCAGTGTCTACCTTATACCTATATAACCAACCCATAAACACCTACGAACGTAGTATGTGTGCATACACCAACCCACCAGAACTTACACACGTACATATTGACATATATACATTCAACCCATAAACACTTACTAATGTGCAGTTTCTAACTATACACACCATCCCATAAACACTTACGATTGGATCGTACATATCTACCTACCTTCTATTTACTATTGTAAAAACAAAATGTAAACATTATGAAAACCTTACTCAGTATTCAGAAGACGGAAATAGTAAATAAACTGTATTAAAAGTAAATATGCTAAATG
The DNA here is from genome assembly GCA_031761405.1 of Serripes groenlandicus. Classification (NCBI taxonomy): domain Eukaryota; kingdom Metazoa; phylum Mollusca; class Bivalvia; order Cardiida; family Cardiidae; genus Serripes; species Serripes groenlandicus. The sequence goes on along the minus strand of JASEVX010000013.1, from coordinate 56,895,159 downwards.
AGTATAAGGTAATATTTATTTTATAATAGTTCACTTCTAAACAGAATAAAAGATAAATTGCAAGCAATACAAAATATTAGATTGTTTTTCAGAATTCCATCAAGATACTTGAAAAACACATTGTATGCATTTGCAAAACAAGGAGAGAGCATCCTAAAGAAGCTTAATCCTTTCTGCTCAATCCTATTTATGTTTCTTATGAATTGCAAGCTAATAATACTGACAACAACTTTTTGCAATCGATCAATATAGCTTGACAACCTACTATGAGGAAAAAACATTCCTAGCAAACTTCTTGGAATAAGAAAAGCAGATACAAAGGAGAAAGATTTAAAATAATTGTTATATTTCCCCATTTAGTTCCGTAAGGTGACTCTGTCTTCAACCAATTGAAATCTTATAGATATATCATATTATAGAGGCACACTAAAGGAACTGCTTATCTATCTAGATTCAAAACAAGTTCTTATTGCATTTGCACAGTAATGTAATTTGTTCTGGCATTTTGTCCCTGTTTGATGCAGCCTTATGCTTCCTCCAGTTAATACCGGTTTTGTGGAGCATTTTCCAATGGAACAAATTTAACATGGAAGTTTTACATATAATTCAGAGATGAATATTTAATTTTTAACATATTGCCCACTTTTTGATTCAGAATTAACAATAATTTTACATATAATTTAAATATGTATGGAGAAATACCCCAAAACATTCCTCTTAAAGTGTGTTGTAATTTGTCCAGTGATTTAAGAGGGGTCGTTTGAAGTTTCAGTTATATCAAGGCGTTTCCTGGGTATGTTGCCAATACGACTTATCCATTTATGATGAGACCAGTGAGTTAGTTGTGATGCTAACATCACATTCCTCAGAACTTAGCATGAACAACCTATCTACCACTTTTAAAGTGTTTTGTATGACACCACAAAACAGAAATGGTCACGTGTATAGTAGATATAAGCTTAGTCTGACGTGTTGCAGTCTTCTTGACTCACCGTAAACTGATCGTTTATATTTGAATCTGGCTACACTTCTAGAGTGTTGATCCAAAAAGACATATTGGAATCAAATACATCTCTTTACACAGAAACATTACGACCTCTAATCAGAGTTGTGAGAGACTAAAAAAATGTATGTGGGAAAGAGTTTAAAAGATCAGGTATCTTAATATTGTGAAATCCGACATCCTTCAAATAGGACTTCATATCTCAAATCTTTAGACGCGACTCGTCTATAAGCCGCGTTGATAGAAAGGGGGGGGGGGGCATGTCGGATCCCCATGTTAGTATCAATCAAACGGTTATTAGAGAAAATACAAACTGGCTTTATAGAAATATTGTTACAGCCGAGAGGGACATTCACCACTCTGTTTTGCGTAGAACGTTCCTGATGTCTGACAATAATGCAGCTACACTTCTAGTTTTTAACAAAAGATGGATTCATAAGGATTGCCTAAGTCTTGACTGTACGCTGTTGTATTAGGACACCATATTGATAGACGCTACTCGTATGTCAGCACAAAAGGGTGCTAGTTGCATCCCCTTATTGGTACCGATCAAACGGTTATCATAGTTAATATATCTAGCTTGTCATTCAAACTTGAATACATGTCTAATGTCATGATCTCTAGCTAATTGGCCCCGTGATTTACGCACGTTTATTAACAGTTAATATTTTCGGTGTTTTTTAATGAGGTCGGTATTTGTAATCAGCAGTTTATACTCTCTAATACGAAGTCGGTATTCATTAGTTAATACGTTCGGCGATTCCCGGACAAAGCTGGAATTTATTAAGAGTGTAAAGTGCTTCCGAAGTTATCAGAAAATGGTATTGAAACAGGGTTCTCATTACAAAAGATTCGAATACTGGTTAGTATTCCAGAAAGCAGACATCGAGAGTGATTTATAATCGTTGTACTATATTAATAATCTAAAACTAAATACGAGATCGATTCTTAATCACTCATAATTACATGATTAGAAAACGATCAGATACATACTGACTTTTGTTTATCATTCGAAAAATAAAACCGTCAATCCTTGGATGGAAAGCCGACGCCGTATCTACTGAACTATTGCTGATCCACAGCGTATCTCCAGAAGCTAATACAAAGTTGGAATGACCTGATTTCTAACAAAACGACTCTGATATGATTTCTTAACGGCGCAGGCACATCTGTGTATATTATGTGTATATTATGGTCGAAAAATCAGGAGTGTCCGTTTATCTGTGACGTTAAACTTTTAATAATGTTTTATATTGGAAATACGAGTGAACTTTTTTGAAACTGCCAAATACCATGACTTCGTTCACTTAACACTACAACAAAAATATGTTACGCCGATTTATAATAATGTTTCAGCTATATGAAGGTGGTTCCTGGGTAAGTTGCCAGTTTTACTGGTCCACTAGTCCTTACACCAACGAGTCAGTCTATCCACAATCCTGAGTGCGAAGGAAGGAAACGCTTAATTACCATTTTCTAAAGTAGTTGGTATGACCTGGCCGAGGATCTAACCAGCTACCACTCGCACTGAGGCATACGCTCTTTCATTACACACATCAGGCCTTATAACATACTTAAGTATAAAGGCATTATAGAACAGAGTTCTAAGAGACTAAAAAAGATATGTGGGAAAGAGTTAAAAAGATCAGGTATCTTATTATTGTAAAATTCGATATCTTTCAAAAAGGGCTTTGCTATGTGATTGACCAAAATATTAATTGTTAACATACACATTCATACTATTGTTTTAAATCGCTCCGTTATATCAAGCATTTGAAAAAGGTCGATCAGAACATTAGAATAGTTAATTCCTTCATTGTATTGTACAAGTCAAACACAATACTACAACCAAACTTAGAAAAGGAATTGGGAACGGACATTTTATAAAGTCATACGATAGACACGGTATTTTAACCATGCTGTTTTATCATCATTTTTAATTATTATGTATTATTATTATTATTATTATTATTATTATTGATAACCATAAACATAACTAGTATTGGTTTTAATAACATGCGAAGAGTCATTTGTCATTAAATTATTATGTGTTAGCTTAAAAAGATTGAAATAATTTTTGTTGAAGCGGACAAAGTTCTCAAATCGATTAAATGTAACTTAAGCCTGGTAAGTGTTAAATTTGAATATGTCAATTATATCTATAAATTAAAAACTTTCCCATATACAACACATCTGTTGAAAACAGCTAGGCAAAACTATACACAATCACTAAATAGGGAGTATGACTATTAAAATAGTCCAACACACGTAATACTGGCAAAATCTTAAACTTCTAAAAGTCGCCTGCCTAAGAGGCGTCAAAACACGTCTGCTCATTGAAAATGTCTAAACGAATTGGTTGTCTTCTGCACTGTTAGTTTCAAGATAAGATAATATGTTGTTATAACTCAACAAATTTACCTGACCATGACCTTTTTACCATAATATAGTGCAAAGTAAACTTTTTGGCGAGCAATCCTAAAACCAACAATCTACTTACACTTACAAACGGAACCTTTTCCACTTTATACAAGAACGTACAACGTATATCAACCAACAAACACTTACGAACGTAAAAGGTCTACTTATATATACCAAACCACAAACACTTACGAGCGTACCTAAGTACTGATATGTAGATTAACGCACAAACACTTACACACGTTCAGTGCCTACCTATATACACGTACCCACGAACACTTACAAATGTTCGATGGATCCTATTTACACCAACCCACGAACACTTACAAAGATACCATGTCTACCTATATACACCATGACACAAACACTAACAAGCATACCGTGTCTACATATAGACGCCAACCAAAGAATACTTACAAGCGCACCGTGTCTACCTACAGACGACAACCCAAGAATACTTAGGTACGTAACGTAACTACCTTACGTATAGTATGTTCGTCTTAAAACAAATATATACATGTGTGTGTAACATAATATCATGTTTTATTATGTTAAAAACACCAAGCTACGAACACTTACGAATGTACCTTGTCTACAGTGTCGAGTTATACGTCTTGAACAGAAATCATAGACTGCCGTCCGTTCGACAAGAGTACCTGTAGCTCAGTCGGTTTTGACGCGGACTGTCAATAAAGACGCTGTGAGTTCGAATCCAATCTCAGCAAACATTAATTCCGACGTTTGACAAAGGTCAGCGTGAAATATGGCTAAGCAGCCAGTTGCTTTGAAAATTGTTTGGTTGGTTACTGGTGTTGGGAAGCCCGTCAACATACGAGTAGGTGAACTGGCCGTCGTGATACGACTGAAAATTTGTTGAAAACGGCGTTAAACCCATTTAATCTATCAATCAATCTACATAGCTATAGAGTGGATGATATAGTACAAGTCCAAGAAATCGTAGACTGGTGACATATCGACAATCTACATAGCTATTTATATGTTTGACATGATACCAGTCCAAGTAATACTAGACTGGTGTCTTAGCGACAGTTATCATAACTATTGATGTGTACGAGATGGTACCAGTCCAAGTAATCGATGACCAATCAGATGACATTGAATAAACTCAATTCACAACCAATCTATATCACCTGACATATTACTTCTTTCCATATGATTTTAAATTTTGACTGTTCGCATACGAATGAAATATAAAACAATGCAACATGTAACGTCTGCGTTTGAACCTTGCCAAATGTTTTCTTACAGAAACATAGGGGTTATGTAGACAACAGGATCTGCATTGTTACTGTTGAAAAGACGAAAACATAGGACGTCATATAAAAACAGCACATTTCGTATCCAAAATCCATCGATTATTGTCTAAAATCCGGTACCAATTGTATTAGGCCGAAAACCAATATTCGTGTAACAGAGTACCACAGCTATTGAATTGATCTGAATAACGGACCATTTTAAGTAAAGGGTAACACACGTAATGCACATTAATATATACGTCAGTGTTTACGCAAATGTATTCACTATTGAATCTTCAACGGTATACGGATGTTGATATTTTTCCAGCTTGGCAACTACACCTGTTTGACAGTTACTATGACATAAATGGCTAGCATGTTTGAGCTAGGTTTATGTTACGGATTTCACAACAGCCAAAGATAGATTCAGACAGAGACAATTACATTAGCAAGAGGAATACAACAGTATAAACAGTGCGTGGAATTAAAACTGTTTGCCAATAAAAAAGTTAGTTCATTCGTCGCAGACAATATTAAGCAAACTGATCTTCAATCTAACGTATATTACTCATTCAAATATATATTGTTGGTACCCGCAGCATATGTTTTCCGGGTCTAATAAGGATTCTAGAAATAAAATATAACCCTTTTCTAGAGTTCTGCAACATTTGACGTGGTTTAAAAGTTATTGTATTTTGACATTCATAGCTAAGGATTTATAGATTTATAACAAGTTCGATTCCTTTAAAATATTGACAAGATATTATTAGTTACACAGTGTGCTAGTGACCTAATACGGTATATACACTGTCAGTAAATTTCATATGGGGCGAGAGCGCAGTATTTACTCACAGCGTATATACCGTATTAGGTCATTAGCACACTGTGTAACGAATATATCCTACCGACTATCTTGATCAACATTGCTGATTGATATTGATATTGATAGGGTTTTAGAAAGTTTCAATACAATACATCTGTGCAGTATTGTTACCTATATTTGGACAGCGTATATACCGTATTAGGTCACTAGCACACTGTGTAACGAATATATCCTACCGACTATCTTGATCAACATTGCTGATTGATATTGATAGGGTTGTAGAAAGTTTTAATACATTACATCTGTGCAGTATTGTTACCATAATTGATGGAAAATATTCTGAACAAATATCAAATGTATCAGCATTAACATTTTAATATCACAGAAAATTGAAAATATTACAAGTTAATAAACATATTAACAATTCAACAAAAATATGATTATCCTGCTCATGAAACTTCAAAATATTTGGCACTGAACAACAAAAAGTATATGTAGACTAAATCTGAATAAACCCTTTCCCTCATAGACACGCCTTCTGACACCTCTGCAGCAGACGGCTTTTTGAAAGCATTCTGACAAAAGAAAAAATTGCACAAAACATGCAATTTCTCCTTTTGACACAATGTTTTCCACTTATTGTCATAGGTCATCCATTTAATTAAAGAGATTTTCCATGTTTTGACAAAATATCTTCAAAGTCGTCTGCTGCAGAGGATAATATCAAATATATCAGCATTAACATTTTAATATCACAGAAAATTGAAAATATAACAAGTTAATAAACATATTAACAATTCAACAAAAATATGATTATCCTGCTCATGAAACTTCAAAATATTTGGCACTGAACATCAAAAAGTATACGTAGTCTAAAGCTCAATTAACCCTTTCCCTCATATAGACGCATTCTGATGCCTCTGCAGCAGACAGCTTTTTGAAAATATTCTGACAAAAGATAAAATTGCACAAAACATGCAATTTCTCCTTTTGACCCAATGTTTTCCACTTTTTGTCATAGGTCATCAATTCAATTAAAGAGATTTTCCATGTTTTGACAAAATATCTTCAAAGTCGTCTGATGAAGAGAAGAGTCAGTTGGTATTTTCATTACTTGTTGATCGTAACATTGTGAATTATGGTTACATTTTCATAGAATATTTGAGGGTTTGATTGCATACATGTGCTACATGGTCTATTCTGAATTGAAACAGGGGCATTTTCAATAAAATCCCCCAAAATGTCCTGAATGTTAATATCCTGTAAGTGTTCTACCAATGTATTGGTACTACTACTAGGATTACTGATTTGGTCAAACAATTTCACCTGATGTTCATGGTTGACTGGCACAAGATCCTGAATGATTGTTCCTGGGGGAATATTTTCAACATTTCCAGGAGCTGGCAATGCTAGTGTAGCTGTAGATGGCAATGCTAATTGGTTCGATGGTTGCTTTATAAGATTGTTAGAAATTTTTGGCCCATTCTGATTTTGTCTTCAGTATCAACCCTTTGGTATGTTGTTAACGACTGCACGAACTTGTCGCCAGTGACGGACATAATCTGAGCGCTTCCAAACATATTTTTGGTCAGAACAGTTGCGCCGGTGGCACGGATTGAGTGATTAGTGTAGATTTGGAAAAGGCCACATTTTTCACTGAGAAATGACACAAAAGACCCTAGCTTCTTTTCTCCTATAGGAATATTACAATACCAAACATCCTCGGTCTCTCCAACAAAACTATCTAACGGTTTTTGCCACAAACGATCGCTGGATGGATATAGATGACCAATATATTTATGATACGAAGCCACAGGGCAGTACACAGAACCTGAAATAGAATGTGTACATGTTCATTTGTATAAGACCAGCATTTATTGATAATGTATATCCTACCTCCTCCATAAATGTCAGTATTTCATTTGTAAAGTGAGTTTTTAATTGACCATAAAAGTTGCTGAAGACTTTTTTGTGGTGATGCTTCATAGCCATCTGTTTTTGTTTGATTATACATGTGTAATTCTTAAATACTATTGGAAATTTCTATTCATAGGTGTCTATAGTATATGTACTTGATCTTTCACTGCAAGTCTAAGGTACAGATATTTATTTTTGATGACTAAAATCATCAAAATGTACATAAAAATGAGTTACCTGGTGATTCTAGCATCACTCCAGTAACTAGTTCCTTGTCGTTTTCCCGATGGTTTTTTATCAGTTCATCCTGTGTCTTTGTTACATACTTCAAGCCTGTGTTGTGGTCGATCTTCACCGCAAAGGTAGATTTTGTCATTTTGTGCATATTTTCGTTTCCCCTCCTACAAAAGTACAGCCTTATGTCAAACTGGACTTTATTTGCCAAGCCAGTGGGTGTATCTGGTGATAAGTACAGTGATGTATAAAGTTTTTCACGGTCTGCTTCAGACATAACTGGATGGTGTTGAATATCACCCAAGCCAAGACGTTTGACTTCTGCCAACACGGTTTGAAGTTTTTGTTGCACTCATTGAATTCTGCATCTTTCACTATATCAAACGATTTGTTGTTAGGAGGCGACTTAAGGTATCTGTTTAGACCACTTCTGGTTGAGTCAAGAGAAGTTGCTTTGTATCTTTCACCGTCAGGTTTCCGTAAGTCCATGTAGACAGCGTTTCATTCAGGCGAACAACATCAAATGTTTCAAATTCATGGTTAAATAAATCCCTTTTCCTTCAGACAATCCCGTAGGATATTACCACATGTCTTATTTGCTTTTAATTTATTGTCTGAATTAAGCTTCAAACGTTTGTTTTGGATCTCCAAATCTGTCGTCTGGGCGAAACCTTTCGAGGTCGCCATGTTCTTAAACAAATGGGAAGTGACTCCCTTTAAGTTTCCTCTATCACAACGTCACTTTTGTCATATCCTTATATTACGTCATGCACGTTCCGATGAAGTCAATTTAACCAAAATATTATGCTCCCGGTGACCGTGTATGAAATATACACCGTCACCACGTGACGTCGCTTGACCAATGAAATACGCAGGTTTATGTAGGAGGTAGGATATATTGAATGTACATATAATATAACCTATCGCATATTCAAGATTTAAACACGTTCAATCGGTGTTGAGTTTTGGTAATGATAGAAATTTACACAATCAATACTGTTAGAAATCCAAATACAAAAATAACTTATCATATCTCAATTAGGTTTGCATTAAACATGTTCGTTTTTTATGCGGGAAAGAATCTTGTTCGGACACTTTGTATGTAACATCATTTACTTTTACTACCAAATAATCCGAACCGTTACACAAATCGGTTCAAAAGCCGTTGTCTACCACTTACGGAAATTGCTCATGCGTTCATAATGACGGCATATGTGCAACATATATTGTTTCTAAAAGCCTATTGACTGACGGAATCATATACATGAGGGACGTATACGGACCATTTAACAAACATTACATTGAACAGTGTAGATCCAGTTACACTGATTGTCAGACTACAATGATCGTCAACTCCGATCTGAATTTGCATTAACTGCATTAATCTGTGAGATAGTGCTTGTACTTTGCCTACTTAACCATACAAACCGTTACACAAACCTGTTCCAAACCTCTTACCGTTCTTTTCCATAGAAACATACTAAAGTGACTAGCGGTCGTGTTGGACTAAGTCCACCCGTCTACCGTTGTAGACTCAATACATTGTAAAGGGTTCAACCGGGTTGCGTATCGCTGGTGTAATATTCCAAACCCTTTAAAAACTGGTTCCAAACCCTTTACCTATCTCTTCCGTAGAAACGTACGCAAGTATGTAGCGGTCGTGTTGGATAGATACAAATCACCGTCTACCGTTGTAGACTCAATACACTGTAAAGGGTTAAATCGAGTGTCTGTAATAATACATATTTGCCGGTGAACTTCGATCAAATAAATCTACATATATCCAACAATCTTGTATCTTAAATCATTGTGTATTGGTTCCTCTTCTGTCATGAAGACCACCGACCAAACACCTTGTCTAGCTTGAGTGCAGACTTTTGGCAGTCAGGTAGATCTTTCAACTTATATCGGGGTTGAGAACGGGGCATAAGATGGAGTCAACTGATATGAACTCAACGGTATATCTTGTATTTCTTAAATTATTCAATACTTTATAATTGGTACCCACAACATAGGTTTAGTGGTCAAAAAAGGATTGAAGAAATGAAATGAAACCTTTTTCGAGAGTTATGCAGTACCTTAATGCGTAAGTCTCTCAGAAACGTGTACGTTCTATATAGCATGCTTTTAAAATATAATGTGTTTCGATATTCATGGTTAAGGTTTTAAAATGCTGTCGTATCCCTTAAAACGTATTGACAAAATACATTTATTTTATACACAAACTATGTGAATAGTTTCTCATATTCACGGATTTAACCGGTTAAGGGTTAAATATTGGTAATAATAACATGTTTAACCAGTTCAATCAGTTTCGTTTGATATAGAATCCCAACTACGAAACTTATTTACGCTGAAATCACACAGTTTTGTTCTGTGCTACAGGACATGTAGGCTGCTGGTTTGGACCTAGTGTATGTAAACCCTTGGGCCTTTACTACTTTTAAATAATCCAGACCATTACACAAACCGAATTATGAAGCCGTTGACTACCTGTTACATTAACACGCACGATATTGTGTAACTGTCATGTTGAACAGATACAAACCTCATCTACCATTGTAGATTCAATACAATAAAGTGTTTGCGGTCATGTTGGACAGATACCAATCCCCGTCTCCCGTTGAAGACTCAATGCATTGTAAAGGGTTGAGTATCGATAATTGTCCAAACAGTTTTTACAAACTGGTTTAACAAACCCATCTACTACCTGTTACATAGAAAACGTACGAAAGTGTATTGCGGTTATGATGGAGATAAAAAACCCATCTATTATTGTAACTCAATGCATTGTAAAGGGTTCAATCGGATGAGTATCGGTAATAATACACATTTACCCGTGAATCAATCGGATGAGTATCGGTAATAATACACATTTACCCGTGAATCAATCGGATGAGTATCGGAACCTTGATTTCTCGAAATAAATATATTTATATGAACCACTTTGTATTTAAAATTATTGTGTGAAATTACAGTTTACAGTTTTGGTTTAACTCCATGAATAGTTTGAGTTACTGTCTTCATAATCACGGATTATGTGGAAAGTGTATTGTTTCTAAGAGAGTCTTGACTCAAAGAACCATGTAAATGAGGGACGTATCCGGATAATCAAAAACGTGGCATAGGAGACCATTGGAAATCAGTGTTGATCAAGTTCACACTGATCACCCTCTCTGTTCTGGATTTGCATTGACTGCAGTAATCACCTTTTCTTTAAAGCTTTTAGAATGAATTGTTCATTTAAATGTGCACCTTACTGAATCTACAAAATTAGACGTATGTGTGTTTGAGTGTGTGAGAGAGAGAGACAAACGAAGAGACAGAGACAGAAACAGAAACAGAAACATATACAGAGACATAGACAGAGACGTAGACATATACAGAGACAGAGACAGAGACAGAGACAGAGACAGTTATAATTATCTTACTTCATCTCCGTGGGATATACGGCATACGAAGTGTAAAGATAACGATTTTCAGTGCATGACTTTGATATTTATTACAGAAAGACGAAAAATGAACTCTGCAAACGAAGATTTGTCTAAGCGTCTGCATGAGCTACTTGATGTTATAGGCGCATCTGAGTTCACCAGAAAGAAGTATTGGGAGTTCGCAATGATACATGAAATTTTGATAACGAGTATAAGTCAATTGTATGATACGATTACAGACAAAAGATATTTCTATATTGTTGGAAGTAGATGCGAAGGGACGACTACACACGGTTTATCTTCCGATATCGATATAATAGATTGTTTTGAAGACAATCATGTTGTAGACAATGTGTTCGAGTGTAAGTATCGGGGAGTATCGTTACTAATGTTGACAGATGAAGACACCAAACCTGGATATGTTCATCTTCAGATTGTCAAAGATCGGCTTACGGCTGACATGCTAACAGAAGGCATACCTGATAATAAATCTGATCACAAAGGTAGAGTAGTTCTTGAACATGTCAAACTGATTGTTGGAACAACCACCACTCGGAACGGTCCAGCGGACACTGTTCCGGCTGGTAATAATGTTTACCAAAAGGATATAGTGTTTGCCTTAAGATATCGACATATACCGAGGTCAACCAATTCCTGGTTACACAGGACACGGACATTCGACTGGCCATCACGGAAACAACTTAAGGCAATGGGTTCATATGATTGTTTCCTTGTTGGTGTTGGACATCCTCGTAGCCACAACAATGTTATCGAATGGAGAATTTCCTTAATACTTCAAGAACGTTACCTCATGTCAAGTTTGACCGAAACGCAACACAAGTGTTACATTCTCCTGAAGATGATAAAGAAAGACATCTTAGAAGCAAAGATCGGTGCATCTTTATCATCATACCATTTTAAAACAAGTCTGTTTTATACAATTGAAAATTCACATAAACATTTTTGGACGGATGATAAGCTTATACTGTGCACACAAAATTGTCTTAAACGTCTATTTATTTGGGTGAAGGCAGAACATTGTCCCAATTATTTCATTCCAGAAGAGAATATGTTGGATAAGTTCAGCCGTATTACTTTGAAAACTATAGAGAATGTTTTAAACGGCATTATATATGGTGGTATCAACTTTCTATACTATATTACTTGTGATAATGTAGGCAAACTGCTAAAATCTAAAATGAGTATTTCTGAACTGGTATACATGTATGATCTTGGAAAGATTAAAAACGTCTACATTGATAATGCACTATTTGGCTACAGTGTAAGATATGAGTTTTTAGAACTCATGTATAATAAGTCGTCTATCCCAAATACAGATTATATGAATGATACCATGCAACTTTTAATTCAATTGCAAAATTTGAAGCATGTCACAGAACATTCTACGAGAGATGTAAGAATGGCAATTGAATATATAATTCCACATATACAATTACAATATGATCAGTGTCAGTTTGCCCAGTACTTGGCACTGCAGTCCGAAACAATTCCAAAATATATATCCGAAACTAGTAACTATGACATTATTACGTCAAAACTATCTTTAGCATCTTTATATATTCAATATGAACAGTTCGAGGGAAAAGGTAAGCTTATTCTTGAGTCATGTGAAAATAAATTAGAATCTCATGTGATATCTGTGTGTGTATGCAGCACTTATAAAAGTTATATTAATCGTGATCTCGCTGAAAAACTACGAGATACTGACATGTCATTTGAAGACTTCAGACGCACCTGCACCACAGGCTGTATGGTATTTCATCCATCTCAAGTTAATCTTGTCCATGCAGCCCTTCAATACGAGATGTTCCGTAATGTGTTCACTCAACCTTGCTCGATATGTGGAACTGGACAGGACTACTGGTTAAGCTGGATAACGGTAGATTCACAAATATATTTGTATTTTTTACAGTATTTACTTTATTCTAAAATAGGAAAACGAGCAGAAAAATACATTATTTCAAATTATGTTAGAAGACCAAAATCTGGGAAACAGAGATACAGGGTTCAACCTGCTCGGGTGGATTGGTTTACAGGAAAATGAAATACATGCCGCATGGATATTATTTTGTAAATCATGGAAACTAAATGGCATATTGCGGCTTTACTGAATAAACTTATTAACGGAAAGAAATAGAAACGGCTATGCAAAACATAAGGCGTTTCCTGAACACGGACCGCAATCTTGGACACATAGAGACAGGGGTGAACCTGTTGGGATAGATATATGTACATAAAAATAACATACCAACGGCATGGAGATACTTTTGTGATTCATGGAAAATCAGGCCTTTTAACAATGCAGCTAAATGGCATATGGCAGTTTTACTGAGTAGGCAAATTAACGAAAAGTAGGGTCCGTTTTATGAGTATGCCCCTGTATGTCGAGTTAACGTTTGAATGTGTCTGGGTACAGTCAATACTTATTTGAGTCTGTGTACACGCATAGTCTCGCCAAAGTTCTCACTGACCGCTTATAAGCTATATAGATTTTAAGGCATCTTCTTACACAAACTAGTAGGTGAGCCCCAATAGCTGAACGCAAATGTTATTTAAAATCATGCTCACCAAGAGAGGCAATATGAACCTTAATCGCCAGATGTAGCATATAAGTTATACAATAATCCTAAACTCCGATGATCATTGAGCGACTAGCATGCTAACAACTAGGAGATGTTCATTGTTCAAAGGTTTCACACAGCTATGACATGTGCAGTGTTTTTTAAAAAGTGTCATACAAGTGAATCAATAAGACCCCAAATAGCCGGACGCGGTTCATACGTATATGAATTTGATCCTAAACTTCGATTGATCATTGCACGACTAGCATGCACTTGACAAGAGAAATGTTCTTTGTTTAATTGTTATACTTCCTTACTACCGCGATAAAGGTATATAACCAGGGACGTCCGGGTTTAAATAGGGATTGCTAACCAGTCGGTCACGAAGGATTTCTCAATACCTGGTTTAATGAGCCGAAATTTAATTATAGACCCACATAATTGAAGTGTATACATATTCCAGAGAAATACCGTAATTTCATATGTTAAGTTATAAATCGTATTTTAACTACACTTAATGACATAATACAACTCCCTGTGTTGCACTTTACTTTCTTGATCAATAGGAGTCCATTTGTAATTGAGATCAAAAGTAATCGTGTGCAAATAATTGACGAATATTGACGTTATGGTAATATATATTCTATACAAAGTGCGCTTTGAATATTCACGAAGGTACCTTGTTTATCTTTTTCGATTGGAGTGGTCCGAATAATAAATCTATTTAAATCATGTTCGTCAAATGCTTTACAATATGTGTTTATAAAGAATATCAGAAATTCGATATGCGTTTTTTAGTTATTTTTTCCCTGTTTGTTTGCATGGTAATTTATGCCGCTTTCAATATTTGTTCATTTATCTGACGGAGTTTACTGGTTAATTACCAGTGTCAGCGATCCAATCATTCTAACACAAACGATCGATTTAGTCGTGACGGCAGCCCAATAATCCAGAGTGCTAAGCAGGCAAATACATAACTTATACGTTTTAAAACATTTGATATGACCCAGGCAGGGAACGAACCCGTGACATCCGGCATCAGAGGAAGAAGCTCTGATAACACACCACTGAGGAAGTCTTCGGTTAGTTGTCAGTACTAATGATATATATCACGGCGTTTCCTGTCGGTACTACATGTACATTTATCCTGAAACCAGCGAGAATGGTCGTGATGCTAGTCCCACAATCCTGAACTACAAGCAAGGAGGGAAATCCCTTTTACGAGTTATATCGCGGCGTTTCCTGGGTTAGTTGTCAGTACTACTGGTTCATTTATTCTGAAACCAACGAGTAATACATGATGCTAGCCCCACAATCCTGAACTACAAGCAAGGAGGAAAATCCCTTTTACGAGTTATACCACGGCGTTTCCTGGGTTAGTTGTCAGTACTACTGGTTCATTTATCCTGAAACCAACGAGTAATACACGATGCTAGCCCCACATTCCTGAACTGCAAGCAAGGAGGGAAATCCCTTTTACGAGTTATATCACGGCGTTTCCTGGGTTAGTTGTCAGGACTACTGGTTCATTTAACCTGAAACCAACGAGTAATACATGATGCTTGCCCCACAATCCTGAACTGCAAGCAAGGAGGCAAATCCCTTTTACGAGTTATATCACGGCGTTTCCTGGGTTAGTTGTCAGGACTACTGGTTCATTTATCCTGAAACCAACGAGTAATACATAATGCTAGCCCCACAATCCTGAACTGCAAGCAAGGAGGGAAATCCCTTTTACGAGTTATTTCACGGCGTTTCCTGGGTTAGTTGTCAGTACTACTAGTTCATTTATCCTGAAACCAACGAGTAATACATAATGCTAGCCCCTCAATCCTGAACTGCAAGCAAGGAGGGAAATCCCTTTTACGATTTATGTCACGGCGTTTCTTGGGTTAGTTGTCAGGACTACTGGTCCATTTATCCTGAACCTAACGAGATAGCCGTGATGCAAGCCCCACACTCCTGAATGACAAGCTATGAGGGAAAGCCATAACTACTATTTTAAGGTACTTGGTATGACCTAAACAGGAACGATCCTACGACCTCCCACACCCGAGGCGGACACTTTACTTAAACACCACTGAGGCTGTCAAATGTATAGTAGCAATAAGCCGCGTCTGACGATTTGCGGTCTTATTGACTGACCGTAATGGGATCATATAGAGATGCATTGTTCTGAAACTGATGGAACTACACTTTCTAGTTTGTTAATAAAGTACGCATCTCGTAATAAATTACGGATAGTGAAGGTTCACATGTATATATACTGTACGCAGATGCAATAGGACCCCCAACTCGCTATACTTGATGCTATCCCCACAATCCTTAAAGACAAGCAAGGGGGGGGGGGGGCATTACTACTATTTAAAAGTATTTGGTATGACTTAACCAGGAACGATCCTACGACTTCTCACATCCGAGGCCGACGCTTTACCAAATCTAATATTGCTATATGTACGTGTTTTAAAACAGAGAGTAAGTGTAAAACACCCTTTATACAAGCTTTAGCAAGTATACAAGCTATTATTATTATTAACAGAACATTGACTCTGCGAGTTCCGTTTGAAATCGTAAGATAACCGTATTGGAACAACGACGGTTTCTAACTAGCCCAATATAGTTATTTTTCCATAAGCATATACTCGCATGTGTCCTCTGTCCTCATTGCTCGTTGATTTCATTTGCAAATACTTTGACAGGTTGTACTAACATACCAAGACATATAAGACAGTGGTGAAGTGATAGAGCGTCGGCGTCGTCGTACCAAAGGTCTCTGATTCGAATCCCATGATGAACATGTCCTTCCGTAGGGATTTGCAACCCCAACGGTTGGAGTACTGGTTTAATCTTCAGGTAAAAGCGTGTTTAATAACCAGTATTCTATTAACACTTTAAACTAAAGATGAGACTTAATTTTCGAATGACTCATAATAACAATCAAGAAAACAATGATCTATATATAGAATGTTGTCAATCACCGGAAAGAATGAAATGCCGAGTCGCGATTCGACTTACGATCCTTAACTCAATGGTACCGGCTGAACTCTAATGGCTCTACAACGTGTCTTTAAAAGCTAATACAATGTTGGAAAGAACCCGATATGACTTCGCACCGACGGTGCAGGTCTGTGTCTTGGATGATCAAATAGTTCAAAAAGTCTGTTTTCTGTTTTCCGTGTGTTATGTTTTACAAAAAGAGTGATTCGACTTGAGATGAAACTAAAAATGACCAGGCCAATTAATTCGCAGGAACCCAGTATGCATACATTGATTGATTTGGGTTTAACGCCGTTTCAACAATTTCATATCACGGCGGAACGTTCACCTTCCCGTGTAACTGGCTGCTTTTCTATGGTGAGACATTTCTCCTTTAGTCACAATGCTTCATCATTTATTCAATGATAAGCCTTTTTTATAAAGATATTTCCTATTTGTACTTTTTATTCTATGATTTCAAATGTGTCTGCTGCAGATTTGTAGTATGTTGGAAAGGAGGTTCATGTTTTGATTTTGTGCATGGTATAAATTATGTACTTCTATTTAACGAAGGAACAGTCATATAATTGTCAAACCTTAGGACCTCATTTTTTCACCCAGAATATCATAATTACTATTAAACAATTGACGTTCGGATTCGATCTCTAGTTAGTTCTTGTCAAATACTTAAAATAGGACAACATAGGCTGAACTTAATGTTTGGTAGCATAAAAATTTACAGTTTAACAGTTTATTGATTTCTACTATTCAAAGGCCACCGGCCCACAATACAATAATTCAGAGCAGGCAGTGAAAATATAGTAAATATTATAACACAACTACAATGCAATACACAATATTATAATAGCAAAATGAATGTGCAAATATCGAACAAGGCGTGAACATACATGATAGATACATATTATGATTGTAGATAGCGTTAAACATATGACACATGACATTCAGTTTAATATAAGTGATATGAAGATGAACTGATACGTAACATCTTAATATACACACAAAACAATATTTATAGTATTATATGACAGATGCATTGTATACTCAATCTTGTACATTGTCTCGGAGCTCAAATGCTTTTATTAGTACTTTTGCCACCGTTGTAACAGCATTGAAAGAGATATCTGACATAATCTCTATAAATAACTGTTGAGGCGGTGGCTGTCTGGTCCATTTCTGGAGAAAAAGATTCTTTCTATAATTATCATATAGAAGACATATAACTAGGAAATGTATTTCATCTTCAACACAGTAAATATTTTTAGTTAAACAATAGCGACAGAATCTGTAATTCCTATCTATATTTAAATGTCTCCCCTTCTCTATCATAAGTTCATGACAAGAACATCTGAAATGCGACAACAATTTTATATTTTATTGATAAATTTATGATTCCTTATTGTGTAATCAAAAATACGCTTTAAAACTTTTAATATTTTAATCAAACACTTTATTTTCTCATGAATCATACAACTATATACAACACTTGAATAATTTGGATATATTATTGGATTTCATCTGACTTATCCAAGAACTGGAGAAGTCAATCGTTACCGAGGCAAGTGGTTACCTTGCCACAAGTAAGCCCGGGCGTCCTGGATCGATTTGTGCTCGCGATGAACAAACATAAAAAGCTGTTGTGTTTCGTTCAGACTTGACATGAGGTCACGTTCTTGAAGTGAAAAGGAAATTTCCCATTCGATATACTTGTCGTCACTATGAGGATGTCCAACACCAACAAAGAAACAACCATATGAACCCATCGCCTTAAGTTGTTTCTGTGATGGCCAGCCGTAGTTACGTATCCTATGTAAACAGGTATTGGCTGACCTCGGTATTTGTCGACACCTTAAGGCATATACTACATTTTTTTGGCAAATACCATTTCCACCCAGAATCGTGTTCGCTGGACCGTTACGAGAGGACTTTGGTCCAATATGAATTCGGACATTTTTAGCACATCATCTACCTTTCCTATCGATGCACATCCTCTACCTTTCCTATCGATAACGCAGATGTTTTCTGATATATCGCCAATTCCAACAGAACGCGGACATTTATTTTTTTAATAATCTGAAGACGAACATATCGAGGTTAGGTGTCTTCATCCGTTAAACTAAGATAAGAAATTCCCTGTTGTTTAGATTCGAACAAATTCTCTACCACATGGGGTTCCGTCGTTATAATGTATTATATCAATATTGGAATGGAAATCTGGTGTAGTTGTCCCTTCGCATTTACTCCCTACTCGGTAGAATGATATGTTGTTGGAATGTTTGAATAAGTAAGGTTTTCAAACGTTTGTGTTATTTCATTTAACATAGAAAATTCCCAAAACTTTTCTCTGATGTACTCAGATGCGCCTATAACATCTAGTACTTCATGTAGACGTTTAGACAATTCTTCATTGGCATTGTTCTGTCTCGTCTATCTGAAACATATATTAAACTCATACATTGGAACATGGTTTTGTTGCATATATATCTATATTGGAAATTTAAACTAAGTTTTAAGTCAAATTATATATTATATTGAAGAGGTGTAGATGTATTTATCAATCTTCGCCACAACTTGCCGTTACAACCAACAGAGCCTAACAATACTAGTCTATTTGTAATTAGCATTTACAATTATCCGTATTACGTAAAATGATCAATTATTTATGGGGGTTTTATTTCTCTATATAAATAAATATTTTTTCACAAATCGCAATTATAACCAGCTAAACATAATTTTGTAATTACTTTAGCACACCTGATGCTATATATTTCTAACAAATAATCTGACGAAACAGTGGGCAATCATCGGAAAGATTGAACTACAAGACAACTAACATATGCAATATTGGAACCACCGAGTATATATTGGAACTGTTGACAATTTAATTGATAGCCCTCGTCATAATCAAACTAGTTATCATATGTTTGGAATTACAACATTTTGAACAGAAAATAGCTAGAAATGATTTCGCTCCCGTGCGGGCATATCTGTTACCAAACAGTCACAAGTGTCCGTTTTCTGTGACTATACTTAATTACTGATGAATAATGTTTGAAACACGAGCTACTTTACCTGATATGAGCCTACCAATGACCCTTTCTGTATTAAATTGACACTGAAACTATTATTCATGAGCACACCGTGTGTTTCAGTTGTATTTCGAGAAAGGTGAAAGTGAAGTAAGTCGGACGGGCTTGATAGCCAGACAATTTAGTTTTGGGGGAATTCAGTTGAATCTGTTAGGTTGAAGGTAATTTGTTTGTTTGTGTAAGGTGTAAGGTGAAAGGGAAGTAAGTCGGACGGGCTTGATAGCCAGACAATTTAGTTATGGGTGCATTCAGTTGAATCTAGTAAATTGAATGCTAGTGTTTTGTTAGTTTAAGGTGTAAGGTGAAATGGGGCGGGAGGGGGGGGGGGGGGGTGGGGGTAAGTTGGACGGGTTTGATAGGCAGACCATTTTGTCGTAGGTGAAATATGTTGAATCTGGTAGATTGAAGGTGAGTATCATAGTAAATATCTATTTCATGTAACGTTATAAAGAAAAGGTTTGAACTGCAAAACCGTAATTTATCTTTTAAAAATATGTCCCCATGACGCACAAAATGTCATCCATAAAGGTTTATTTCCATAATGGCAATTGAATATTTTGATAAATCAGAATAATTGAAGGAAAGATTAAAAAAAAGAAATTATCATATTTGTTGTTTTTCTACCGAAAGGTATTTACGGTCACCTTCACAGAGAACAAACTATCATTTTCCATTCCTTCATAATAATTGGTTTGTAGTTATAAGTACAAGTAAGAATTATGAAAAAACATAGTTTAGCTTTTTACCATTTACAACAATTCATCATCAAATAACTTTAAAAAAATCTACGCAGATTTATGAAATTGTTCTAGGACTTATGGTATATGCGTTGGATACTATTGAAAAAAGACATTGTGCCAGAAGAAGAAATCGCCCACATTCAGAGTAGTAAACATTTATGAAGAGGAGATATCGTTAACAATGAGCAATTAGTCGTTTTCCCGAAATTTCGCAAATGCCTTTGTACATTGAGATGAGGGAAAATGTTAAATATTGCAAATCTGAATGACAAGGTTGTTTACAAATTTAAACCTGTCTTCAAAACGAGTGATTTATCCGCGTTCATGCTTGTTAATGCGTGTTCGACTTCTCAAATTATACATTCACTGACACTCCTTTACCACATACAACACATTTGCATCAGACGACTTTGATCATATATTTGCAAACCAATGGGACAACGCTACAAATGAAAGTATACATATTGAATATAGTGGAATACACTGAGGGAAAATGGAAAATACGTCTGTTGAAGAGGCGCCTACGTGCAGAAAAGGGGAAATACGTCTGTTGAAAAGGCGTCTGCGTGCTGAAAAGGGTGAATCAAGTTTAGCTTCAAGCAGAAAATGTATTTACTTGATCAATGATTTAACCCTTTTCCACTTTGTATTCTGGAAAAGATTAAATCCTCCCATGATCGCTCCAGCAACATTTGGTGAATCTACAGGAAACCACGTTTAAAACCATGGTTAAAAAGGAAAGAAACATTAAGAAATAAAACAAATGCACCTATTCCCAACGATGTTTTCGGATTAAGCATCTGATTTATATTTAGATTGCCAGCACTGCATTTCATGTTAATAAGGTAACACGCGTTAACTCAATCGACCAAATATCGATTAAATGTAATTTTAAACTTAAAAATATTTTGATTTGACAATAATATTTATTATCGATTTTAACACCCTTTTTTTAGCAGACGAATTTGAAAACATCCTATGAAGGTCGTCTGCCTTTTTTTTGCTATAAACATCAATCCACAAAGATTTGGAACGTACCATATCTACCTATATACACCAACCCCGATCACATACGAATGAACAGTGTCTACCTAAAAACACCAACCCACGACCACTGTTCGAAGGTACCGTGTTTACCTATAAACACCAACCCATGAACACTTACGAGGTACCGTGTGTACCTATTTACACCAACCTACCAGAACTTACTAAGGTAACATGGTACCTATAAATACCAACCCACTAACACTTACGACCGAAGCATGTCTACCTTCCAACGAACACTATCAACGTACCGTATCTACATACATCAACCCATAAACACTTACGAATGTACCATGTATATCTATATACATCAACCCCAAAACACATACGAACGTACCTTGTCTACCTATATACATCAACCCATATACACTTACGAACGTAACGTGTTTATCTATATACATCAACCCATAAACACTAACGAACGTACCGTGTATACCTATATACATCAACCCATAAACACTTACGAACGTAACGTGTCTATATATATACATCAACCCATAAACACTTACGAACGTAACTTGTCTTTGTATATCCATAAACCCACGAGCATTTACGGACGTACAGTATCTACCTATATTCTCCAACACATGAGCACTTACGGACGTACAGTGTTTACCTATATAAACCTACCCATAAACACTTACGAACGTAACGTGTATTTCTATATACACCAACCCATAAACACTTACGAACGTAACGTGTATTTCTATATACACCAACCCATAAACACTTACGAACGTACCGTGTATTTATATATACACCAACCCATTAACACTTACGAACGTACATGTCTACCTATATTCACCAACACATGAGCACTTACGAACGTACCGTTTCTACCTATATACATTAAACCATAACACTTACACACGTACAGTGTCTAACTATAAACCCCAACCCATTAACTCTTACGATCGTACATTTGTATCTATTTTTTGTTTGTAAAAACAAAATATAAACAATAAGAAAAGCTCTATTAAGTATTCAGTAGACTGAAAAATCAAGTAAAATGTATTAACAAGTAAGTTAGCTAAATGAATATAAGGTAGTATTCTATTTTTTTTTCTTCGGAAGAAGATAAAAGAGAAAGTGCAAGCAATGCTTTGTTTTATTTGGGTTTTACGCCGCTTTCAACATTATTTCAGTTATATCACGGCGATAGTTCTTTTATTTATGATCCCTTGGTAACCAAACCAGTAATACAGTTAAGAACGTCATGCAATTGACAAATTTACCGTTCACGCTCCGCTCCGTTCCGTTCAGTTCCGCTCCGGAATATTTAATTCTTCACATTGTGCCCTCTTTTTGATTCCACCAGCATTCTACATATCATTTAAATATGTAAACGATTTTGAAGGGAGAACTACCAAAAAAAAACCATTCCTATAATTTTGTTGTAACTTGTTCAGTAGTTTTAGAGGGGTCGTTTGAAGTTTCAGTTATATCAAGGCGTTTCCTTTGTATAGTTGCAAATATTACTGATCCATTCATCCAGAGGCCAGCGAGTTGTTAGTTTTGATTATAATACCACATTCCGGAGAGCTTAGCAGGAAAAAACATACTACCTTTTTTAAAGAGTTTTATATGACCCCGCCAGGGTTCGAAACCACAAGACAGACGCGGTCACGCGTATAGTAGATATGAGCTTTCTTCTTGGTATTATTGACTCACCATAAAATGATCGTATATATTTGAATTGGGCTACACTTCAAGATTATAACCCCAAAAGACATATTGAAATCAATTACATCGCTTTACGCAGATACATTAGGACTTCAACTCAGAGTTGTAAGAGACAAACACAGAGTATGTGGGAAAGAGTTAAAAATATCAGGTATCTAAATATTGTGAAATCCGATATCCTTAAAATAGAACTTCGAATCTCAAATCTTTAAACGCCACTCGTATATAAGCCGCGTCAATCAAAACGTGGGACTTTTCGCATTCCCCTATTAGTATCAATCAAACGGTTATTAGAGGAAATCAAAACTGGCTTTATAGAAATATTGTTACAGCAGGGAGGGACATTCACCTCTCTGTTGTGTGAAGAACCTTCCTATTGTATGACACTAATGGAGCTACGCTTCTAGTTTTTAACAACAGATGAATGTATAAGGGTGCTAGTTGCATCCCCCTACTGGTACTAATCAAACGGTTATTAAAGTGAATCAAATCTAGCTTGTCAGTCAAACTTGAATACATGTCTAATGTAGCTAATTGGCCCTGTGGTTTTCGCACGATGTCGGCTTTATTAACAATATATATGCTCGTTGTTTTCAGACGAGGTCGGTTTTAATTAGCAGTGTATTCGGTATTCATCAATTGATACGCTCGACGAGGCCAGCATTTATTTAGTGCGTAAAAAGATATGCTTTCGATTTCGTCAGAAAAAGGTTTAAACAGTCATCTCAACACGAAGGGTCGGAAAACTGATTAGTTTTCCGGAAATCAGACATGGATGGAGATTAAAAATCGTCGTAACGATTGAACTATTGCTGATTCACAGCCTATCTACAGAAGCTAATACAAAGTTGGAATGACCAGGTTTCAAAATGAAACGAGTATCATATGACTTTGTACCGGCTCAGGAACATCTGTCTCTACCATGGTCGAAACAAAGCCTATTGTCCGTTCATATATGACGTGAAACGTTTATAATGCTTTCTGTTTGAAATAAGAGTGTCCTTATTTGAAACTGCTAATGATCATGTATGCGTGCACTTAGCACTACAGCATAAATATGTTACGCCGATTTAAAACAATTGTTCAGCTTTATGACGGCGGTCCCTGGGTTAGTTGCAAAAACTGCTGGTCCAGTTATCCTGACACCAGCGAGTCAGTCGTTACGCTCATCCACAACCCTGAGGGCCAAGGAGGCAAAGCCATAATTACCATTTTTTAAAATGTTTGGTAAGACCTGGTCCAGGATCTAACCTACTACCGCTCGCACCGAGGCATACACTCTTCCATTAAACAAATGAGGCCGTGTAACATACCAAAGTATAAACGCATTATAGAACAGATTTATAAGAGACTATACAAAATAGAGGGAAAGAGTTAAACAGATCAGGTATCATTATATTGTGAAATCCGATATCCTTCAAATAAGGCTTTGTTACGTGATTTACCAAAATTAATTGCTAACATACACATTAATATTATTGCATTAAATTGCTTTGTTATCTTTATATCGAGAAATTTGTAAAAATGTCAGAACATAAACAAAGTTAATTTATTGTATAGGTCAAAAACAATATTACTACTATACTTAGACAAGAAATTGGAACGAGACATTTAGTAAAGTCAAACGATATTCACGGTGTTTTTAAACATGCAGTTTTATCATCACCATTAATTATAATTTATCATTAGTATTACTAGTATTTATAAACATAATCATTATTAGTTTTAATAACAGGAGAAGATAATTCTGTCATTAATTTATTATGTGATTGCTTAAAAGGATTGAAATCATTTTTGGTGAAGCGGACACAATGTCTCAAATGGATTTATATGTTAAATTATTTGTACATATTTTAAACCTTTCCCATATAAAACAAATATGTTGAAAGCATCTAGGCAAAACTATAGAAAAATCACTATGAAGGAAGTATGACTATTGGAAACAGTTGAAAATATTGTATACTGGCAAAAGGTTTAACGTCCAATAGTTGTCTGTCTCAGAGGTGTCAAAACACGTCTGCTTATGGAAAATAGTTATACAAATTGGTTGTCGTCTGTACTGTTGGTTTCAAGATAAAAAGTATGTTGTTATTACACAACATAAAAGACAATGACCTCTGTACCATATTACAATTTAGTGAAAATGAATTAAGTACGGACTCAGGAATACATCATTCCGACCACTGCGGTCGAAAAAAGGTAGAACACGTATAGTTTTGAAGGGTCATATAACCCAGCGTCATTATCTGAACCAACCCACGAACAAAAACTAACGAACCATGTCCGACTATATACATCCAACCATGCACAATTAAGAACGAACAGTATATACTAGGGATGGCAACGGTTACCGATATTACTTACTGGTTACTCGTACAATTTTGTAACTGGTTACCCGGTTAACCTTATACATTCATAGACAATAAATATCCACTGTTATTGTTGTTGTTGTTTTTACTCGCATTTCCCGGTCATGTATAAATGGAGCAACGATGTTCAGGAGTTTAAGGAACCTATCTCCCTCTACCAAACTTAAAGGCATGTAGTCTGTGACTATCATATCGGCGATGGCTATAGTAATCTACTCGCTCTGTGGTGCTGACAACGTTTTTGATGTGTTGATAAAGGATGTCATTGATTGCTGCTTGTAAGACACATTGCTAGGCGAATTGTTATCATCAGCACAGCGTTTGAAATACTTCCAGACAAAGGATGTAGCAAGCGGCATTATGGCAATATATTCTGTAGATCGTTTTTAACGAAGTTACTGTTATACGATTTATAATATGTCGAATGAAAGAGGTACATATCTGCATATCTGTAAATACCAACTCAGGCGACAACGTGTTACAAACTTCAAATTACTCTTTTAATCTTCTAATCGTGTTGGTAAATAATAATTTACAAAAGCAACAATTCAAATGTATCACACTCATTCCAATTAGTTGTATTATCTGAACAAACGCCGAATATAATTCATGAGTCATTATCTTATAATTTCTGCCTTTATTAGACATCAAAGTTTTTTTAAAAGAAACAAACCGTCCTTTGATTGACAATTATTCAATTAACACTACACAAAACATAAGTATATGTTTCTAAAGCTCCATTGATGCATCAGCTGCGTCAGGCAAAAAGGGCGGACTGTTTGTTTTCCCATATTGGTATCTATCAAACGATTATTAGAGGGAATCAATGGAGCTTTAGAAACATATACTTATGTCTTACAGCGGACAGAAACAGTCAATGTGCTTTACGTAGAACGTTCCTAACGTGTCAAACTAATGGAGGTACACTTCTACTTATTTTATCTAGGACTAAAATATAATGAACGGATATTGGAAGGCTTTCGTGAGATAGCTTAGATCTAAATGTTCACCTGTCTTGACACAAAAATCGCTGGAAACGACTTGTATGTCAGCCGAAAAAAAAGGGGGTGGTCTTGTTTCATGCCCTTATTGGTACCGATCAAATGGTAATTATAGTTAATCGAAGCTAGCTTTTTGGTCATTCTAAAGGTGCTGAACTCCAGAAAATAGATATTATAGTCATCAAACTTTCAAAACTGTTGTTTTGAAAGAATAGCATCATAATTATGGGATAAAATAAGAGTAATAATACTTCACATTTCAGTACCATAAACATCTAAATAGTGCTAGTTAATGCTTCATATTTACTGGGTAGACGTTTCGTACATGTTCATGACTTTCGATTGACAGTTTTTCAACATTTACTGCCAACAAATTTTTACCTCTGCGTAACTATGACAACAACGTTTCTCCATTGATCATATTATTTTAGCTATACTATTTCAGGGTTATTTACGTTAATTTGAGATAATAGTGATACTGTAGTATAAAGGAAATGATTTAAAGAAGTGTTGAATGGCGATGGACTAGCGATTGACTGATGGTTAGTGGTGATATAACTTGACATTTTATTTAAACCTCACATAATGCTCATCATCACGAGAGCGAGCTAACAATCCTGACAGCAATAATGTTCAATCCATCAATATGGCTTGAAAACCTTTTTTTGTGGAAGTAACATTCGTGGCAAACTTCTTGGAATCAGAAAAGCAGATACAACTGAGAAGGAGTTAAAACAATTGTCATATTACCCCGTTTCGTGTCGTTATGTGACTGTGTTTTAAACCAATTAAAATGACTTGGAAATATTATATTCTAGAGCCACACTAAAGGAGCTGCTAATCTTTATAGAGTCAAAACAAGTTCTAGCTGCATTTGCACAGTAATGTAATTTGTTTTGTCTGTGTCTGTGTTTTGTCTGTGATTTTGGCAGCCATATGCTTCAACCAGATCATTACCGCTTTTGTTGAGGTTCTCTAAAGGAACAAATTTAACTTGGAATCAGAAAGCAGTTTCAGTGGAGATGAATTGCTTTCGCTCTTTCTGATGACACATTCACAGGACATTACATTTTAAAAAAGAATTCAGAGAGGAAAATCCAACGTTCACATTGTTCCTACTTTCTGATTACACCAGAAGTATACATATAGAGTTTAAATATGTAAACTACTTTGAAAGAAAACTAGCTAAAAAACATTCAAGTACATTTTGTTGTAATTTGTCCAGAGGTTTAAGATGGGTCGTTTGAAATGTCAGTTATATCAAGACGTTTCCTGGGTAAGTTGCCAATACTACTGATCCATTTATCCAGAGACCAGCGAGTTAGTTGTGATTATAATACCACATTCTTGAGAGCTTAGCAGGAAAAACATAACTACCATTTTTAAAAGTGTTTTATATGACCCCGCCAGGGATAGACCACACAAAACAGACGTGATCACGCGTATAGTAGGTATGTGCTTTCTTCTGACGTTTTGCGGTCTTATTGACTCACCGTTAAGTGATCGTATATATTTGAATTGGGCTACACATCTAGATTTTTACCCAAAAAGACATATTGAAATCAAATACATCGCTTTACGCATATACATTAGGATTTCAAATCAAAGATGTAAGAGACTAAACAAGGGTAGTGGTAAAAAGTTAAAAGGATCAGGTATCTTACTATTGTGAAATGCGATAACCTTTAAATAGGACTTCAAACCACAAATTTTTAGACGCCATTCGTATATAAGCCGCGTTAATAAAAAGAAAAGGAATATGTCGCATCCCCCTATTAGTAACAATCAAACGGTTATTAGAGGAATTCAAATATTCTTACAGCGGAAAGGGACATTCACAACTCTGCTTTACGTAGAACCTTCCTGATGTGCGACACTAAAGGAGCTACATTTCTAGTTATTTTTTTACCAAAAGATGGAATTATAATGATCGCCTCAGTATTGACTGTACGCATATGTATTAGGACCCCGTATCACTAGACGCTACTCGTCTGTAAGCACAAAAGGGTGCTAGTTACATCCCCTTAATGATACCGATCAAACAGTTAATACAGTGAACAAATCTAGCTTGTCAGTCAAACTTGAATACTCGTCTAATGTCATGACCTCTAGCTAATAGGCCCTGTGATTTTCGCATGAGTTCGGCGAGTATTAACAGTTTATCTGCTCGGTGGTTTCCGACGAGGTCGGTTTAAAATAGCAGTGTATACTCTCTTATACGAAGTTGGTATACATAAGTTAATATGCTCGGCGATTTCCGGACGAGGCCGGCAGTTATTTAGAGTGTAAAAACCCGGAGATGTGATTCCGAAGTCGACAGAAAATGGTATTTAAACAGTGTTTTCAACACGAAGGGTGCGGGTATTAGTCAGTCATTCAGGCATCAGACATCGAGAGTGATTTATAATCGTTGTACTTTATTTATAATCTAAAATTAAATACGTGATCGAAATTCCTAATTACTCATAATTACAATTAGCAAACGATGAGATAAATACTGACTTGTGTTTATCATCCGAAAAAAGAAACCGCTGATCAAGGGTTCGAACTAACGATGGAAAGCCAACGTCGTGTCGACTGAATTATCTCTGATCCATAGCGTATCTGCAGAAGTTAATACAAAGTTGGAATGACCTGGTTTCGACTAGAAACGAGTCTGATATGTGTGTACCGGAACAGGCACATCTGTATCCATCATCGTCGAAAAGTCCCGAATGTCCATTTATCTGTGACGTGGAACGTGTAATAATGTTCTCTGTTGGAACTACGAGTGACCTTTTTTGAAACTGCCAATGACCATGTCTGCGTTCAATTAACACTACAACATACATATGTTACGCCGATTTAAAATAATCGTTCAGCTATATTACGGTGGTTCTTGGGTAAGTTGTCAGTACTGGTGGTCCACCTATCCTGACACCAGCGAGTCAGTGGTTACGCTCATCCACAATCTCGAAGGCCAAGGAGGGAAAGCCATAATTCCCATTTTTTAAAGAATTTGGTATGACCCGGTCGAGGATTTAACGCGCTACCAGTCGCACCGAGGCATACGCTCTTCCATTAAACAAATGAGTCAGTATAACATACTAAAGTATTAAAGGCATTATATAATATAGTTATAATAGACTCAAAAAGGTATGTGCGTTAGAGTTAAAAAAACATCAAGTATCATAACATTGTGAAATCCGATATCCTTCAAATAGGGCTTTGTTACGTGATTTGCTAAACTGATTTGTAAACATACAAAGTCATACTATTGTATTACATTGCTGTGCTATCTTTATATCAAGAATTTGAATAAGGTCAGAACATTAGCAAAGTTAATTCTTCCATTTTATTGTACAAGTCAAAAGCAGTATTACTACTATACTTAGACACGGAAATTGAGACAGGACCTTTTTTAAGTCAAACGATAGTCACGGTGTGTTTAACCATGCTGTTTTGTCATCATCATTTATCATTATCTATATTTATTATTATTAATAACATAAACATAATTATTATTACCGATAATAATACAAGATGAGTCAGTTGTCATTAAATTATTATGTGAATACTTTAAACGATTGAAATCTTTTTGACGAAGCGGATAGATTTAATGTAATTTAAGTCTGGTAAGTGTTAACTATGAATTTGTCAATTATATCTATAAATTATAAACCTTTCCCATATACAATCAATCTGTTGAAAACATCTAAGCAGAAATATACAAAGTCACTAAACAGAACGAATAGAATGACTATTGCAAACAGTCGAACATACTTAATATTGGTAAAGGTTTGATGCCAAACGTCGTCTGCTTCAGAGGCGTCAACACACGTCTGCTCATGGAAAATAGTGAAACGGATCGGTTGTCGTCTGCACTGTAAGTTTTGTAAATAAGATAATGTTTTGTTATAACTCAACACCATTGGCCGAGTCATGACCTTTGAACCATGATATAGTGAATATGAATTGAAAGCAGACTCAAGAATACAACATTCCTACCACTGCACTCGAAAATAGGTAGAACAAGTATTTTCGTGAATGGTTATATAACGCACCAACCAACGAACAAAAAAGAACGAACCATGTTCGACTATATACACCAAGTCAAGAAAAAATACGAACGTACAGTATCGACGTCTAGACATCAACCAACGAACACTTACTAAATCTTACCTATATACACCAAACGAGGAGCACTTACAGACGTATCGTGTTTTCCTATATACATTGACTGTGATGGATTTATTTACACTCGCCGTACAGAATTAACTATTTGGCGAGGAATCCTATATACATCAACCTACGAATACTTACAAACGTACCGTGTTCCCCTTTATACAACAACCGACAAATATTTACGAACGTACCGTGTCCCCCTATATACATAAACCCACGAACACTTACGAACGTACTGTGTCGAGCTATATACACCAACCCACGAACACTTACGATCGTAACGTGTTTCCCTTTATAAACCAACCCCCGAACACTTACGAACATAACGTGTTTCCCTTTATACACAAACCCACAAACACTTATGAACGTACCGTGTCGAGCTATAAACACGAACCCACGAACACTTACGAAGGTAAAGTGTTCCCATTTATACACAAACGCACGAACACTTACGAACGTAACGTGTTCCCCTTTATTCACTAACTCATGACCACTTACGAACGTACCGTGCCGATCTATATACACCAACCCATGAACCCTAACTAAGATACCGTGTATACCTACAAACGTTAAGTTTCTACCTATATACACGTACCCACGATCACTTACAAATGCTAGCCATAAAACACATGTATTAAGTATATATGATCACTCGAACGCGTCGATAACTCGAACTATATTGATTTCCGATTTGACTTCGAATTTTCGCGAGACAACTGTAACTATATGCCTAAATCCGAGCATTTCTACTTTAAAAAGGACATCGTTTTATGAGATTTACATAAAATCTCACAAAATCGATTGAATTGATTTTGTTGAATGTTTTACGCTGTTTTCAACAATTTGTCAGATATATCATGGCGTTTCATGGATATGATACCCGTTCTACTTGTTCATTTATCCTGACACCAGCCAGTCAGTCGAAATGCTAACCCCGTAATCCTGAGGGCGAAGGAGAGTAGCCATTACAGTTTTAGAAGTCTTTGGTATGACCCGACCCTGGATCGAACCAGCAAGCTCCCTTATCCGGGACGGTCAAATCAATAAAAAAAGTATAATATACAATACACCTAATTGAATTGTCGGTTTACATGTATGTTAAAACAAGAAACATGATTCA
Organism: Serripes groenlandicus; assembly: GCA_031761405.1. NCBI lineage: Eukaryota > Metazoa > Mollusca > Bivalvia > Cardiida > Cardiidae > Serripes > Serripes groenlandicus. The sequence continues at coordinate 56,863,285 of JASEVX010000013.1, read as the reverse complement.
GATAAATAACTGTTTTATAAAATTGTTTTATCACAAACGAAATGACTGAACCTTTCCCACATTCAACAAATCAGTAGCAGAACAATTAAATACGGAAACATATGACAATCATTGCGACAAAAGGAGAACTTGCTGCAGATACTTAAAAATGCGCCGACGTTCTTTTCTGATGCAAAAAGCTTCCATATCCAAGGGTAAGACGTATGCCATTAGCGTCATGAACATCTATTCCGTCACTAAAAATCTCCGCCCAAACTCCTCCCTGTTTGAAAAAAGGAATGCCCCCTGCTTCGTGGCCCCCTCAATCAGTTGATCCTCCTGGCGATGTATCTACGCGTCCGGTATTTTGTAACTCGACTGTAATAGTTGCTGACGACAAACATTTTATAATTGTGTTTTTGATTGTTTTGTAATTTACCAAATAACCAGTATCCTAAACCATACACAAACTGTCGCAGTGGGCCACATACTTGTTTGGATAAATGATTCTTTCGAAGCTATAACACATAATTAGACTAGTCTAGATGAATGTGATTTTAAGACATTGGGTGTTGTGATTAAAACGTTTAATACGCATTAACCTGGAACAACTGCGTCACGTTTAAGCCAAGTACAATGATGCACTTCCAGTCGCTTTCATACATGTTTGGAAGCCGAAATAAATACGAACCGGAATTGATTTGTAACGTATTTGTAACGTTTCGATGCAGTTTTCTACACGTTTTAGACACCAAATAAAGACGTACCTAAGTTAGCGACACATTTTAAACACGTGTAACTGTTAACACGTCATTAAAACGTGTCCATGTGTGTATTCTATTAGTTTTAAAGACGTAAAAAATGCGTTTTTGACGTCTTTGATTTGTAACGCTTTTGGGCTGATGCACACGTCTTCAATGCGTGTTAGCTGGAAACTTTTTCAACACGTTCTTGTTACGAAGAAGGATACAATCAAACATGGAACTCTTTTACCTCACAGTTGAAAAGCCGACGTGATTAAGTACTGTCAATACTTTTAAAATTTACAACAGGTACGTACAGTCTCATTTAAACCAGACCCAAACTTCGCTTGTTCGTATAAACATACAGCGAAGCGTTTTGGTCTGATGGATGGTTTGTGAAATGCTCTTACTAGTGTATGTGTATTTATGTATGTATGTTCATACATATAACCGTCATATAAGTATGTTCGCGGCGATGTAAATAACTTGAAATGCCAAATGAATAAACTAAAATTGAAACTTGATTTTAATGAGATGGGGGTATCGATTGTGTAACTGTATCTTAGCATTGAATTTTTGACTCGTCTATGTTTCGGTATTAACTGGTTGTCCAGGAAGTTGTGGTTGTAAACGATACAATTTCCCTTCACCGATAATAAATGGTTAAACACCGAACAATATAAGGTTACCCCTATTGCTATTCCTTTGTTTGACTGAGACGTTAGAGGCAAAATGTATAAAAAGTTTGATGTTTTCATATCAACGTGGCACAGATAGATCGTAGTTGTTCACAATAACGATTTAAGTATTTAGATATGTTATTTCTTTCTTCGCACCTTTGTTCCAATGATACTCTCTTAAACATTACCTTTATTTGAGAAACAAGCCATTATTTCAGGTGTGCAGACAAGGCGCAGTAGTCTGATCATGGCTCCACTATCCGCTGCCTACTCGATCGATACCGCACGTATAAGGCTATTAAAGACCGACCCGATAAGCAAAGAAGGCACTGAGCATTAATATGTGTTTAATTGGTTGAAGATTTATCAAGTCTCTTATATGGAGCATAATGTATATATATATATACATTAACAAATACATCAAGTGAAGAATAAATATTATATAAGGATTTATCAGGGTTCTTATATGGAGATTAGTTTATATACATTTACAAATACATATAGGCCAAGCATATTTTCAATATGTATTATTGAATCAAACCATTAAGTCGCAAATCAGGTGAAGAATACACATTGTTTAAGGATTTATCAAGTGTCTTATATGGAGCAAACTGTATATACATTAACACATTACATATAGGCCTAACATATTTTCAATGTGTATTATTGAATCAAATCTTAAAGTCGCATATCAAGTAAAGAATACACATTATATAAAAAACATATTATTTCACTTTTAAAATGATGAAATTATAAACATATCACTACATACTCGACAAGTTTTAAACCTTAACCTGCTGTTTACAAGTTTGACAGTTTTGCAAACGGTATAGAACAGACCAGACTGTTCGTGATTAATTGTACTTTACAATTTAAGGACAGTGTACAAGACTTATACGAATTAAGACAAAATCGTTTTTGATTAAATCAGTATTTATAAAAGATGTCATTCTGTACGCAAACTGATACATCAAACTAGCCGGGACTCTCGAGTTGATGATGTTTCTAGTGTTTATCCAGCTCCTTTAGCATATCACTGCAATAACCAATTGGGTTGTTATTGCAAACAGCACTGACTAGACCAGGTAGATCGAGCGGTCTGATCAGCTTTACCCTCTCCCATAATCAGTTAATCATTTCTAAAAATCCAAGATCGGCTTAGTTTCATTTTGGAGATTTAATGAATCCGACCAAAAGCGATGTTTCTCATTTTCTGTTCAGTTCGATGGCTTCGCTAATGCACCGAGTTCGCACATACATGTTGCTTGAAACTCAAAATAAATATAACCGTAAAAGGGTCATGAAAGAGAAATACGCGTAATTACTATTTGATAATTCGCATTAACACCCCTAGGGGATACACATTGACGTATCAATGTAAACACAATTTCGAGCAAATCGGTAGCATTTCCGAACTATCACGAATACATCTTAAATCATGCATTTGGTATGACCCGGCCGGGGATCGAACCCGCGATCTCCCGCGGACGCTTTATCACTACACCTCCGTGGCGGTTCGAGCAGTTAGCATATACGGAATATCTAAAATGATATGTAATATTCATCGAGTATAAGCGACGTGGAACTTCATTGTGTTCATTGCGTATATGAAATTGACAGAGTTTATTCAAACCAAATAAAATAAAAGCAATATTCATGTTATAGTTTTATAATTAATATTATGACTCCGTTTTCACCTAAGTAATAGCTTAATCAATAAAAGTATTTTAAATAAAAGTTAAAACACCTACGTATATCTATAGGGTAAAGAATGGCAGCTCGTGTCGACTGGAACAGTTATTCCACTTGACACCGTAAGGGGGATAGGAAACTAGCCATTTAATGTAGTAAATATATAGATTAAGAAAGATAAATTAACATGCAGATCATAAGGATTTGACACGAAAACAAAGTGACCGAGTGCTATATATATTGATTGACATGTCAATATATTTGACCTCACAATGTGGAAGAATAGAAACAACAACTTAGCGCTCGAGAAAGGGAAAAGGTAAATGAACTACATGAACACTGTCACGAAGTTATTAGAACGACACTTCAGAGATAAAAGCATTTTGTGAACAGGACAGAAACACAAAACAAATCTAAATAATGGGCAATTTTCATGTTTTAAAATACTTTGTTGACACTCAAAACCCTTTATGTTGAGTACCCGCAACATATATAGGGTTTGACTGAGTAATAATAAAGATATTGTTGGGAAAAGACCAGTTAATGTTTTCTTAACTAGTCCTCCGCTGACCTAGACTTTCTCTCGCTTTACAATCCGAAGGCCCGATTTTCTGTGACATAACTGTTAGTGACGGATCAATAAGTTTGACATGGAGAGCTTAATAGGAAGTTTATAACTTGCGATTAAAATGATAGATTTTAAATGTGCCATTTGTATTTGTTAAAGCATATATGCATGATATTTCAAGGAAAGATGGTTTATCATGAACTAACGTTAATCTCGAATTTAAGTGAAACTAGGTCGAAGATGGTTTCATATGACAAGCTGTTTTACTATTTATTCGTTTTAGAGACATCTCTCTAATACCTCCACCATACGGGCAGGCGTCTTTACTGCGCTGCTACGGCGACGGAAGATTGGCCCAGAGCGCGTCAATGTCGCCATAAACTTGGAACAAGGCGATCTGACCTGGAAGGCGGTAAGAACGAGGCGTTGTCACAAAGGTGGTGAGACAAGCGTCGTAACATTGCCATAACGTAGTACACGCGCAGTACACGCGTGGCAAAAACATTGCGAACAATGATAACATTTGCAAGGCGACTTTATGACGTACTCACCACGACCCTTGCGTGTCTGCCCCGGCCATACTACGCGTTCGTTTTGGGTTCCCACTGCGTTTTTGGAGTTCTTAATACGAAAATTGCGTGGTTACCAAGCATGCGCTACGCTCCTACGGCGGCCATTTTTTACTTAGAAAACGCACAACTATACAGTATGACTACACAATGATCATTTTGAAACTTCCTAAAATCTGACCAGCTTATATAACCGCCGTGCCACGTGGTAGAAACGCCGTAAGATCGCCATGCAGTCGCAATACACGTATAATACGTGTGGTAAGAACCTCGTGAGCGTGATGGCCGTTACCAAGCCCATAAATATCAATGGAAACGCCATAAGCTTGCAGAGGTCTTGGCGGGCGCGCCCTGAGAAAGCGGTATGATCGTTCAAGTTGCGGTCATTAATTTGGGACTTTTTTTCGCGTTGTGTTCACGTTTGCCGGCGACCTTGTACATTTTCTGGTCGCCGTACGGTCGCGGATGGTCGCCGTCCACTCTGACGGGGATTTAATCTAATAAGATAGCTCTTTAAGTTAAGGGATACATTTACAGATATAATAGTTATTTATCTTTTTATTGTATGTTAACCTTAAAATCATATTCTATCGGATTAAGGACACAATTATTAGACAAAAGAAATACGTATTGCGTGTTGAAGGTTTTTTTTAAAACTAATTTATTCCTTGCACCGATACATTTCTGTTTTGTAATCGTTTTATTTGCGAACTTTTAATTTAAAATGGTGTTGAATTAGCTTGTCAAGTCTTTATTCGCGGTAGTTAACTTATCCAACACAAAATAGAAGTAAATTATTCAAACCACGATATACACAGGTAAAGACATCCAAATAACTTCAAAAGTTGGTTTAACGTTTACCTTTCAATCAAAAGCTCGTCCATTGGAATATATAACAGTTTCTATTTCTGACCAGTGTAGGTTCAGATCATCCTATGCTTCTGATCCGTCTTATCACAATCTTCATATTTTGAAAAAATCTTCTAGAAAACTTGTGAACTGTGTATATTTGGTCATGACTATGTAGACGAACAAGCTGATCTGGATCTACACTTTTCAATGAAGCTATCTTTTCGGACAGATCGTCTCATATATATTCATATTCAATCGTGAGCTATTTCAAACAATAACTTACACTAGACATTGAGTTGTCACTTTAAGCGTTGAGGTTTTCGTTACTGAATGCATGACAGTAGTTATGGAAGACTATTGTGTGGATCCCTGGGGCAAGAAAGATAGGACATTCAATGGTACATAGAGTAGACCTGATCGCCGTTATGTGACTTAACTATTGTTAAAATCAGTAGTAAAATTGTATCCAACTGTTTGTAAAAACGTTTCTTTTCGAACCTCAAAACATTTAAAGTGTGTATTCAGAACGTTTCAGAGCAGACGATCCATACATGTACATACCATATCGGGTTATTTTAAGTTAGAGGAAGGCATAACTGTAAACATTTTCATTACCTTATAAGGTAATAAACACATACTATAGTGGTATCTATGCGTCATGTCACGTGATTGTCGTTTTTTCAAGTTTGCAAAGTTGTTCGGGCCCCGCATTCCGCGTTTGACTACAATATGGTTCTGACGTATCTAAAATAGTTAAGTGGAAAAAGAGAGATGAATTAGGAGTATGGAAGAGTGTAATTGTGAACTACAGGACTTACGTAAGTTTTAACTGCTACATCGTTTTTTCTTTTAAAAGTATTTTTTAACATTAGAGTTAGCATAAACTTTTTGTGTTTTGTGTGTAATTATTGTTTTATTTTAAAAGAAGTGCAAGTTCACATTGCCAATATATATTGCGGTGTTCACGTATATCAATTCTGCTTGCTTATAATGTATTTGTTTCACAATGACAATATTATTTTGAATATATTTTATCAAGTGACTATTCATATTAATAATTTAAAGGACATTAACTTTTTCTGATCAATGATTTTCATCATTTTTCACAGAACACAAAGCTAAAGCAGACTTATTATTGGAAAATTGGGTCTTAATGTTTTTGAAATTAAGTACATATATCTAGTTTCAGGGAAACTTGGTTTGAAAATAGTGTGTATAAACTAAACGATAAAGATATAAATTAAAACCAAAATCTACCACAGTGATCATGTTTTATTTTACTGATCAAACTATTTTGAACAACTTTGTTAGATGGCCGTACACAGATTATGTGTATGAACTCATTTTGAAATCAGCCCCCTAGATTCAAATTCAAATGTTTTCTTGTTTGATGTTTTACGCGGCTTTCAAAGTTTTGAAATATATCACGACTTTTCCTGGAACATTTTCCAGTACTACTGGTTCAGTGATCCTGACACCAGTGAATCGTAATGCTAACGCAACGGCCCTGCATGAGCACAAATGATTGAAGACCATTACATCGTTTAACTGTATGGTTATGTAAACCATACTTTTGCATTGAATCAAATTATTTGAACAATTACATAATAGGAACAAAATTCGCAGATTGCTTTAAGGGGAAATGTTGTTCAGTATGAAATGCGTTGATGTCGACGATAACATTGGCTGATTATAGATTACGTAACCAATCTCAATATATTTTGTACAGGTCAAACACCAATATCTTCTATACAACATAACACAATTTTAGACAGGGAAAAAAAATTCAATTTCATAAACAACATTAACGATTATTGTTAATTTTATTAGTTGGTTCGGCGGTCCTTAAATATATTTTCTGGTTCCTTTTAAAAGATTAAAATTATATTTTGGCAAAACGGAAAAAAATTCTATGTCGATTCAATGTAACTTTAGTTTGACAATTAAATGTTTTATCTATTTTAACCCATTCCCGCATATATCGAATATGTTGAAGACAAAGAGAATAACCTCTAAGTAAACCGTGGAAATTACCTTCAAATGAAAGTATGAATATTTAAATCAGTTGAACAAATTGTGAGAAAAAGAGAAACATTCCAATAGTACTCTGACTCAGATGTCATAATATGTGTGAATGTGTGAACGAGTCAAAACAACGTTTTAAGTCGGCACTGTTGGTTTAAGATCAGATTGTCTGTGGTTATGACTCGACATAGTTAACCTGATTAAGACCTTTGTACAATGATATTGTGAAAATGTGAAACTTAATTAAACACGGGCTTATTAATAGATCATTCATTATATCAACTGCGATCATTATTAGACAGTTAATGTACCGTCGCGAATGTTCATATAAAGCAACGATGTTAATATAATAGTCTTTGCAGACATGTTACACTAGTAATACACTGAAATCAACATAAAATATCTATGATATCTTTGGCTTGATTTACAATAGAGATTCAAATACAATTGTTTCACATGAAACCTAAAGGTAGGTATGACAATCTAATTATTATGATAAAACCCTTATTTACATATATATTATGTCAGACAAAGAGAAAACAATTCGTTTCCTTCTTGTTGACGCTGCTGTGACTTGTTTGACATTAACAGATAATCACGGTATACTTACTGCACCATTTTAAACGTGGTACAAGTTATTATAATACTTTAACATCACATGTATATTATATTGTACATGTCCTTGCACCCATATCTAGTTGATTGTTGCTGGCTTTAACATTGACGTTCAAGGTAAAATATAGAACTTTGACAACTCAAATTCAAACTGAAAGACAATGAGAATGTGCAGTTATTATGTTCTGTGATGCATATACCATACGCTCATGTTGAGCATTTGAAGTGACATTGTCAAGGGAGGACAATATAGACACGCAATGCCTTTAGTGGACCGTAATTTAATGTTTGAAAGGTCTCTTTGCTTAATACTTATCCAATTTCAAAAACAATTCAATGTTTTGCGTTAATGTACGGAAGACGGAAGATGCGTCGATTCATATAAACATAGACAGAGCTCATATATTCTGTAAATATAACCGTTAGAAAAAGAGACCCATAGTTGTAAATTTACTTTTTTCCAGACAATTTGTCTATAAAAGTGAAGGATAAGAGTGAGGAAATATCAGCCCGAGTTAGCGATCAAGTTCCGAAAAGTATTTAAGAAAAAAGGGGACGCCTTATCCCTATATTGAAACAGGCCAAGAGCGAAGGGAAAAGTGCATATATCTCCTACATAACCGATGCCCTTTACAGGGATTGTGGAGTTCAGGAGAGATAAGGGTGTAAAGCAAAGCAATTGAATTTCCTTCTATGTAATTTTAATGGACTTAACAAACAAATCGTTGATAATGACTTATAAAATGCAAAGTCTATGCTTTATCAATGTGATATCTTTGAAATCTTGGACCAAAATGTTAGAAAATTAATTATGATAGGTGAGGTGTAATTACTGGGAGACTTCAATTAAAGAACAGGTAGTACACCGGATTATATATTAAATGATAATCTGGACCGTTTTCTCGATGTACCGCCCTGTGAATGCACGCGAGATAGTCATGTGACGACATGGTAAACAGTTTTGGGTATAAACTACTAACATTGTGTAAACATAATGAGCTTTCCATTTGCAATGGGCGTGTTATTAATGTTAATACCCGGCATAAAGGCAAGAGCGTTGTTGATTATTTAATTGCCAAAATATGCTGTTTAAGCAATATTGAATACATGAATGTTGGACCATTGTCCTATGTAAAAAAAAAATTGTTGTTTAATGAAAGCAGAATGTTGGACAATTGTCCTATGTAATTTACTTTGTTGTTTAATGAAAACAAAATGCTGGACAATTGTCCTATATAATTTATGCTGTTGTTTATTAAAAGCAGAAACCCGCACGGTTGTAAAAGCAATCCAAATGAAAAAATACAAAGAATAATTTTGAAAAGCACAGACAGGGCTTTATAAGACAGTGCTTTCTTAGAACATAAGCCACATTTTGAAAATAGTGTATTGAATTTAGGCTGAAATGAAGCTGATATCGAGAAGTGTGTAGAAAAAATGTCCAATTTAATTTATGATATTTCGTTTAGTCTTCACAGGAATGTCCAAGTGATAGCAAGTGAAATTCTACAGGGGCACCATGGTTTGAAGAAATATTGTGCAGATTATGCAACTCTTAAGATGTTGAAAACGAATATCACTTCATATCATATCATGCTGTCCCAAATATACAAATAAACTGTTTTAAGAAAAAAATTAAACTGTATCAAGCATGCCCCAGTTTAGAATGAAATATCCTTTAATAAAAGAATAAAGGGAAACTAATTAATTTAAAGAACACAATGAGGTAACACGAGTGGATACTGTAAATGTACATTTATCATTGAAGGACATTTGTTATGATATTAAATCCTTGAACAGTGTGTGAGAGGCCCACCAAAGAAACATTCCAGTGAAGTTTGGTTGATATCAATCCATTGGTTAAGGAGCTAAAAGTTAATTTACCAATATGGATTAAACAAATTAAGATTGATTGATTGATTGATTGGGGTTTAACGCCCGTTTTTAACAATTTACCAGTTCACCTACTCATGTATTTCCTGGTTTTCTCACACCAGTACTGCACACAACAATCTTCCCAAGCAACTGGCTGCTTTTCCACATAGACTTAGCCCAGTGGTGGAAGACGAATGACGCATGTCGCATTGACTGTTGTCAGTCGTCGAAAAGAAAGTTGGCCGAGCCGGGATTCGAACTCACAACTCCTGGATTGACAACAAATTAGGAAGATGGTCACTAAATTAACATTCCCGCTCAGTTACAAATGTATCCTTAAATCAGACAACAACTTGAATAGAAATGGAACTATTAAGTTTTGTAATTTTGTCCATTTTCTGATGCCGTATGGTTGACATATTGTTCTTTCATCGCCTTTCTCTCCCATAGAAACGTACGGTCATGTTGGACACCAAACACATTTCTACCGCTGTAGACGAAATACACTGTACAGGCTTCAATCGCTTTGGGTATAAAAACTTAACAATATTGACCTGTACCTGACCTTAATAGTACATATATTTAACAATATTGATCTGAATCTTACCTTGATATATTTATAATATATTGACCTGATTTTGAATGTTAAAGATCATTAAGACCCAACACTATGTATCTGAAATTGACCTATATAGAGTATCAAAACTCAACAATAATGACCTGTACCTGACCTTGTTCATACTCAACAATATTGACCTGTTCCTGATGTTAATAGAGTATAAATACTCTACAATATTGACCTGTACTTGAACCTTTTCGAGTATTGATATTTGAATTTATTGACCTGTACCTGAACACAATAGAATATTAATACTCAACAATATGCTCCTGTACCAAACCTTGATAGTACTGATACTTAACAATATTGACGTGAACCTGACCTTAATAAAGTACTGAGTCTAAATAGTATTGATCGGTACCTGCCCTTAATAGAGAAGTACTAGTCAACAATATTGACATATACATGACCTTAATAGAGTACTGAGTCTAAATAGTATTGACCTATCCCTGATTTTAATAGAGTACTGATACTCAACAATATTGACCTGTACTTGACCTTAATAGAGTACTGATACTCCAAACATATTGACATGTACCTGACTTTAATAGTGTACTGATACTCAAAACATATTGACCTGTATCTAACCTTAATAGAGTACTGATACTCAACAATATTGACCTTTACCTGACCTCAATAGAGTACTGATACTCCAAACATATTGACATGTACCTGACTTTAGTAGAGTACTAATACTCAAAACATATTGACCTTTACCTGACTTTAATAGAGTACAGATACTCAAAACATATTGACCTTTACCTGACTTTAATAGAGTACTGATACTCAAAACATATTGACCTTTACCTGACTTTAATAGAGTACTGATACTCAAAACATATTGACATGTACCTGAATTTAATAGAGTACTGAAACTCAAAACATATTGGCATGTACCTGACTTTAATAGAGTACTGATACTCAAAACATATTGACCTTTACCTGACTTTAATAGAGTACTAATACTCAAAACATATTGACCTGTATCTGACTTAAATAAGTACTGATACTCAAAACATATTGACCTTTACCTGACTTTAGTAGAGTACTAATACTCAAAACATATTGACCTGTATCTAACTTTAAAAGAGTACTGATACTCAAAACATATTGACCTTTACCTGATTTTAATAAAGTACTAATACTCAAAACTTATTGACCTGTATCTGACGTTAATAGAGTACTAATACTCAAAACATATTGACCTGTATCTGACTTTAAAAGAGTACTGATACTCAAAACATATTGACCTTTACCTAACTTTAATAGAGTACTAATACTCAAAACATATTTATCTTTACCTGACTTTAATAGAGTACTAATACTCAAAACATATTAACCTGTACCTGACTTTAATAGAGTACTGATACTCAAAACATATTGACCTGTACCTGACTTTAATAGAGTACTAATACTCAGAACATATTGACCTGTATCTGACTTTAGAAAAGTACTGATACTCAAAACATATTGACCTTTACCTGACTTTAGTAGAGTACTAATACTCAAAACATATTGACCTGTATCTGACTTTAAAAGAGTACTGATACTCAAAACATATTGACCTTTACCTGACTTTAGTAGAGTACTGATACTCAAAACATATTGACATGTACCTGACTTTAATAGAGTACTGAGACTCAACACTATTGACATGTACCTGACGTGAATGGCGTTCTGATACTCAACAATATTAACCTGTACCTGACCTTAATGGAGTACTGAGACTCAACACTATTGACATGTACCTGACGTGAATGGAGTTCTAATACTCAACAATATTAACCTTTACCTGGCATTAATATATAATACATACTCAACAATATTGACTAGTACCTGACCTTTTAAGTGTAATGAGACTAAACAATTTTGAAATGTACCTGGCATTAATGGAGTTCAGATACTTAATAATATTGACTTGTACCTGACCTTAATATCTTATTAATACTCAACAATATTGACCTGTACCTGACCTTAATAATTATTATTTTCAACACATGTGACCTGTACCTGACCTGATCTTAATAGAGTATTAATACTCAACAATATTGATATAGAACTGTACCTGGCCAAAATAGAGTATTAACACTTATCAATATTGACCAGAACCTTCATTGAGTATTAATACTCAACAATATTGACCTGTACCTGACCTTAATAAATTATTAATACTCAACAATATTGACCTCTACCTGACCTTAATAGAGTATTAATACTCAACAATATTGACTTCTACCTCACCTAAAAATATCATTAATACTCAACAATATTGACTTCTACCTGACCTTAATAGATTATTAATACTCAACGATATTGACTTCAACCTGACCTAAATAGAATATTGAGACTCAATAATATTGACCTGAACCTGATCTTATTAGATTATTAGTACTCAAATATATTCAATCGTACCTGACCTTAATAGAGTGTTAATACTCAACAATATTGAACCGTACCTGACCAGAATAGAGTATGTATTGTCAATAATATTGATCCGTATATGACCTTATTAGTACTGATAGTCAACAATATTTATTGCTGCACAAAGTAAAACTGGACAAGGCGATTCACGAATTTACCCGATCTATCTTTTTTCAAGTGCAATGTGTCCGAATAAGTAAATTGTGTTTGTAAGAACTTGTCGAGTAATACGTACCCTTCCTTTACTAAATGAGCTCCAGATGAAAAAAAACCTAATTGTGTATGTAAGAACTGCCTATTGGTACATGCTACCAAATGAAAGTTTACTTTGTTTGTCAAAAGCTTCGTTAAAATTTGGAATTTGAGTTTGGATTAGACCACACCGAGTACAGTGTGATATTATTTTACTATTGTCGAAATTACTTTAATATTACATTATATCACTTTTGATGATAATGTATAAAGAACTACAGAACTGATATAACTAAAATGTGTTTATTCAATGCAAACTAGAACTAGTAACAATATAATCGTAAAGTATTACGGTTATACAGAATACAATATATACATAAAGGAATATAACTAAAACAGTACTTATCATACATATACAATACATTGTAAAGAGTAGTCTGTTTTCGGTAATGTAACAGGTTGGTTTGCCTTCAATGTGCATAATGTATGATTCTGTGCATGTAAGGGTATATGAAAGCTGAGTCAGGGAGTCATAGAAGACGGAATTCACAACACACACACACACACACACACACACACACACACACACAAACACACACACACAAACAAACACACACACGCACACACGTAAGAGTTTGTGGATTGGTGTACATGATGGGATACATAAACTAGTGCGTACATCATAAGGTCCATTGCTCTGTAAATAAATATACATGGTAAGAGTTGGTGGATTGGTGTACATGGTGGGTTAAACAAACTAGTGCATACAACATAAGGTCCACTACTCTGGAAATAGATGGACATGGTAAGAGTTGGTGGATTGGTGTACATGATGGGTTAAACAAACTGGTGCATACATCATAAGGTCCACTACTCTGGAAATAGATGGACATGGTAAGAGTTGGTGGATTGGTGTACATGGTGGGTTAAACAAACTAGTGCATACATCATAAAGTCCACTGCTTTGGAAATAGATAGTCAAGATAGAAGTTCGTAGATTGGTGTACATGGTGGGTTATACACACATTTATGGCGGTTCCTATTCGTCCTTAACACTAGTGCAGTGGTTCGAATGATGTACTCCTGAGTCCTCGGTTAAATATAAATGTTCTCAATTATTAAAAGTCTCGTCTGAGTGAGTTAGTTTGAGTACCCATACTAAAGTGGGTAATTCAGTACTTGAACGGTTTTTTGTAGCCATGGACAATTTATTCAGGACTCATTACCAATGGTTCCGGCCATGATCAATACGGTCTTATAACATTTTATTCTTTATATTGAAATTTTGTAAATCTACTTGTCTTTTGAGTACCTACAACATAGAATTCAGTAATAAAAGATATTGTGAAGCAATATTCAAGTTAAAGTCAGATCTCTTTACTACATGAATGAATGATCAATACGGTATTATAAAATTGTATGTAGCATTGCGGCTTCTCAGGATCCAAACACTTCATTTCACTCAGTATGGGGAAACTGATTACAGAACACGAAAGTAAATTGAAAATGGGCTTTTTATTTTTCAATGCCGGGTAAATTAAATGTTGTAACATTTTTTAAAAACATATACGGGCAGGACTAAAAAGCCCAACATTGTTTATTTGATATTGGAATTTTAAAACTCTACTGATCTAGTGTTTAATTCAGTAATATTTTTTTTTCAGATCTCCATACTGAATAACTGAATAATAAATAAATCGTTGTTACCCTATTTGCTGTGCATGCAACGGTAACCTCCGTGTGTACTGCAGCGTAGCGTGGCGACTTCTTATAAACAAGTCAATCTACCAGACTGCGCCTCTGGTAAATTATAATTTAAATGGCGTCTTCTTATCAGTAAGTCAATCTACCAAACTGCGCCTACGGTTAATTATATTTTAAGTGTGGTAATCAAAGAAAGAAGTTATGAAATGCCTACAGAAAGGACAATTCCATTGATCAGCGGTCAAACCTCACGACAGTTTATAACGCTGTTCAATGAAGAATCGGAGCACTCCGGTCGAGAGTCTTGGCGAGACTCCAGGTTGTTCAAAATACTAGCTTACGTTTCTGATTTGCTGTAATATTTTTGAATAAATTATTTGTATTTCGGACTTAGCCGTTTTCCCCGTATTGGAGTCCGGCAAACTTAAGATGTACTTGTTATTCCTGTTGAATCGACTACATTATAACTATACATAAGTGTATACACATTGAAAAGTGAATCGATTTGTTGCCTTCTTTATAACTCGGACAGTTATTTTTTTGCGTATATCTAATGTTCATGTGGAATAACCATTGATGAAAAGGTCGCAACTTAAACAAAACGCACTAACATTTAATTTGGATCAGAGTGACGTTCACACTGAACTCTGTGATTACTGTTCAAACTATACAATCACGATAAACTCTGCGAAGTATAACAGTCTTATAACATTTGATATTTTATATTGGAATTTTGTAAGTTTACTGATCTTTTCAGTACCAACTGCACTGTGATTAATTAAGTAATAAAATATATATTGTGGAGCAATAGTCAATTATTTAGATCTCCATACTGATGACGGAATTATCAATACGGTCTTATAACATGTTATATCTGATATAGGAATTGTGTGAATTTACTGATCTTTTAAGTACCTTCAGCAATAATATATGTTTTGCGCAGCAATAGTCCCTTATTCAGATCGCAGTAGTCAATTAATTCCGATATTCTTACTAAATGACTGAATGATTCGGTCTTATAACATTTTATACTGGATATTGGAATTTTGAAAATATATTGATCTTTTGAGTACCCTCAACGTAGTGTTTAATTCAATAATAACATTTCTACTGCGCAGCAATAATCCATTATTCAGATCGCCTTACTTAATGACTGAATGATTAATATGGTCTTATAATATTGTATATTTGATAATGGAATTCTGAAAATGTATTGATCTTTTGGATACCTACTTTATAGTGTTTAATTCAGTTATAAAATAGTTATTGTGCAACATTAGTCAATTTATTCAGTCTTTTTACTGAATGACTGAATGATCAATACGGTCTTATAACTTGTTATATTTGATATTGGAATTTTGAAAATTTATTTATCTTTTGAGTACTCACTGAAAAGTGTTTATTTCAGTAATTATATATATATTGTGGAGCAGTAGTCAATTTATTCTGATCTTCTTACTGAATGACTGATTGATCAATACGGTCTTATAACATTTTATATTGGATATTGGAATTTTGAAAATGTATTGATCTTTTAGGTACTTACTTCATAGTGTTTAATTCAGTTATAAAAGATTTATTGTGCAACAGTAGTCATTGTATTAAGTTTTCTTACTGAATAACTGAATGATCAATACTGTCTTATAACTTTTTATATTTAAAATTGGAATTTTGAAAATGCATTGATCCTTTGAGTACCCACTACAAAGTGTTTAATTCAGTAACAATACATATATTGTGGAGCAGTAGTCAATTTATTAAGTCTTCTTACTGAATGACTGAATGATCAATACGGTCTTATAACTTTGTATATTCGGTATTGGAATTTTGAAAATGTATTGATATTTTGAGTACCAACTGCAAAGAGTTTATTTCAGTAATAATATATATATTGTGGAACAGTAGTCAATTTATTCCGATCTTCTTACTAAAAGACTGATTGATCAATACGGTTTTATAACATTTTATATTTTATATTGGAATTTTGAGAATTTATTGATTTTTGAGTACCTACTACATAGTGTTTAATTTAGTTATAAAATATTTATTGTGCAGCAATAGTCAATTTATTAAGTCTTCGTACTGAATGACTGAATGATCAATACGGTCTTATAACTGTTTATATTTGAAATTGGAATTCTGAAAATGCATTGATCCTTTGAGTACCCACTACAAAGTGTTTAATTAAGTAATAAAATATATATTGTGAAGCAGTAGTCAATTTATTCCGATTTTCTAACTGAATGACTGAATGATTAATACAGTCTTATAACATTTATATTTTATATTTGATTGTGAGTACCCACAACATACTGTTTATGTCAGTTATAACATATTTATTGTGCGGCGATATTCAATTTATTCCGATCTTCTTACTGAATGACTGAATGATCAATACGGTCTTATAACATTTCATATTTGATATGGAAATTTGAAAAAGGATTGATCTTTTGAGTACCAACAACATAGTGTTTATTTCAGTAATAAACTATTTATTGTGCAGCAATAGTTAATTTATTCCGAACTTCTTACTGAATGATCAATACAGTCTTAGAACATGTTATACTTGATATTGGAATTTTTAAAAAATGTATTGATATTTAAACATATTGTTTAATTCAGTAATTAAAGATAATATGGAGCAGAGGTCAGCTCACCTATGCTTCTGGTTGCCATCATTAATACGGTCACTTTATACGAAAAAAACCCATGAATGGGTTTTTTCGCTTATAGTTAACGGGTGTGAGATTTTTTTTTTTTTTTTTTTTTTTTTCAATAACCCATGAAGCTTTCTGAAATGAAACTGGCCAAATCCATGGGGGCCGCCATTTTGGGTATGTATAAAATGAGCCGAGAAACACGGATTGAAAAAAAATTATTGTCGTCTTTTTAATATATTTTTTTTAAATCGATATTTTGGGTATGTATAAAATGACACGAAAAACACGGATTTTTTAAATTATTGTCGTCTTTTTAATTTTTTTTTTTTTAAATCGATATTTATTAAAGTGCTGTATTTTGGGGGAATTAACATTAAAAATAAATGGAACTCTGTAAGAAATATGTTTTCCCGTTCGTCAAAAAAACGACAGCATTAGACTTCTACGCCTGAACCTAAATGTTGACTGTATCGTAGCCAAAGAAGGACGTGACGTCATTTCCGTAACACTTCATCTTGGCGTAACGTCAATGGAGCGACGTCGTTTCCCGCAAAAAAGTGGTATCAACATGAAATACCCCAAATTCCTATACATGAGCTATTTATCAAACATTGTTGCAAAAGGATAACTTTCTCATAAGGAGCAATTGTTCTTTTAGCGACAATCTTTCCCTAAATCGTCTGTTGCAAAGGCCTCAGAAACCGTCTCTAATAGGGAAAGGGTTAAGCAGAAATGTGACCCCTTACATCATTTGTTCCAGTCATATTGACTGGTTGAAAAAGGCAGTTGCCAGGTGGCATCAGCAAAGAGCTGATCTTTTTGCTTCTTTACCATAATGCAGGTGATCGATTTAGGATCATCTTGGCCATCATGTTTTAACTTCGTTCATTATAAATGTATTCCTTGATGTTCTGAAAGTCTTTACTTTATCATTTTCTGTTCGTAATAATAGACGACAGCAATACGAATTCCAAATATTTTTTGATAATGCACGAAACATGACATTAACATTATTATTGTCTAGTCAATTACTTATAAATCCTTTTTTATGGCCAAAGTATGCTCTTTAATTTTTGTTTATAATTATCTTGCGTTTTTTTCGTAAATAGGTAGTACCTATAGATATATTATTTGATACGTTAAATGTGTATATTTACTAATATTTTGAATAACCTTAACATAAGACGTCATTTGGTAATAAAAAAGCAAAATATCAATTTACTCAGGACTCAATGTTTACTGGCCTTACAACATTAAACATAGCACAGTTAAAATGAATAGTTAATTCAATGCTGATACTACAAGCTACAAGGCATGTCGCACTTATGATATGTTTGTGTAACATCAGAATATTCCACTGTATTAAATCTACAACCAAAGGCGGATGTTTGGATATGTCCAACAGAAAACATATTTTCGTGTTCACATGTAGTGGTCCAAATTATGTTGTCAGTCGTACAGATTGAAATACTATACCAATGCTGTTGAAAGCAGAGTCTACATCATTCTTAGTGGTATCAACAGAATGCTTTTTAAAGCAGAGTCTACATCATTCTTAGTGGTATCAACAAAATGCTTTTTAAAGCAGAGTCTACATCATTCTTAGTGGTATCAACAAAATGCTTTTTAAAGCAGAGTCTACATCATTCTTAGTGGTATCAACAAAATGCTTTTTAAAGCAGAGTCTACATCATTCTTAGTGGTATCAACATAATGCTGGTGAAAGTAGAGTCTTCATCATTCTTAGTGGTATCAACAAAATGCTTTTTAAAGCAGAGTCTACATCATTCTTAGTGGTATCAACAAAATGCTTTTGAAAGTAGAGTCTACATCATTCTTAGTGGTATCAACATAATGCTGGTGAAAGTAGAGTCTACATCATTCTTAGTGGTATTAACAAAATGCTTTTGAAAGTAGAGTCTACATCATTCTTAGTGGTATCAACATAATGCTGGTGAAAGTAGAGTCTTCATCATTCTTAGTGGTATCAACAAAATGCTTTTTAAAGCAGAGTCTACATCATTCTTAGTGGTATCAACAAAATGCTTTTGAAAGTAGAGTCTACATCATTCTTAGTGGTATTTACATAATGCTGGTGAAAGTAGAGTCTACATCATTCTTAGTGGTATTAACAAAATGCTTTTGAAAGTAGAGTCTACATCATTCTTAGTGGTATTAACAAAATGCTGGTGGAAGTAGAGTCTACATCATTCTTAGTGGTATCAACATAATGCTGGTGAAAGTAGAGTCTACATCATTCTTAGTGGTATCAACAAAATGCTTTTGAAAGTAGAGTCTACATCATTCTTAGTGGTATCAACAAAATGCTGGTGAAAGTAGAGTCTACATCATTCTTAGTGGTATCAACAGAATGCTGTTGAAAGCAGAGTCTACATCATTCTTAGTGGTATCAACAGAATGCTGTTGAAAGTAGAGTCTACATCATTCTTAGTGGTATCAACAAAATGCTTTTGAAAGTAGAGTCTACATCATTCTTAGTGGTATCAACATAATGCTGGTGAAAGTAGAGTCTACATCATTCTTAGTGGTATCAACAAAATGCTTTGAAAGTAGAGTCTACATCATTCTTAGTGGTATCAACAGAATGCTGGTGAAAGTAGAGTCTACATCATTCTTAGTGGTATCAACATAATGCTGGTGAAAGTAGAGTCTACATCATTCTTAGTGGTATCAACAAAATGCTTTTGAAAGTAGAGTCTACATCATTCTTAGTGGTATCAACAAAATGCTTTTGAAAGTAGAGTCTACATCATTCTTAGTGGTATCAACAGAATGCTGTTGAAAGCGGAGTCTACATCATTCTTAGTGGTATCAACAGAATGCTGTTGAAAGTAGAGTCTACATCATTCTTAGTGGTATCAACAAAATGCTTATGAAAGTAGAGTCTACATCATTCTTAGTGGTATCAACAAAATGCTTTTGAAAGTAGAGTCTACATCATTCTTAGTGGTATCAACAAAATGCTTTTGAAAGTAGAGTCTACATCATTCTTAGTGGTATTAACATAATGCTGGTGAAAGTAGAGTCTACATCATTCTTAGTGGTATTAACAAAATGCTTTTGAAAGTAGAGTCTACATCATTCTTAGTGGTATCAACATAATGCTGGTGAAAGTAGAGTCTTCATCATTCTTAGTGGTATCAACAAAATGCTTTTTAAAGCAGAGTCTACATCATTCTTAGTGGTATCAACAAAATGCTTTTGAAAGTAGAGTCTACATCATTATTAGTGGTATTAACATAATGCTGGTGAAAGTAGAGTCTACATCATTCTTAGTGGTATTAACAAAATGCTTTTGAAAGTAGAGTCTACATCATTCTTAGTGGTATTAACAAAATGCTGGTGGAAGTAGAGTCTACATCATTCTTAGTGGTATCAACATAATGCTGGTGAAAGTAGAGTCTACATCATTCTTAGTAGTATCAACAAAATGCTTTTGAAAGTAGAGTCTACATCATTCTTAGTGGTATCAACAAAATGCTTTTGAAAGTAGAGTCTACATCATTCTTAGTGGTATCAACAGAATGCTGTTGAAAGCAGAGTCTACATCATTCTTAGTGGTATCAACAGAATGCTGTTGAAAGTAGAGTCTACATCATTCTTAGTGGTATCAACATAATGCTGGTGAAAGTAGAGTCTACATCATTCTTAGTGGTATAAACAAAATGCTTTTGAAAGTAGAGTCTACATCATTCTTAGTGGTATCAACAGAATGCTGGTGAAAGTAGAGTCTACATCATTCTTAGTGGTATCAACATAATGCTGGTGAAAGTAGAGTCTACATCATTATTAGTGGTATCAACAAAATGCTTTTGAAAGTAGAGTCTACATCATTCTTAGTGGTATCAACAAAATGCTTTTGAAAGTAGAGTCTACATCATTCTTAGTGGTATCAACAGAATGCTGTTGAAAGCAGAGTCTACATCATTCTTAGTGGTATCAACAGAATGCTGTTGAAAGTAGAGTCTACATCATTCTTAGTGGTATCAACAAAATGCTTTTGAAAGTAGAGTCTACATCATTCTTAGTGGTATCAACAAAATGCTTTTGAAAGTAGAGTCTACATCATTCTTAGTGGTATCAACAAAATGCTTTTGAAAGTAGAGTCTACATCATTCTTAGTGGTATCAACAGAATGCTGTTGAAAGCAGAGTCTACATCATTCTTAGTGGTATCAACAGAATGCTGTTGAAAGTAGAGTCTACATCATTCTTAGTGGTATCAACAAAATGCTTTTGAAAGTAGAGTCTACATCATTCTTAGTGGTATCAACATAATGCTGGTGAAAGTAGAGTCTACATCATTCTTAGTGGTATAAACAAAATGCTTTTGAAAGTAGAGTCTACATCATTCTTAGTGGTATCAACAGAATGCTGGTGAAAGTAGAGTCTACATCATTCTTAGTGGTATCAACATAATGCTGGTGAAAGTAGAGTCTACATCATTATTAGTGGTATCAACAAAATGCTTTTGAAAGTAGAGTCTACATCATTCTTAGTGGTATCAACAAAATGCTTTTGAAAGTAGAGTCTACATCATTCTTAGTGGTATCAACAAAATGCTTTTGAAAGTAGAGTCTACATCATTCTTAGTGGTATCAACAGAATGCTGTTGAAAGTAGAGTCTACATCATTCTTAGTGGTATCAACAAAATGCTTTTGAAAGTAGAGTCTACATCATTCTTAGTGGTATCAACAAAATGCTTTTGAAAGTAGAGTCTACATCATTCTTAGTGGTATCAACAAAATGCTTTTGAAAGTAGAGTCTACATCATTCTTAGTGGTATCAACAGAATGCTGTTGAAAGCAGAGTCTACATCATTCTTAGTGGTATCAACAGAATGCTGTTGAAAGTAGAGTCTACATCATTCTTAGTGGTATCAACATAATGCTAGTGAAAGTAGAGTCTACATCATTCTTAGTGGTATCAACATAATGCTGCTGAAAGTAGAGTATATATCATTCTTAGTGGTATCAACAAAATGCTTTTGAAAGTAGAGTCTACATCATTCTGAGTGGTATCAACAGAATGCTTTTGAAAACAAAGTAAACACCGTTCGTCATGATATCATTTAAATAATATTGAAAACGGACGAGTCACCATCCGTCGTCAGATAAGCTAATTATTGTTGGAAGCAGAGTATCACAATTTTGAGTTTTGCAAGTTTAAAACTGGTGAAAGCATAGTAAACACCATTCTTATTGGTGCAAATATATAACTATTGACAGCAGAGTGGTGTAGGTAAAATACTGTTGAAAAGAGAGTAAACTTCATTTTGAGTGGTGTAACTATAAACTGTTGAAGGCAGAGTAAATACGATGTTGAGTGGTATAAATAAATACTCTTGAAAGCAGAGTAAACACTATTCTGAGTAGTGTAGGTATAATATTGATGAAAGCGATGTAAACACCGTTGTAAGGGATATAGCTATACTACTGTTGATATTGAGTAAGCAAGATTCTGAATGTTGTAGGTATTATCTTGTTGAAGTAAGCCTCTACTTATTTCAAAGTGTAGAGGTACACATGTTATATGAACATGCTGGTGTTAAAATACTTTTCACAATATCTAGTAAAATTAAATCAGTGCTATTTTCCCTCCCAAAGATGCAGTATATATCATATGTAAATGTGTTTTTATCTTTTCAGACAGTTTGGAAATTAAAGATCAAAAGCCTGAAATATGTCTTTCTTAAAAACAGTTATTACATTTGCCATTCCGGCTGTGACTGCCTTGTTTGGCTTGCTATGGTTTTTTGGGAGAAAGAAACCCCCAGTTCTCAAGAAACTAAAACTTGATATTGACAACAATATAAAAGACCCCATCAGCAGAAATATTAAACAAGTTAAAGAAGAAAGTTCTACTCACTCTGAATCATCATCAAGCTGTGATAGTGATAACGAGAGTGAGGTTCGTAACACTGCTTGAATTTGTTGACTCGTTTTTAAGGGTTTTTGGCATTAATGATCACATGACTTTGAAATCATGAAAAATGTATAAATGGTACAGCAAGGCTGACATTTGAAAACATTGTGGTAAAAAAAGAAACTTTTAGATTGTTTTAGTTCTTTCTAAAACTGTCTGCTGCAGAGTTCAATTATTGTATATGGAATAAGGTTAAACTTTTGGAAATATTATCCATACCATAACATTGATTATGTCAACATCATATCATATTATCAGATTATTATGACAACATTTGGGTGAAAGAGAACCAAACAGCGAACACAATTTGGCTGCTTGTATGTACATGCATGTGCCTGCAGCCATTAAATAGGTCACACACTTGAAGAAAATCAAATTAGCTTTTTGTTGCAATCAATACTTTCCTGATAAAATGGGAAAAAGGAAGCTCCTTATCAGACTTTATAGTGACATATACAGATCTGACCCTTGTCACAAAATGTTTAACCCTTTTCCACATATAACAAGTCTGCATCTGACAACATACTGAACATATGTGCACAAAAACAGATTTTTCTATAAATGAAAATATTTTTCTTACAAAGATTGTGGCAAAAGGAGACATTGCTCATTGCTAATCAATGTTTTCAAATGATGTCTGCTACATTTGTGTCAAATTCATGCGTCTACAAATTGGAATGGATTAATCCTTTACCGCATACAACATATAGGCAGAAATGTGGTAACTTTCTTTAAATGAAAATACAGTTAGTGAAAACATTGTGACAGAAGGCGGTTTTGCTCATCATATAGGAGTCACTGTGTCCGTCGGTCCCCTTATGTGTCTGCACTGTAACTCGGCAATCACATGGTATAATTCAATGACATGTAAAAGAAATATTCTAAACTCAAAGGAGCTCAACAGAGGCTCAATGCATTTCAGTTGGATGTCTTTTTACAGAGTTGTGGCCACTTAGTTAGTATACATTGTGTTATATAATACCAACATTTGTGTCAGCGCAGCGCTGTTTCTCAGTAATCTTTACTGGCATTCAATAACATTCTATAGGAAGTTTCAATTCTAATAGGAAGAGTAATAATATTTGAATAATTAACCCTTTTTCACATAAAGACGCATTTCGACGCATCTGCAGCAGACGCCTGTTGAAAATCTTGTGGCAAAAGGAAATGATAAATTTCTTCTTTGACACAATGTTTTCAACTCTATTCAATAATTATACTTTTATTTATATCAAATTTCTATAATTTTGCCTAGATGCATTCAAATTCGTCTGTTAACGATTTATTATATGTAGTAAAAAGTTAAGAGCTTTTTATGTATTATATTACTGCAGATGGAATTCTACAGTGATGCATGTGTGAAAAGAATGAAGGATGAGGGTCCTGTCAAATTATCTCAGCTGAACCTTGTCAAGAAAATATACACTGATGGATTAGCGTCCAGAGAAAATGATGGTGGTCCTGTCTCCTTACAAAAGCCCACACATTCTACCGTCCCGTCACTTGAAAGTCTCAACTCCTTCATGAACCAGCGCTATCATCACGACGGAGCTGGACGTAAGCATATTGAAAGTAAGGTTTAACTCTCATCATCTTACTTTAAGTGTCTTGTTTTTATAGTGTTTTACTCCACCTTCAACAGTATTCCAGTTATAGCACAGCCTTTCTTGGAGAAATATAGCACTATAACCGGTAGTATTTATCCCTTCACAGATGCTTGAGTCACATTAATATTTCCTGTAATGCCGAGTGCCGGGAAGGAAAACCTTTTCTACAATGCTTAGTCTTTGGATTGACCTTACTTGAAGTGAGAACTATGAGCTTGTTCTATAGAGGTGGGCTTTTGTGAACATATTAGACCCAGATTGGCCAGTGCATTTTCACCATCGCATCAATATCTACATTGTTCACAATTATTTACACAACCTTCAAAGTTGCAAGATTTTGTCAATTTGTTTAGATTCTGTAAAACAGTAGATGTACACAGAGGACTAGTTAAAAGGGAGTGAACCGGTATTTTCCAGACAATATTTTTCTTATTACTGAATCAAATCCTATGTTGTTTGTACTCAAAGAATCGTCAAAGCAGATTAGATTGTTTTGAGAACCCACAACATTGGATTTGAATTTCAAATAAGAATGTAAGAACATGATAAATGGCCCTTATCTAGATCTTCGATACAGGCTGATCTGAACCTACACTTTTCAGAAATGTCAACTTGGATCTTTTCCCATGGTCTGGCTCTTATAGGATAATTATACAGCATGGCTACTGATAAGCAGCTGTTTTTGCTTAAAAAAGCAGGAAAATTGTCAAAAAAAGCAATTCTGTTTAAAATGATGAGTACATTGAATCAAAAAAGATCTGAATGTAAACTATTTATGGCTTAATGTGAACAATACAAATTCTTATCTAAGATTATATTAAAGCAAAACTAAATTTAAAAAGTGCATGGATGAATGAGGAATCCCAAAATATATTGATTTGCAAACAATAAACATTAAAATGTTGCGAGAAAAGGAGTCTTTGTTCATTGTGTATACCTTTGCCACAATGATTTCAAGTCGTACACAAAAGGATTCTGAAAAAACTGATGGGTGAAATTATTATATAAAACTGTTGAAAGTGAGGTTTACACCATTTTGAGTGTTGCAGGTATTATTCTGTAATACGACATGTAAACAAAATTGTAAGTAAACTGTTGGAAGCAGGAAAAAACATTCTTAATGATGTCACTAAAATACCGGTGAAAGTAGACTAAACAACATTCCGAGTGGTGTAGCTATAAAACTTCTGAAGTAAAGAAAACACCATTCTGAGTGATGTAACTATAATACTGTTGAAATCAGAGTTCACACACTATATTGGGTTATGTTACTATGATACTGTTGAAAGCAGAGTTTACACAATAATGAGTGGTGTAACTATAATTATGTTGAAAGCAGAGTAAACACTATTCAGTGCGATGTAAACACTATTCTGAGGGGTGTAGCTATAATAGTTTTGAAATCAGAGAAAACACCATTTTAAGTGATGTTATTTTAATATTGTTGAAGTAGATTAAACACCATTCCGAGTGATGTAACTATATATCTGTAGAAGGCAGAGTAAACAGCATTCTGATTGGTGTAACTGTAATGCTGTTGAAGGAAAAGTAAACACCATTCTGAGTGATGTAACTATAATACTGTTGAAATCAGAGTTCACACACTGTTGAGTGGTGTAACTATAATTTTTTTGAAAGCAGAGTAAACACTTTTCTAATTGGCGTAACTATAATTATGTTGAAGGCAGAGTAAACACCGTTCTGAGTTGTGCAACTATAATACTGTTGAAGGCCAAGTAAACATTTTTTCTGAGTGGTATACCTATAATACTGTTTAAAGCAGAGTTCACACACTGTTGAGTGGTGTAACTATAATTATGTTGAAAGCAGAGTAAACACTATTCTAAGTGGCGTAACTATAATTATGTTGAAGGCAGAGTAAATACCATCATGAGTTGTGCAGCTATACCACTGTTGAAGTAAATATCATTATGAGTGATGTAGCTATATTAATATTGAAAGCAGAGAAAACACACCATTCTTAGTGGTTTAAGTATATTTTTGTTGAAACCAGACGTCCATAAATGACATTTCGAACAGCCAAACACGATGTCGATCTCATGTAGATAACACGCCCACTGTTTCGTCTCACTACTTGTTTGAAATATATAGCATCAGATGTGCAAAAGTCATTACAAAATTATGTTTAGCTGGTTATTATGGCGAGATGTGAGAACATATTTATTTATAGAGACATAAAAAGACATAAATAGCTGTTCATTTTAGGTCCGTGAAGTTAGGTTGACGAGTGACGAACTCTGACATTTCTTTAGGTCCGTGAAGTTAGGTTGACGAGTGACGAATTGACGAGTGACGAACTGTGACATTTTTTTTAAAAACTTTATTTATTTATTTTAGATAATGTATCTGGACGTATTAAATACAAATTAGGCCATATTTCATGTTTCATGGCGATCAGTCAATCAGAAGAGCTTCGTCAAGTTCGTCAACTCGTCAATTCTGTTGACGAAATTGACGAAAAAAATATTTTTCTAAAACTTTATTTCTTTCCTTTAGATAATGTATCTGGACGTATTGAATGCAAACTAGGCCCTATTTCGTGTTTCATGGCGATCAGTCAATCAGAAGAGCTTCGTCAATTCGTCAACTCATCAATTCAGTTGACGAAATTGACGAAAAATACATTTTTCTAAAGACTTTATTTCTTTTCTTTAGATAATGTATCTGGACGTATTGGATGCAAATTAGGCCCTAGTTCATGTTGCATGGCGATCAGTCAATCAGAAGAGCTTCGTCAAGTTCGTCAATTCGTCAATTTAGTTGACGAAATTGCCAAAATAAATATATTTCAAAAAACTTTATTTCTTTCCTTTAGATAAGTATCTGGACGTATTGAATGCAAATTAGGCCCTATTTCACGTTTCATAGCGATCAGTCAATCAGAAGAGCTTCATCAAGTTCGTCAACTCGTCACTTTAGTTGACGAAATTGAGGAAAACAATATTTTTCTAAAAACTTTATTTCTTTCCTTTAGACAAATGTATCTGGATGTATTGGATGCAAATAAGGACCTATTTCATGTTTCATGGCCATCAGTTATTCAGAAGAGCTTCGTCAAGTTCGTCAATTCGTCAACTTGTCAATAAAGTTGACGAAATTGACGAAAAAAATATGTTTCTAAAAACTTTATTTCTTTCCTTTAGATAAGTATCTGGACGTATTGAATGCAAATTAGGCCCTATTTCATGTTTCATGGCGATCAGTCAATCAGAAGAGCTTCTTCAAGTTCGTCAATTCGTCAACTTGTCAATAAAGTTGACGAAATTTACGAAATTGACGAAAGAAATATTTTTCTAAAAACTTTATTTCTGTTGTTTAAGATAATGTATCTGGACGTATTGAATGCAAATTAAGCCCTTTTTTAACTTTCATGGCCATCAGCCATTCAGAAGGGCTACGTAAAGTTCGTCAATTCGTCAACACGTCAATTGTGTTGACGAATTGACGAACAAAATATTTTTCTAAAACTTTATTTCTGTCTTTCAGATACTGAATCTGAACGTATTGAATGCAAATTAGACCCTATTTCAATTCTCCTGGCCATCACTCATTCAGAAGAGCTACATCAAGTTCGTCAATTCGTTAACACGTCAAATTTGTTGACGAATTGACGGAAAAAAAATTATAAAAACTTTATTTCTGTTTTTTTTTAGAAACTGAATCTGAACGTATTTAAAAGAGCTTCATAAAGTTCGTCAATTGGTTGTCATTTGCATTTCACCATATGGATAACATACAATGAGCCCTGATGTTTGCAACGTATAAAACGCACGAAAATAAATGTTGACAAACACACAGCACATTCTTTGTTCAGTTGAAAAGATAAATACATGTACCTAGGTTTTAGTTGAGATAGCTTTCTGTAAGAGGTAAATGTATTCTGGGGCTAGTCCACGCATGAAATTATCATATATACACTCATACTGGTGAACGGAAGATAACTGAATATATTATATGAAAATCGGTCCTGATTTTGGACTTCGACATATACAGGTTCTAGTTGATGACATTCTGAATTGGAAAACATATTTTGAGGCGCACTCACGTATGGAATTATCACATGCACACGAACTGGTGAACAGACCTGTAAAGCAAACCATGCATGAAAATGAGCTCCGATGTTTTTTTCAAGAAATAATACGTTGACAAACATCATAGCATATTCTTCTTCAGTTGAATCTCTTCATACACAGGTTCTAACTAATAGCTTTCTGTATAGTGTGTAGATTAGTAAGGGACTGCACAGCCAAACGTTTATTTTTATTACTTCTTAGTTTATTTAAGAATGGGTCTTCCGATTTCGCGATTTTCCTAGTAGATATTTTTGGAAACATTGTAATAATACAAATAGGTTCGTAACTACTATATAGAAGAATGGACTGTTAGAACGTCTTCGGGACAGTTTGTCTTATACAGAAAACTACAGTACCAGTTCTCTGCTAATCCAGTGACTACGCTAAACGTAATCCGAATATGCTACGTGCTTGTTTTTCTTTCGCCCAAATAATTGCATTCACGGCATGCACTGATTTCTCCAATTGCTCACGGTGTGGAAATAGTGATATTAAAACAAGTTTGACTGAGCATATTCTGATTAACTGTTTTTATGTGTTCCTTTCAACAAATAACTTATGTCAAATTTGGTAGTAGTACTTTCAATATGATAGATTCTTTGAATGGTAAGGAGTATGTTGAAGCACTATTAGGTTTGAATCTGAACTTGAACAGCGTACTGCTTAAAAATTATGATATGTTTTACAAACATGTGGTACTATTTCTACATAACGTATGGAATAGTTACAAGTACTTTGTACCGGGTTAAATAAATACTGTCAGTATTATTTCATGTCATATTTGTTTCGTTTGTTTTGTGCTTTTGTATTATTGTATATATTAATTGTTGAGATATGTTGATGTGGGTATATTTCTGCACGTGTTTTGCATCCCTCCCTATGAACGCTTTTCTCTTCGTTTCGGTCAAGCGTTTCTTTGGTGGGAAGCTATTATCAACAAATGCATTTAGTTAAGTTCAGCTACGGTGCATCTCATAAACTGACATTAATATTGTTTTCTTTTGTTTTGTATTTTCTTTTACTCCGTCTGTCTGTCTGTATGTCTGTCTGTCTGTCTGTCAGTCTGTCTTTCTGTCACTCTCTCTGTCTGTCTGTCTTTCTCTGTCTCTCTATGTGTGTCTCTCTATGTCTCTCTGTCTCTGTTTCTATATATATGTCTCTCTGTCTCTCTCTGTCTCTCTGTCTCTCTCTGTCTCTCTGTCTCTCTCTGTCTCTCTCTCTCTCTCTGTTGTCTCTCTCTCTTCTCTCTGTTCTCTCTCTCTCTCTGTCTCTCTCTGTCTCTCTGTTCTCTCTCTCTCTCTCTGTCCTCTCTCTCTCTGTTCTCTCTCTCTCTCTCTCTCTCTCTCTCTCTCTCTCTCTCTCTCTCTCTCTCTCTCTCTCTCTCTCTCTCTCTCTCTCTCCTCTCTCTCTCTCTCTCTCTCTCTCTCTCTCTCTCTCTCTCTCTCTCTCTCTCTCTCTCTCTCTGTGTGAACAGACACAAAACGGTCGAAGCCATGGGGATGTTCATTCTTTCCTGACGCTCGCAGTCAAACTTCCGTTCAACGACCCTAAAATCTTTCCTTTTCTAAGAACTTTTTTCTCCGGAATGTGCCAGTAGTTAGATACGAGTGCACATACACTGTATGCAGTTAAACCATATGTTTGCAATAAATTGAAAGTATCGGAAATAAAACATTTGTGTCGAGTACATTGAATTGCTTTAAACCAATTTAGACGATAAGTGAAACTCTTGTTAGTGACACAATTCTAGGCATTTTACAGTTTTTGAAGGAAATTTGTTTTTGTGTTTGTCAATTTCACATTGTATGTTGTACCGACCAAGCAGACTAAATACCTTATATGTACGTGTTCTACATTCCAAATGCTGCCATTTGCAACGTTCTGGATATCTAAAGAAGACATAGAATGCAATAGCTCACATCCGTACAGTGTAGACGAAATTGGTATTGTTTTCATTAGTGAACCCATTGTAATAAGGTTGACATATCAAGTGTTGTTTACCGCTAGTAAAGAGAACATAAAGGTCCGTCCTTTTGCTGTTACCAAGATGTACAAAAACGTGAAGTTTGGCAAAGAGAACCCCGTCCATTTGAACAAATATAAATTTCAACTTGTTAACACTATTTAAGAGTAATTTGGTTGCAATACAATCAGCAAGCAAAGTTACAAAGGGATGTTGCGGCATGGATTAAGTTCGCTGAGGTATATAGCTATTCTGATAACTGGTCTTATTTATATTGAACTAACAATATAAAGAAAGGAGCATTCCAAAATATAATAACTCAGGACTCAGAAAACACAATCATATTTTTTTCATCAATTTGTCAACAAAATTGACGAGTTGACGAATTGACGAATCTTTTCTGAATGACTGTCTAATTTGCATTCAATACGTCCAGATACATTATCTAAAAGATAGAAATAAAGTTTTTAGAAAAATATTTAAAATATGACGAATTGACGAACTTGAACGAAGCTCTTCTGAATGACTGATGGCCATGAAATTTGAAATAGGGCCTAATTTGCAATCAATACGTCCGGATACATTATCTAAAAGACAGAAATGAAGATTTTTAGAAAAATAATGTTATCGTCAATTTGTCAACAAAGTTGACGAATTGACGAACTTGAAGAAGCTCTCCTGATTGGCTGATCGCCATGAAACATGAAAAAGGGCCTAATTTGCATTCAATACGCCCAGATACTTATCTAAAGGAAAGAAATAAAGTTTTCAGAAAAATAATTTTTTCGTCAATTTTGTGAATTGACGTACTTGAAGAAGCTCTTTTGAAAGACTGATGGCCATGAATTTTAAAATAGGGCCTAATTTGCATTCAATACGTCCAGATACTTATCTAAAGGAAAGAAATAAAGTTTATATAAAAAAAAAAAATCCGTCAATTTCGTCAACATTATTGACAAGTTGACGATTTGACGAAGCTCTTCTGATTGACTAATCGCCATGAAACATGAAAAAAAGGCCTAATTTCTATCCAATACAATACGTCCAGATACATTTATCTAAAGGAAAGAAATAAAGTTTTTAGAAAAATATTTTGTTCGTCAATTTCGTCAACTTTATTGACAAGTTGACGAACTTGAAGAAGCTCTTCTGATTGACTGATCGCCATGAAACATGGCCTAATTTGCATTCAATACGTCCAGATACTTATCTAGAGGAAAGAAATAAAGTTTTTAGAAAAAATATTTTTTCGTCAATTTCGTCAACTTTATGGTTGACAAGTTGACGAATTGACGAACTTGACGACTCTCTTCTGAATGACTGATGGCTATGAAACATGAAATAGGGCCTAATTTGCATTCAATACGTTCAGATACTTATCTAAAGGAAAGAAATAAAGTTTTTAGAAAAATATGTTTTCCGTCAATTTCGTCAACTAAATTGACAAGTTGACGAACTTGACGAAGCTCTTCTGATTGACTGATCGCCATGAAACATGAAATGGGGCATAATTTGCATTTGATACATCCAGATACATTATCTTAAAGAAAGAAATAAAGTTTTTAGAAAAAATGTCACAGTTCGTCACTTGTCAATTCGTCACTCGTCAACCTAACTTCACGGACCTGAACAAATGTCACAGTTCGTCACTCGTCAATTCGTCACTCGTCAACCTTACTTCACGGACCTGTTCATTTTATGTAATACAGATAATTGTAGATGCTAATTACACATATACTTGCATTGATAGGCTCTGTAGGTTGTAACGGCATGTCGTTGCGAAGATTGATAAATACATCTGCACTTCTTCAATATAAAATATAATTTCACTTAAAACTTAGTTTGAATTTCCAATATAGGTATATGCAACACACAATGTTTCAATGTATGGTTTTGATATGTATTACAGATAGACAAGACATGGAAGATGCCAATGAAGTATTGTCTAAACGTCTACACGAAGTACTTGATGTGATAGGCGCATCTGAGTACACCAGAAAACAGTATTGGGAGTTTGCTATGGTACATGAAATAATATATACTTTTGAAACAAACCTTCCTTATTCAAACACTTTCAACAAAAGAGAATTCTACCAAGTTGGGAGTCAATTCGAAGGGACAACTACAACAGATTTGAATTCCGATCTTGATTTATTACATTGTGAAAACGATGTTCTTGTGGTAGAGAATTTGTTCGAATCTGCACAACAGGGAAATTTTTTTCTTATTTTAACGGATGAAAACACCAAACC
Source organism: Serripes groenlandicus (assembly GCA_031761405.1). Taxonomy (NCBI): domain Eukaryota; kingdom Metazoa; phylum Mollusca; class Bivalvia; order Cardiida; family Cardiidae; genus Serripes; species Serripes groenlandicus. Next base: position 56,830,229 of record JASEVX010000013.1, on the reverse strand, counting down.
TGGATATGTTCGTTTTCAGGTTGTTAAAAATAAATGTCTGTATTATGTTGGAATGGACGATATACCAGATTACTATTTTATCGGTAAAAACTGTAGAGTATGTGCTAAAAATTTGCTATTTGATACAACACCAAATGTCTTTCGTAACGGTCCAGCGCAAACGTATACGCCTGAATTCTGGAATTGTCATATGGATATAGTATACACATTAAGGTGTCGACAGATACCAAGTTCAGCCAATTCCTGGTTACACAGGATACGCAAATACGGTTGGCCATCACAGAAACAACTAAAGGAAATGGCTTCATATGGTTGTTTCTTTGTTGGTGTTGCACATCCTCATAGTGACAACAAGTATTGCGAATGGAGAGTTTCCTTCTCACTTCAAGAACGTGACCTCATGTCAAGTCTGAACGAAACGCAACACAAGTGTTATATTCTCCTCAAGATGATAAAGAAAGATATCATAGAACCAAATGTCGGTGAATCTATCTCATCATATCATTGTAAAACAAGTCTGTTTTATACAATTGAAAATTCACAAAGACATTTTTGGACCTATGGTAAGCTTATACTGTGTGTACTGCAGTGTCTTAAGCGTCTATTTATTTGGGTGAAGGCACAAAATTGTCCAAATTATTTCATTCCAGAATCGAATATGTTCGAAAAGCTCAGCGTAAATACTCTGAAAAAAGTAGAGCATGTTTTGAACGAGATACTAAAGAGTGGTATAAAGTTTTTATATTCAATAACTTGTGACAATGTTGGTGAACTTCTGAAATCTGAACTGTCTGGTATTGAACTGGCATTTAGTCTGGCTGATACGAGTATCTTGCTTCACCCAAGATTAGTAGTATGCTATGACATTACAAACAAAATCTATAAGTTCAAGAATATATTGCTGCGACGTATATCCTTGGATTCTAACACAAATATAGGTTACATGCATGGGTTGATGCAACTTCTGCTATACTTACAATTTACAAACCATATCACAGAACATACTACGAGAGACGTAAGAATGGTACTTGACTCTATAATTCCACATATAGCATTACAATACAAACAGTGTATGTTTGTTCAGTACTTGTCAGAAGGAAATTTTTCTGACCTTCAGTATATGGCAATTCCGAATATAATCTCGGAAACTAATGACTTTGACCTTATCTCCTCAAAGTTATCTTTAGCATCTTTATATATTCAATCTGAACAGTATCAAGAGGAGTGTAGATGCATTCTAGTTTCATGTGAAGACAGAATAGAACCATTTGTGGTATCTATGTGTTGCTGCAGCTCCTACACGACAGGTTATCTTAAACACGCTCACGCTAAAAAAATGAGATTAACTGACATGTCAAACAAGGAATTCAGACGTCACTGTATCACAGACTGTATGTTTTTCCATCCATCTCAAGTTAGTCTTGTCCATGCAGCCCTTCAATACGAGATGTTCCGTAATGTATTCACACAACCTGGATCTGAAATAGAAATTGACTGGATAACGGTAGATTCACAAGTATACTTGTATTTTCTACAGTATATTCTTTATTCCAAAACAAATAAACAGTTAGAACAATTATTTGCTTTGCGGAATCTATCAATCGTTTTAGACACGGACACCCTGCTTGGACACAAAGAGACTGGATTGAATTTGTTATCGTGGATATGGTTACATGAACAAGAATTACAAGGAGCTGGGTTGCAGGAAATTAAAATACAAAACGCATGGAGATTCTTATGTTGTTCTTGGCAAATCAGACCTTTTAAAAATGCAGCGAAGTGGCACATGCTTATTTTACTGCTTGGAATTATAAAAAGAGAATAGGGTAAGCATGATCGAAATAACGCCACATAGTCGATGATCAAAGTCAAAATGACGTCAGAGATTATTTATATAGTGGGGTTAAATCTGATGATCGTTTTAATTTAGCGACACCATGTTATGTATCAGCCGCGTCCTGCAATTTGAGATATTAATGCATCTGCGCTATATGCCATATTTAGGGAAGTGTGTATGAGGCGCGTAATGCGATTTTAGACATGATTGCAATTGCTTTCAGTTCAGACTTTGGTGAGTCTGTATGAGTCGCGTCTAAAGATTTGAAGTCGTATTGCATCAGCGTACTGTCCAGACTAAGGTGAGTCTGTATGAGACGCGTGTTGCGATTTGAAGTATTAATGCATATGCGTACAATCAATGCTAAGTTGAGTCTGTATGAGACGCGTGTTGCGATTTGAAGTAGTAATGCATATGCGTACAATCAATGCTAAGTTGAGTCTGTATGAGACGCGTGTTGCGATTTGAAGTATTAATGCATATGCGTACAATCAATGCTAAGCTGAGTCTGTATGAGACACGTGTTGCGATTTGAAGTATTAATGCATATGCGTACAATCAATGCTAAGGTGATTCTGTATGAGACACGTGTTGCGATTTGAAGTATTAATGCATATGCGTACAATCAATGCTAAAGTGAGTCTGTATGAGCCGCATCTGGTGATTAGCGACCTTAATGCATCTGTTTACAATTAATAATTACGTGAGTCTGTGCACATTCACAGTCCTAGCAGAGTAGTCACTGTTCGCGTATATGTCATATAGACGTTAATACATCTTCTAACAACAAACTAGAAGTGTAGCCTCAATAGTCGTATGCTAATGTTACACTAAATGATGCCAAGCCAGAGAGGCAATAAGACCTTAAATCGTCAGACGCGTCTCATATATATGTGAATTTTGTAAATATACAATATCTGACAAAAACTTGGAAGGGTAGCCTCAATAATTGTACAACAAGGTAACGGTAAATGGTTCAAAACCGGACAGGCATTAAGAACCTGAACCGCCACACACGGTTAAAATATATTATCATTAGCCTAATATTTGATGTTCATTGACTGCCTAGGAAATGTTCATTGTTCCAGGGGGTTCCTTCCTGAATATCGCAGGCACGAATCGAACCTGGCACGTTCGGATTTAATTGCAGCATGGTAACCACTCGCCTCGGTCACGACGGAATTCTCAATTTCTGGATAAGTCCGATGTATTCCAAAAATAGACCCAAATAATTCAAGTGTTGTATATATTTGTATGATTTCATGTGAAAATAAAGTGTGCAATTGAAATATTAAAAAGTTTTAAAGCGTATTCTTAAATACACAAAAAGAGAGTTATAAATATCCCCGTGTAAATATAAACCTACCGAAACGTCGAGCATAGGGCAGCGTTATCTTTAATATCAGTTTAACTGATGACTGTGTTAAGTTTTTTCTTATACGAATGTGCGAACATTGTCTTTGTTTATATACAAAGCCTGTCAAAGTTTGTAAACAGCAACTTAAATCGGTTGCATGCTACCTGCTCGATCATGACATTTCATTAATGATGGGAATCCGTAAATTAATTAACCACAAACACCTGAATGCATAATTAGAACCACCGTACTTGAGCAGACTGTGCTATTTATATTTTGCGGTAATCGATTTGCCTGCAGTTTAATGCGAATAGTGAGATTATTGATATACTGATCTTTGTACAAAATTAGACTGGAAATTTCACGAATTAACAGTATATATATTTTCCCAAGTGCAGAATGATTTATGTATTCATGTGTTCGAGTTTAATTATGGTTTTCGATGCGTGTTTATTAGTTTATTTATTGTTTCTTTGCATCATGTTTTACGTCGCTTTCTACAAGTATTCAGTTATATAACGGCGTTTCATGTTTACGTTTACTAGTCCGTTTATAAAGCAACGAGTTAGTCATGCTTCTAGCCACACAAGTTTGAGCGCCAAGGACGGAAAGCCATTTCAACCATTTTTAAAAGTTTTAAAAGACACGATCAATAACGCACCTGCGACCTATCGCACTCGAGACAAACGCTCTACCATTGTAGCACTGAGGTGGCCACGTGTATAGTACTTATGAGCCTAGAACTTTGCTTAAAGATACATCTAGGGCTAAATTACACGTACACGATCAGTGAATGTTCTTGTGAGACTGCGTAGATGTACATCCACGTCTTAATCTTCACTGTACGCAGACGCATTACGAGCCAAACCCACGAGACGAGACTGGTATTTAAGCCGCGTCAGGTAAAGAGGACGACTTGTTTTACCCTCCTATTGGTATCGATCAAACGGTTAATAGAGTGAATCAAATCTAGATTTGCCATAAATGTTGTTATCTATGTTTTTAAACGGAGAGGAAAAGGCACGGCTCTGCTTTACTTTGAAAACCTCGTATAGACTCTGTGATTTCAATCCGAATTCATAAGAGAACTGTAATTGAACAATAATAGCTTCTAAGCAGCCCGTTATGGTTATTATACTTTAAGCACATGATCGCATGTGTCTTCACTGTTCGTTGATGCAGCATAATATAATGTCACCATACCTAGGTCATACTCAATTAAAAAACACATAACAAGTAATATATCATAAAATCTGAATTTACTTTGAATTGATTGATTCATTGATTCGGATTTAACGCCGATTTAAACAATTTCTCAATCATATCACGGCGGCCAATTCACCTACTCATGTATTTCCTGGTTTTCTCACACCAGTACTCCATACAACAATCTTCCCAAGCAACTGGTTGCTTAGCTCATTGGTGGAAGACGAATTACGCATGTCGCATTGACTTTTGTCAAACGTCGGAAAGAAAGTTGGCCGAGCCGGGATTCGAACTCACTACCCCTGGTTTGACAGACCGCGTCGCTACCGATTGAGCTACCGGGGCCCGGCGAATTTACTTTGAAATATTCAATTGTCCTAAGTATTGCTTAAAGTACAGACGTAAACAACGCTGGTGCAGTGGTAGAGCGTAGGTCTCTCGTATCAAAGGTCCCGAGTTAGATACCTGCGACGAACGTGTCTGTCTTTGGAATAACTCAACACAATCAGCGGGAGTACTGGTTATGTATCCAGAAAGCAGACATCGAGCGTGCATAACTATCTTCGTACTATAAACAACGTTCTTTGGTCTCATGACATGATCTAAATACTGATATGCGTTGTCCAAAGGGATTAACGTGCGAGCCGGGTTACGACCTAACGACCCCTGGGATTGATATCCCTCGTTGTTATCGACTGAACTATCTTTGAAATGATGTGGTCTCTTACAGATGTATTGCATTTTTCGAGTTTCATGTATTTTTCAACGGTATTTTAGTTATATCACGGCGTCTAGATCGCACAATGTGTGTTGTCTTGACTGTATGCACCAGTACTTCACACACTATCCGTCACAGTCAACTGGCTACATTCACACGTATATTAATTAGACCATTTATGGAAGACGCTAGTCGTAATGACTATTGTCAATCATCGGAAATAATTAATGTCCGAGTGGGGGTTCTAATGGTTCCGAACAGAAAATACCCTGCTTTTGACTTTGGAACGGAACAGGCAGATATGTGTATGTCATGATCAAAGTTATATTTATGCCTTAAAGCGTGGCTCTGTTTTATGTAATACACCCTTAATGTCCTCGGCGATTTCCGTACGATATCGGTATTTATTAACAGAACAAATACATAGTTATATCAAGGTTAAATCGAGTTCACCGCCCTTGTAATCTCATCTTGTTATTTATCTTGGTGATTTTTAAGGGTGAATTAACACTTTATTTCATGTTAAGTGAGACTGAATATGAGGGTATACGCGAACTGAAACAACATTTGGAATCAAAGAAGATCGAGATAATCATGCATATTCGTTCAATGTAATCTTGGTCTGTGTTGTCCGCTATTCATCAATTGAACGTGCAATAAAACTGCTTTATAAATGTGCAAGATCCCGTTACGTCGAGAAGGATGATGTTAGTCTTAACCTTTTCCACATACAGACGAATTTTGTAACAAAAGGATAAATTTTCCACATTGAGCTTTTCTCCATATTTCACTACGTGTATCAAGATTTATAAATATTGGCCATAGTCGTTTGCTTCAGGTTTGATGTATGTGTAAAAGGGTTAACATTAAGAGACACGACAGACTAATGGGTAGTCGTGGGAATTGTCTTGTCTTATGTATTACCCGGTAGAATTTACCTGTTCCTGACCTCTATGGAAACATTTATGTTATTCAATCACGTGCATTCGTTAACCTCTCCCACCTTTAGACGCATTTTGACGCATCTGCATCAGACGACTTTTGAAAACATTCTGACTTTTGCCACAATGTTTTTTATTTTTTACCGGTAATTAAACCAACATTTCTAGAGATTTTCCAAAGCTTGAGTAGATGTTCGTAAATTAATCTGCAGCACATTTGAATGTGAGAAAGGGAGGGTTAACATTTATCTGTGTGTCAAATATCTCACAAGTTAATGAAAATAATGTAGTTCACAATAATACAAAGAGGTGAGGGTCAGGTCAACATTGTCGAGTAATAATTCTACCTCCTTGACCAAATGAGTCGAATTCCTGACTAAAAACAACACTCTTTGCCAAATGATTCATACTCAAGACTACGCTACGCGTACCTCACAATAATACACAGAGGTCAGGTCAACATTGTCGAGTAATACGTCTCCCTTCTTAACCAAATGAGTCGAATTTCTGACTATAAACTACTTTATTTTCCAAATGTGTCGTACTCAAGACTAAACTACGCGTACCTCACAATAATACAGAGAGGTCAGGTCAACATTATCGAGTAATACGTAACCCCTTCTTAACCAAACGAGTCGTGTTCTTGACTAAAAACTACTTTCGTTGCCAAATGAGTCGTACTCAAGACTAAAATACATGTACCTAACAATAATAAACAAAGGTCAAGTCAGCATTTTGAAGTAAGACGTCTCTCTTCTTTACTAAATGTTCCAGATTAAATCACAGTGTCAGGTCAACATTTTCGTGTAGTACGTCTCCCCTTTTTACCAAATGAGCCATGCTCCAGGCTAGGGTACGCATATTTTCACATAATACACAGAGGTCAGATTCAAGTCAACATTGTTCAGTAACACGTCTATTTTCTTTGCAAAATGACCCGTGCTCAAGACTAAACGATGTGTACCTCAAAACAATACACAGAGGTCAGGGTCAGGTCAACATTGTCGAGTAAAACATTCCCCTTCTTTACCAAACTAGTCGTTCTTAATACTAAAATGCGTGTAGCTCTTAATAATAACCAGGTGTCAGGGTCAACTCAACATTGTCGAGTTATAATTTGTCTCCCTTCTTTACCAATTGAGCCGTGCTCCAAACTAAATGTTGTGTACCTCACAATAATACACAGAGGTCAGGGTCATGTCAACATTATTGTGTAATACGTTTCCCTTCTTTACCAAATGAGCCATTCTCCATAAAATCAACTTTCTTTGCCAAATGAGTCGTACTCAAGACCAAGCTACGTGTAAATCACACTATTACACATATGTCAGGTCAACATTGTCGAGTAATACGTCTCCCTTCTTTGCCAAATGAGTCCTACTCAATAATAAGCTTCGTGTACCTCAAAATAATACACAGAGGTAAGGTCAACATTGTCGATTAATACGTCTCCCTTGTTCCAGACCAAAACAACCTTCGGTGCCAAATGAGTCATACCGAAGACTAACATACGTTTACCTCAAACTAATACACAGAGGTCAGGTCAACATTGTCGAGTAACACATCTCTCTCTTTTGGCATTTGTGTCGTACTAAATACCAAAATACCAAACTACGTGTAACTCACAATTATACACAAAGGTCAGGTCACCATTGTCGAGTAATACGTCTCCCTCTTTTGGCAAATGTGTCGTACTCAAGACAGTGCTACGTGCACTTTACAATAATAGACAGAGGTCAGGTCAACATTGTCGATTAATACGCATCCCTTCTTCAGCGGTCAGATTCAGGTCAATATTTTCGATTAACACGTCTCCCTATTTGCCAAAAAAGCCGTGCTCCAGACTAAACTATGTGTACCTCGCACTAATACACAGAGGTCAGGGTCTCGGCAACATTGTTGAGTAATACGTTTCCCTTCTTTACTAAATAAGCCGTGTTCCAGACTAAACTATGCGTACCTCCCACTAATACACAGAGGTCAGGGTCCGATCAATAGTGTCATGTAATACAATGTACGTCTACCTTTTTAACCAAATGAACCGTGCTCCAGACTTAGTCAACCTTCTTTGCCAAACTAGTCATACTCAATACTATGCTACGTGTACCTAACACTAATATACAGAGGTCATCTAAACATTGTCGAATAATACGCTTCCCTTATTTACCAAATGTTCCAGACTAAAATATGTATAGCTCATAATAATACACAGAGGTCAGGAAAAAATTGTAGAGTAATTCGACTCCCTTCTTTACCAAAGGAGCCCGTGCTCCAGATTGAAAACAACTTAATTGTGTTTGGTATAACACGTCGAGTAATACGTAACCCTTCTTTACCAAATGAGCGCGTGCTCCAGATGAAAAACAACTTAATTGTGTTTGCTAGAACTTGTCGAGTTATACGTCCCCCTTCTTTACCAAATGAGCGCGTGCTCCAGACTAAAACAAGTTAATTGTGTTTGCTAGAACTTGTCGAGTTATACGTCCCCCTTCTTTACCAAATGAGCCCGTGCTCCAGACTAAAACAACTTAACTGTGTTTCTTAGAACTTGTCGAGTAATACTTCCCCCTTCTTTGCCAAATAAGCGCGTGCTCCAGATGAAAACAACTTAATTGTGTTTGTAAGAACTTGTCGAGTAATTCGTCACCTTTTTTTACCAAAAAAGCGCGTGCTCCAGATGAAAAACAAATTAAATGTGTTTGTAAGAACTTGTCAAGTAATACTTCAACCTTCTTTACCAAATGAGCCAGATCTCCAGATTTAAAACAATTTAATTGTGTTTGTAAGAACTGCCTATCGGTACATGCTACCAGATTAAAGTTTACTTTGTTTGTCAGAAGCTTCGTTGCAAATTTTGAAACAGTATAAATTCGGATTAGACCACACCGAGTGCAGAGTCATATTAATTTACTATTGTCAACATTTCTTTAAAATGATTGTATATCACTATTGATGATACTATATAAAGAACTACTGAACTGATATAACTAATATGTGTTTTTTCAATGCAAACTAAAACTAGATAGACAATACAATCGTAAAGTATTATAGTTATACAAAATACAATGTATAAATAAAGGGGTATAATCAGGACAGTACGTATTACACAAACACAATATATAGTAAAGAGTTGTCTCTCTTAGATAATGTAACGGGTTCGTTTCCCGTCTATGTACATTATGTATGTGTCTGTGCGTGTAAGGGTATATGAAAGCGGAATCAGAGAATTCACTGTACTTTGTCGTAGAAGACGGAACTAACAGGAATTGTTCACAGTGGTATTTAAAGGTTCATCGTAATCATGATACCACTGATGCATGTTGGGTAGTTAAAACCGATATACAGAAAAACTAAATCAATCATTGAGATTGAGTGTCAGGGAACCTCACAAACACCCGAACAGATCAGCAGCAGACGACTTTGAAATCATTTTCGCAAAAAGTGAAAATGCTACACAAATGCGAGTTTAACTTTTAACTAGATTTGAAAACATTGTGACAAAAGGAGAAACTGTTCATCATGAGCATTTCTTCTGTTGCCAAACTATTTTGAAAAAGTGGTCTGCCGCAAAGGCATCAGAAAGCGTCTGTTTGTGGGAAAAGGATTAAGTACAGATGTGACTTCTTTCTGATCTAAAGTATTCTAAGTCACTCAAACTAACCTCCTGTGAAATGTGTTTACTTGCATTTATCCGAAAACACAGAAACGTGATAAACACTGTTAATTCGTGGTTGTCACTTTATACAGCCAAATATGTGTACAAGAACACATGTAGATTAATTAAGTTAATTTCAAAACCCGGAAAGAAAGTTGGCCGAGCTGAGATTCGAACTCACTACCCCTGGTTTGACAGACCGCGTCGCTACCGATTGAGCTACCGATTTTCTGTCTGACCAGTCAGCTCAACTCAATTTCATCTTGATATTCCTAGAATCGACATCGGTCTTTTGAAAACGCAAAGGTGGATAATTCCATTTAAGAAAGTCAGCATTGAAAGGCTTAAGATTTGTTTAACATGTCGTTTAGTTAAATTTCCGCTCAATCAATTTTAACTCCTTTATAAACAGACACGTCAACATACTCATGAGTAACCTAGAGTAACAGATAAGGGTTGTATTTTATCTTTTTGAAATCGTATTTGACCACCAAACTTGATGTTGTGGGACATACAATTCAAGTGACCGCGAACTAGTATATACAGCATAACGTCGACTGTTCTTGAAATAGATATACATGGTAAGAGTTCGTGGATTGGTGTATATGGTGGGTTATACAAACTAGTACATAGATCATAAGCTCCACTGCTCTGAAAATAGATATACATGGCAAGAGTTTGTGGATTAGTGTACATGGAGGGTTTAGTCCAGATTTCTGTACTAGGAATGCGATATTATATTTAGACTGTTCGCATCCTTCTGAACAATATATAACATCGATATATTGAGACTAATGGTGGGTTATATTGATACGTCTCGCCTGTGCAGGGTGCTAGCCTGCACCAAGTCAAATCATTATAATATTATCAGCATGGTAAAACATTGCGGAAACAGTTGTATCACTCGATGCGAGGGATAGGAACTGTTACCTCATTGATTTGCAGGGATCATCTTAAGTCGTGAATCTGAAAGGGTACAATACAATAAGTGTATTAGCGATAAGTACCATATGTGTGTTATACCAAACAGTCTGGGAAAAGTAGGTGATGTCTGTTTGATAGCTAGTGCTTTTTCCACTCTGTTTGCAGTTTGCCTGTTTGCCAGTCATCGAAATGCTATTGTGCGAATTGTTTTATTTGTGTAATAGTATTTATTAATCATGTTATTGTTAAGGGTACTCACCCGTTGTTGCGACAGACCGTGGAATACCCCATTTGTGCATCCTTTAATCGTTGTTGTATTTGACAGACACCACATTTCTAATGTGCAGATGACCCAGTTTGAGTCACGGGCCATCTGACATATACAGCAACATCATGTCTGTCATTATATGTCTCCAAGGTAGGCAGCTTATCATTGATCGTTGACTGTATCCAGTTCCAACGTTGTTTACTTGGATATTGGAGAAATGAGGTCGAGTCACATGCAACCCCGAATTCCCATTACTTTCATGTTAATTCTAGTCGCGTTCTTGGTAAAACTATCTAGTATAAGCTAGCGGTTAAATTCAATCTGAACAATACCTTTTACCAGTCAGTGAAGTCTGATTGTGTTCTTCCTTAGCGCTGGAAATACGAAAACATCCTCCACGCTTTATTGTTTACACTGCAGGAAGTTGCCATTGTTACGGTGCATTGTGGGAATGTTTCTGCTGAGTCATCGACCCAGAACACTACCTCGCAATATCATCGGGAAACTGTCCTATCTTATCTTAGACTGGTACATAGTTAATTTGTTTATGCTTGAGTTTCGTAAAGTAGGAGAAACCCTTTTCATTTAGAATGGACACCTTTTCGGGACCTTTTTTGCTCTGTGGACAGAATATTGCTCACTTGTGACCGATTGGGTCACAGTTGACATTTTCTGGTCACAGATGTGACCGACGAACCGTTGTGATCAGGCTCGCGACCTTTGTGACCCGCTAACGGTCACAATCGCTGTGCGGCTATAAAAGGTCGTGAACTTTGGTCACAAATCACTCTCATTCGAACACAAGTCCAGGTTAGATAGATCCACGTCCACTGCATTACAATTTCAATAGAGTCCAGTTTTATTCTCTCTAAGGTTAGGGATTCATTTTAAATTAAGTAGTCTACACATGCCGTATATTTCATACGTCTGAACTGATTGTTAGAGGTACTAAGCATAATTGACATTCGTATTATAAATGGTATTCCACGGTCGCACAGTTGTTATTATCGACTTTATGAGAAAGGGTTCCATCCAAGGGAAGTAAATACGGTCTGGTATTGGGACGATTCATGCACAGTTACTCCCCTTTGTTCTCCCTTTTCCACGTTCTTAAGCAGTATTAAAGGAAAACTGAAATGTCTATCTTTGCCTCTCGTTTGATTTCGTTCCACCGAGTGGCTTAAGACCTATCAACCCTACCAACAGACAGGCCAGACGGGTGGCACGTAACATACACTTTTTCGTGGTGACAGATGTGGGATTTGTCTTTTTCTGACAGATCCAGTAATACGATCCCACAGCCGAAGACGATCTATAAACTTAGACGAGCTTTTAAGAAGAATATCCAGGCAAAACAGTAGAACCTCTTTATACATACATTGTATATTATACCTTTTGAACATTTATATATTATTTTTGGACAACATTTCGACTTTTAAAATGAGTACCGCAGGTGCGTTAGAGGACAGTGGAGAAGTAACCTTCAACATTAGAGACCATGATAGCCAACATGCTGAGGCGAGCTTAGAGCCAGAAAGCTTGAGCCATCCGGTTAGAGAGCAGAGCTTTCATACAGGGGAGGGCATGTCAGGTCGGAACGGCAGTCGCTACGTTCCGTCGGACCAGGAAGACATGTCCCTCAGACAGAAAGTCGACGGTGTGACAGAAGCTCTGGCAGACATGGCAAAAGCTTTAAAGCTCTTAACAGAGAGTCAGGCTCATAGGCAGTAAGCTATGCCTGGTAATCAAGTAAATAATAACCAAAACTGTTTCTCACCTAGAAGATATGAAAACGACAGGGCAGTGGATGTGGATCGGATGAGAGTCAACTGGAGCTACAACCCTAGCCTTCCACAAAGAGCTTGCGAGAGAATCAGGGCCATGCTGACCTGAATCCCAACAGTAATGACTATGAGGATGATCAGGTTACTATGAATGAAAGTCCACCCAATATATGGCGTGGTCAACCAAGGCGGCTGGGGGAAGAGCCCTACGGGTATCAAGAACAAAGGGTACCCACCCGTAGACAGAGAGTTAATGTGAAAATAGCCCCTTTCACAGGAAAGGAAGACTGGGCGGTTTGGATGGCGAGGTTTGAAACCATCGCCCAGAGGAATGGTTGGTCTTCAGACGATAAGCTCGACCAGCTCCTGCCTAGGATGGAGGACCAAGCCGGTCAGTTTGTTTTCACCCAACTGCCACATGGGACACTAAATGATTATGTTGAACTAACAAATGAATTAAATAGTAGATTTAGGGTCATTGAAACTCCTAGAGCATATGCAGCCAAATTTAGCCGAAGAATTCAGAGGGAAGGCGAGACAGCGGAAGACTTCGCCGCGGACTTAAAGAGGCTGTACGATAAGGCTCACGGTTATCGAGATCGGAAGACCCGTGAGGAAGATCTGGTGCGAAAATTCCTAGATGGTCTACGCGATGAAGACATCCGCTTTGAGGTAGAATACCACAAGGAGCCAAACGACATCGATGAAGCCATCTACCATGCTGTACACATGATACAAATAAGGAATATGTCAAAGTCAGATAAGAGGCATAAATCGTCAGCAAGGAGAGCAGTTGAGCAAGAGAGTGCAGAGAAAAGCAATATGACCAGGAGTAACGGGGGAACTAGCAAAGATTTCTGCCCAAAGCAACCAGACACAGGCGGAGAACCCACTAACGCCGAAGTTCTCGCAGCCATTAAGCTGTTTGATGCTAGGCTGGAAAAGTTAGAGCAACGAGGTATGTCCCAGCAAAGACGACCTCAGGGTAGAGGTAATGAATGTTTTAACTGTGGAGAACCTGGACATTTTGCTAGAAGTTGTCCGCAACCTGACAAGAGAGCGAGCCCAGACCAGCAAACCAACAGAAATAACCCAAGAGGTGCAGGGTTCGAGTCTAGGAGGGCCGAGTCTTTAAACTACCAAGGACCATCTCTTGTGGCCAAAGGGAGGTCCAATTAGGAGAATATGGCCATACAGTGAAGGCAACTGAGGAAAAGTTTGTAATATCACAAGCCGTAGGTCAAGTAACCAGGATGGAGAGGCGAGGTTTGGCAGATGGGGTTTATGTGCAGGGCACAGTGAACGGGGTACCCGTGACATTTACTGCTGACACTGGAGCCTCAAAGACCGTAGTGTCAAACCGGGTTTTTGACAAGATAAAGTTGGAGGAGCAGCCCCAACTAGACACTCGGCATGCTTGGTCGGAGCTGGAGGGACGCCAATTAGGGAAAAGGGTAAGGCTGAGTTTGAGCTTACCATAGGGCCAATTAAACTCATGCAAGACGCCATAGTTGCAAAGATAGTAGATGATGCTTTGCTAGGATATGACGTGCTTGTAGGGAGTAAGGCCGATCCATCGGATATCTTGCTGAGTGAGAATAAGATAGTGCTGGGAGGGGCGGTAATTCCAGTTTTCCAAGTAGGCAGAGTGAAACAAAACAGACGAGTTGTGGTAGCAGATGACATCAGTGTGCCCGTTCAGACTGAAGCGGTCGTAAGCGTCTACATTGAACGTTTTGAAGGGGATGATGACCAAGAGTCCGATTTTGTGGTCGAGCCGACGGATAGATTTTTAGAAGACTACCCGCTAAAAATGGCTTCTACTCTTGTAAACTTAAACCGAGGACCGGCGTGCAAGATAAGGGTAATGAACCCCCTATCTACCCAAGTAGACCTTAGACAGGATGCAGTTATCGGGAAGGCTGAACCAATAGAAAGAGTAATAAGTGTAGTTTCCGAAGCCGAGCATAGTCTGGAGAGTGAGAATGATTGTCAAGTTATGCGTTTACACACAGGTACCAGGCATGAGCCTCGTCCGCCTGACCTGATCCCTAAGAGGGCTAAAGCTGAAGAGGTGCCTGAACACCTGATTTCTATGTTCAAAGATGCTACAGAAGGAAAGTCGGAGGACGAAACTAGGGCAATAGCTGCTCTGTTGATCAAGTATCAGGATACCTTTTCAAGGTCAGAATGGGACATAGGCCTTACTGACCTTGCAGAGCATGCAATTAAAACCGGAGATGCCCCTCCTATAAAACAGAGACCCCGAAGAGTACCTCTGGCTTACGCGGATGAGGAAAAGAAAGCTATAGAAGACCTTTTCAGAAAAGGGGTGATACAAAAAAGCACTTCACCATGGGCGTCACCGATAGTTCTAGTGAAAAAGAAGTCAGGCGCCATTCGACCTTGTGTGGACTATCGGAAGGTGAACGCCTTAGTGAAACCAGATGGATTCCCCTTGCCTCGTATTCAGGATTGCCTCGATGCGGTAGCCGGATCTGCTCTTTTTAGTTGTTTCGACTTGACCAGTGGGTATTTCCAAATTCCGCTTAAGCCAGAAGATGTTCCAAAGAGTGCTTTCTGTTGCAAATTTGGGCATTTTGAAATGACGCTTTTACCTTTCGGGTTAAACAACGCTGCTAGCACTTTCCAACGACTAATGGAGTTAGCGCTTCAAGGTTTGCAATGGGAAACCTGTCTGGTTTATATCGATGATATCATTGTGTATGGGAGAAATTTTGAAGAGCACATTAGTCGCATTGAGGAAGTGTTAGAAAGAGTTACCAGGGCTGGTCTGAAACTAAGACCGGACAAATGCAACATGCTCCAGACTGAAGTAGTGTTCTTAGGGCATGTGGTGTCGAGTGAGGGAGTAAGACCAGACCCTTCAAATGTAGCCAAGATAGTAGGCTGGCCTATACCAACAAATGAGAAGCAGGTTAAACAGTTTGTAGCCACCCACCGGATCCTATTATAGGAGATTTGTAAAGGACTTCGCCAAAATAGCTAAACCCTTAACTGACCTGACAAAAAAGGATCGAAATTTCGTGTGGGACGAGGCATGTGGGGAGGCATTTAATAATATAAAGGGATCTTTGATAGGCCCAAGCATAATGGGCTACCCTCTAAATGAAGGGGGAACTTTCCATCTGAACGCAGACGCATCTGGGTACGGAATCGGGGGGGGGGGTGTTATCTCAATGGCAAGATGGTAGAGAAAGGGTAATAGCCTATGCGAGTCGTGCTATGAACAAAGCCGAGGGGAACTACTGCATTACCGAACAGGAGCTGTTGGCAGTAGTTTATTTCATACAATATTTCAGACAGTATCTACTGGGGAGGCGTATCGTCGTTCGAAGTGACCACCAGGCACTAGTCTGGCTGTTTAGCTTGAAAGAGCCAAGTGGAAAAATAGCTAGATGAATTGAAATACTTGCACCCTTTGATTTCAGCATAGAATACAGGCCCGGTAAGAAGCAGGCTCACTGTGACGCCCTCTCCAGGTGCGAAGCACCAAGGGACTGCAGTTGCAGTGAAGTCGATATGTCAGAGCCTTTAAAGTGTGGGGCCTGTAAGAAATGCAAAAGACGCGCCGAGCTTATGAACCTGCCAAGTACGGAGGAAAGAACTGACGGTTGCCCCTTTTCCAGAGAATTAGTTGCCCCTTGCGCAACTGAAGGTGCTACTGACCAGCCAGTCAGAATGGCAATCAGTGCCGTCCAAGGTGAGCCTGTACCAGGGTCATCAAGTACCCCAGAGGATACACAGGAAGATAGGGTAAAAACTTGGATGTGGGTAGAAGGTCCGACAGAATTACCTGTGAAACAAATGAAAGACGTGCACATCGGACCAATATTTAAAGCCAAGTTAGAAGGCCTGAAGCCCAGCAGCCAGGATATGGAAGCTGCAAGCCCAGCAACAAGACACTTTTGGATTTTATGGGATGAGCTGTTCTGGAAGCAGGGTGTACTCTTCAAAAAGTTTAATAAAATAAATGGGACTGGAGAATACAAACAACTTCTAGTGCCCGAAAACCTACAAGCTCCAGTGTTAAAGGAAATGCATGATTCGGTACTGGTATCAAAAAGACTAAGGAAAGGCTTTGCATAAGGTACTACTGGTTCGATTTAAAAAATGACGTAAAGGGATACCTTGAAAAATGTGATGTTTGCGCTGCCGACAAGATCCCCCAGAAAACCCCAAAAGCTCCTATGGGTCATCTCAAGAGTGGTGCCCCTTGGGACACCCTTGCTGTAGATTATTTAGGGCCATTCCCAGAAACAGACAATGGAAGTAAATATGTGCTAGTCTTAACCGATCACTTCACAAAGTATGTGGAGGTATTGGCCGTACCGAATCAACAAGCCGAGGTTTGTGCTAGGCACATCCTAAACGATTTTATATCCCGATGGGGAACCCCTCTTAGAATCCATAGTGATCAGGGAGCCGCCTTTGAAAGTAGAATTGTTAACGAATTATGCAAACTTCTAGACATAAGGAAGACTAGAACCAGTGCTCGGAACCCTAGGGGAAATGGACAAACAGAATGCCGGCTGATGTAATATATGGTTTTAATGGCGGCGTAACTGAAGGAGTGCCTAAGTATGGTGACTGGATCGAGTATGTTCGAATTAGAATGATACATGCACATGAAGTGGCCAGACGATAGCAAGGCAATATACGACACCAATGTTGTGTTGCATACGTACGAACCAGGCGATTTAGTATGGTGCTTGCACGAAACCAGAAAGGTGGGGGTTACGCCAAAACTGGAGAAACGTTATAAAGGGCCTTATTTAATAAAAGAAAAGAAGTCTGCCTTAAACTACTGCATCCAAACCGATAAAGAGGGAGCACAGAGGTTGGTACATCACAACAAACTCAAGAAATATCAGGGGGAGAATGCTCCCAAATGGGCCCTGAAACGCGCCCGTCAGCTTCAGAGGGATTAGGCCGAATGTCCATACTAACAAAATATATAGTTAAACAGTTCACTCATCATTGTTTGCATATGTTATGCCTCATGTATCGAGTTTGTAGTCAATAAAGCGATGTACTTTTACTTACCCTCAGCCCACGAGTTATAATTAATGATGAAAACCCATCCGATTCTACATCTGACAAGTCCAGCTATTGTTTTGGTACAATCTGTCTCGGTAAAACGCGACGGAAAAACCCAGATTTGTGGCCTGCGCAGATGCGACGTATCTCTAACAACAGCTCACAATATCGGTTAAGGGGTCTTAACTTAACCTTCCTTCTGTAATTTCAGAAAAGATGTCGAATACCATTAACCAGGACCGCCATAAGAGGTACAGATGTTCAGAGTGTGGGAAAGAAGACCGTCGGGGCCGTTTGGTTGGGCACGTACTCAAGCACCACATTCCTTTCGACCGAGCGCCTTTCTACTGCAGTCTCTGCAGTTTCCGTTGTACACAAAAGAAGGAACTAACAGAACATCTAACAAAGTATAAAAGGCATAGAGAAGAACTGGCCAGCAAGCCAAAGGCTAATCTGACTGAAATCCTCCACTTTTCTGCAAACCCTGCTGATGTGGAAAACTTTGTCACACTAATTCCAGCTAAAGAGCCATACGGCGACGACAGGGATCGGGACCAAGGCCAAAAGGAGCAGATGCTACCAGACTGGCTGTCTGAGGTGCCTATCACCACCTCAGACAAGACCACCTTCCCCACTGTGGATTTCGCCCAATTTCTCGGGGCAGGGACTGACCTCTGGCTGTCGCCTAACCTCAGCGGTACATCAACCTCCTGCTTGTCTTCAGAAGAGTCCATAGACCAGACGAAGGTAACTGCTACCGCAGAAGCCACCAAAGGCAATAGAGATATTTACCTGGCATCGAAGGTTATAGTGCGGGAAGCACAAGAGCCAACATGGGAGGAAGACCCATTAGCTGAACCTGCCATGGAAACGGGTACGCCCCTGCGAGATGAACCTGCCGAAGACGTCTTTAAGCAGATAATGGCAGGGCATCCAAAAGTTATTGCCACCGTGTTCGAGGAAGAGACCACCGCTGCCGAAGTCAACACAGAGCAAGACAGGGACGAACCCGTAGCGTGTCACTGTCCTCAGCTGGTAATGGCCTTGACAGCATTGACCAATTCAAATAAGGATGTGTTAAATGAACTTAAAACACACACCAGCGAGCTGAGAAGGATGTCTAAAACCGTCAGTAACCTGTGGGACGAAGTCAAGGACGTCCGGCGAAATGTTGCCTCTCTAGAGAATGCCCGTTGGACGGCCTTGAAGAGAACCAGGTCTCCCCTCAAATCGGTGGTGTGCAAACCTCCAAAGAGACAAAGGAAACCGCAAGGGGACAAGGAGAATTAGTATTATATAAATTATCCTACCCTATTTACAGTTAGTGGTAGCGTGGACCATTTTCCAACGTGGCGTCTTCAATAACCAGCCACCTCGTTTACTATCGGTTACGCTTGTCATTTAGGCAAGTCCGTACACTCCACACCATTGGGCCAGTAGTGTACGGATAAGTCGCACACTATGAAGGCGGTAGTGTGCCCATGTGTTGCTGTATCCAGGCAGTTAGCAACATGTGGGTTGGAAGGAGTCATCATAATCCATTACAGTCAAATCCAACAAATTCGTCGCTCAAGGGCTGAAACCTTTCAAAGTACATTAACCTAACATTTAACAATAGTGCTGAACAGTACTAGGTGATAAAACATTAGGAATATAATTAATCAATTGTTATTTTCAATGTAATCTAGTCAATAATAGACAGTGGAACCGCATTAGGTGAAGTTAGTTGCAACTGTGTTAAGGTATTCATAATTTGGGGGGGGGGGGGGGGGGGGGGGGGGGGGGGGGGGGAGACTTTAATTTAAAAAAAAACTTGGCCTGATTGTCAGAGCCTCGCATCAGAAGGAGACATAACTAACAGTGAACATAATTGTGTTTTGTTCTAATTCAGTAAATGTTTTGATTTATTGCTTTAAATATTAAATCTGCTTATAAAGTCAGATGCGTTTCATACTTTACAAAGTATTAAGTCGTAGTTTAGTTGGCTACAGGAGTAGTATCAACTTAAGAGGGGAGTAGTGATACGTCTCGCCTGTGCAGGGTGCTAGCCTGCACCAAGTAAAATCATTATAATATTATCAGCATGGTAAAACATTGCGGAAACAGTTGTATCACTCGATGCGAGGGATAGGAACTGTTACCCCATTGATTTAAAGGGATCATCTTAAGTCGTGAATCTTAAAGGGTAACAATACAATAAGTGTATTAGCGATAAGTACCATATGTGTGTTATACCAAACAGTCTGGGAAAAGTAGGTGATGTCTGTTTGATAGCTAGTGCTTTTTCCACTCTGTTTGCAGTTTGCCTGTTTGCCAGTCATCGAAATGCTATTGTGCGAATTGTTTTATTTGTGTAATCGTATTTAATAATCATGTTATTGTTAAGGGTACTCACCCGTTGTTGCGACAGACCGTGGAATACCCCATTTGTGCATCCTTTAATCGTTGTTGTATTTGACAGACACCACATTGCTAATGTGCAGATGACCCAGTTTGAGTCACGGGCCATCTGACATATACAGTAACATCATGTCTGTCATTATATGTCTCCAAGGTAGGCAGCTTATCATTGATCGTTGACTGTATCCAGTTCCAACGTTGTTTACTTGGATATTGGAAAAATGAGGTCGAGTCACATGCAACCGCGATTTCTCATTACTTTCATGTTAATTCTAGTCGCGTTCTTGGTAAAACTATCTAGTATAAGCTAGCGGTTAAATTCAATCTGAACAATACCTTTTACCAGTCAGTGAAGTCTGATTGTGTTCTTCCTTAGCGCTGGAAATACGAAAATATCCTCCACGCTTTATTGTTTACACTGCAGGAAGTTGCCATTGTTACGGTGCATTGTGGGAATGTTTCTGCTGAGTCATCGACCCAGAACACTACCTCGCAATATCATCGGGAAACTGTCCTATCTTATCTTAGACTGGTACATAGTTAATTTGTTTATGCTTGAGTTTCGTAAAGTAGGAGAAACCCTTTTCATTTAGAATGGACACCTTTTCGGGACCTTTTTTGCTCTGTGGACAGAATATTGCTCACTTGTGACCGATTGGGTCACAGTTGACATTTTCTGGTCACAGATGTGACCGACGAACCGCTGTGACCAGGCTCGCGACCTTTGTGACCCGCTAACGGTCACAATCGCTGTGCGGCTATAAAAGGACGTGAACTTTGGTCACAAATCACTCTCATTCGAACACAAGTCCAGGTTAGATAGATCCACGTCCACTGCCTTACAATTTCAATAGAGTCCAGTTTTATTCTCTCTAAGTTTAGGGATTCATTTTAAATTAAGTAGTCTACACATGCCGTATATTTCATACGTCTGAACTGATTGTTAGAGGTACTAAGCATCATTGACATTCGTATTATAAATGGTATTCCACGGTCGCGCAGTTGTTATTATCGACTTTATGAGAAAGGGTTCCATCCAAGGGAAGTAACTACGGTCTGGTATTGGGACGATTCATGCACAGTTACTCCCCTTTGTTCTCTATTTTCCACGTTCTAAAGCAGTATTAAAGGAAAACTGAAATGTCTATCTTTGCCTCTCGTTTTATTTCGTTCCACCGAGTGGCTTAAAACCTATCAACCCTACCAACAGACAGGCCAGACGGGTGGCACGTAACAATTTAAACATTCATGACGGTTCCTATTCGACCTTATTACGAGTGCAGTGGTTCGAATGATGTACTCCTGAGTCCTCGGGTAATTATTTGATGTTCACAATTATCAAAAGACTCGTCTTAGTGAGTAGTGCGATTGTTTTGAGTACCAAAAATATAGTATTTACATGAGTACTTGAACGATTCTTTTAAACAATGGACAATTTATTTAGGACTCCTTACCAATGGTTCCGGACTAAATTATCACAACGGTCTTATAACCTGTTATATGATATTGTAATTTTGTACATATACTTATCTTTTGAGTACCTACAACATAGTATTTAGTAATAAAAGATATATTGTGTTGCAATATTCATTAATTCAGATCTCTGTAATACATGACTGAATGATCACAACGGTCTTATAACCTTTTATATGGAATATTGTAATTTTGTATATCTACTGATCTTTTGATTACCTACAACATAGTTTTTAGTAATACAAGATATAATGTGTTGCAATATTCATTAATTCAGATCTCTGTACTACATGACTGAATGATTACAACGGTCTTATAACCTTTTATATAGAATATTGTAATTTTGTAAATCTACTGATCTTTGAGTACCTACAACATAGTATTTAGTAATAAAATATATATTGTGTTGCAATATTCATTAATTCAGATCTCTGTACTACATGACTGAATGATCAATACGGTCTTATAACATTTTATGTAGCATTGCGGCTTCCCAGGATCCAAACACCACATTTCACTCAGTATGGGGGAATAGATTACATAACACAGAAGTGAATACATTTTTTTCAATGCCAGGTAAATAAAATGTTATATCATTTTTAACATATATGGGCAGGACTAAAACGCACCACATTGTGTATATAATATTGGATTTGTTGTATATTTTCTGATCTTTTGAGTACCCACAACATAATGTTTAGTTCAATAGTTAAATATATATTGCGTAGCAATAGTCAATTATTCAGACCCCCTTACTGAATGACTGAATGATCAATACAGTCTTATAACATGTTATATTTGATTTTGGAATTGTGTATATTTACTGATCTTTTGAGTATCTACTACATAGTGTTTACACCAATGCGCTAAGTCTATGTGGAAAAGCAGCCAGTTGCTTGGGAAGATTGTTGTGTGGAGTACTTGTGTGAGAAAACCAGGAAACGCATGAGTAGGTGAACTGGCCGTCGTGATATGACTGAGAAATTGTTAAAAACGGCGTTAAACCCCAATCAATCAATCAACATAGTGTTTAATTCAGTTATAATATATATATTGTGGAATAGTGGACAGTTCATTCCGGACTTCTGGTCTTTATAATCAATAAGGTCATTGGCAACTTTATATTTAATATGTAAAATGTTTATATTTAATGATATTTTGAATAACCACAACATAAGGCGTAATCTGGTAATTAAAGAGCAATGATCAATTTACTCAGGACTCAAATTTTAGTGCCCGAACAATAGCAAATAGAGCAAAGTTCAAATGAATTGAGATATACATAAGATATTCAATACTGAGAATACATCATAAACGAAAAGCTACAAGGCATGTCGCGCGTATGATGTGTTTTCGTAGCATCAGAATACCCAACTTTATTAAATCTACAACCGAAGACGGATGTTTGGATATGTTCAACATAAATTAGAAGACTTCACTGTTCTCTATCTTCAACGGTAGACGGATGTAGGGATATGTAAAAAAGAAAAGACACCAGAATACTCCATTGTATTGAATCTACAACGTTAAAGGTGTGTTTGGATATGTCCAACAAATATCAGAATACTACACTGTATTGAATCTACAACCGAAGACGGATGTTTGGATATGACCAACAGAAATTAGAATACTCCACTGTTTCCAAACTACAACGGTAGACGGATGTTGTGATATGTCCAACAGATATTAGAATACTCCACTGTTGTTAATCTTCAACGGTAGACAGATGTTGGGATATGTACAAAATACACCAGAATATATCACTGTATTGAATCGACAACGATAGAGGTGTGTTTGGATATTTCCAACAAATATCAGAATACTACACTATATTGATTATTCAACGATAGTTGTATGTTTGGATATGTCTAACAAATATCAGAATACTACACTGTATTGCATCTTCAACGGTAGACGGATGTTGTGATATGTAAAGACATCATAATAATCCACTGTATTGAATCAAGAGCGGTAGACGGATGTTGTGATATGTCCAACCTGGACACGTATGAACAATATTAACATAGGGATCCGAATTATGTAGCCAGTCGTCCAGATTGAAATACCATACCAGTGCTGTTGACATCAGAGTAGACACCATTCTTAGTGATGTCACCATAATGCTGTTGAAAACAGAGTAAACACCGTTCGCCTCTATATAATTGAAATAATATGTAAAATACGTAAAACGAACGAGACACCATTCGTTCTGTGAGTATTGTTGAAAGCAGAATATCAACATTTTGAGTTATGTAGCTTTAAAACTGGTGAAAGCAGAGTACACACCATTCTGAGTGGTGTAGGTATGATACTATTGAAAGTAGAGTTAACACCATTCTGAATGATGTAGGTAAACACCATTCTGAATGGTGTAGGTATAATACTGTTGAATGCAGACTAAATACCGTTATTAGTGGTAAAACTATAATACTGTTAAAAGCAGAGTAAACACCACTCAGGTAAACTCCACTCTGAGTGGTGTAGGTATAATAGTAATGTAAACACCGTTCTAAGTGATATAGTGATATAGCTATAATACTGTTGAAATTGAATAAGCAATATTATGAATGGTGTAGGTATTATATTGTTGAAGTAGGGTATGCATCATTCTGAGTGATGTAACTATAACACTGTTGAACGTTAGGTTAACACCATTTTGAGTGGTGCAGGTAAAATACTGTTGTACGAAGTATAAACAAAGTTCTAAGTGATATAGCTATAATACTGTTGAAAGCAGGAACAAACAGTTTAAGTGATGTCACTTAAATACTGGTGAAAGTAGACTAAACAACACTCTGAGTGGTGTAACTATAAACAGTCTGAAGTAGAGAAAGCACCATTCTTAGTGATGTAGCTATAGTTTTGTTGGGAGATTAAAATTAATTTACAGTAACATTACTACTGTTGAAGGCAGAGTACACATCTTCCTGAGTGGTGTAAGATTACTACCGATGAAAGCAGAGTACACACCATCCTGAGTGGTGTAACTATACTACTGTTGAAGTAGAGTACACACCATTCTGAGTGGTATAACCATATTACTGTTGATGGCAGAGTAAACACCATTCTGAGAGATGTAAGTATATTAGTGTCGAAATCAGTAGTAGGAGATACACAGGAAAGAGCTGAAGAGCATTAGAGAAATTAAATTTCTCTTTCAGGATAGCCAGATTCAGAAACTTGATCCTTACGTGGACCTTAAAGACCTGCTGTAACGCTTTATTCTTGTAACGAAAGCAAATTGAATGAACCGTGACAGCGAACCCGTTTGGGTACGCATACTTCGAGTTTGAATTACTTCCCTATGCCAATTGTCCGCCATTTACGCAATGGACCACACATGACCCATATATAAAAGCCCGCAACCTTATTTCTCGAAGTTGTCAATGAAGCATATCGTTGTAAGTTATGTTGCATATATGATACGTAAAGATGCAATGAGTAATCTTTATTACGACAGGACATGTGCGCGATCAATATGAAGTGTATTTCTTGTATTTTGTGTTGAAAGAAAATATGTTATTCTTTTTACTTTTTCAGATTTTACCAATACAATTCATCAATCACAAACTGATGCGTTTGGTTTAACTTACTGTGATGTCCGGCGGCATGACAGTACACTAATTATGTTAAAGGCAGAGTAAACACCATCCCGAATGATGTAAGTATATTAGTGTTGGAAGCATAATACATACCATTATGAGTGGTGTAACTATAATACTGTAGAAATCAGAGTTAACACCATTATTAGTAGTTTAACATTAATACTGTTGAAAGCAAAGTTCAAAACTATATGTGTGGAGTATACACCATTATTAGTGGTGTAACATTAAAACTGTTAAAAACAGAGTAAACATCATTCTTAGTGGTGTAGGTATAATACTGTTGAAAGCGATATAAACACCGTTATTAGTGATATAACTATAATACTATTGAAAGCAGAGTTAACACCATTCTGAGAAGAGCAACTATTATACTGTTGAAAGCAGAGTAAACACCACTCTGAGAGGTGTAGGAATAAGAGTGTTGTAAGCAATGTAAACACCGTTCTAAGTGATATAGCTATACTACTGTTGAAATTGAATAAGCAATATTATGAATGGTGTATGTTTTATATTGTTGAAGTAAGGTATGCATCATTCTGAGTGATGTAAATATAACACTGTTGAACGTGAGGATAACACCATTACGAGTGATGCATGTAAAATAATGTTGTAAGAAGTATAAACAAAGTTCTGAGTGATATAGATATAATACTGTTGAAAGCAGGAACAAATATTATTAGTGATGTCACTAAAATACTGGTGAAAGTAGACTAAACAACATTCTGAGTGGTGTAACTATAAACATTCTGAAGTAGAGAAAGCACCATTCTTAGTGGTGTAACTATAGTTTTGTTGAGAGTAGATTAAATACAACTTACAGTAACATTACTACTGTTGAAGGCAGAGTACACATCTTCCTGAGTGGTGTAACTATTATACCGTTGAAGGCAGAGTACACACCATCCTGAATGGTGTAACTATATTACTGTTGAAGGCAGAGTAATTACTATTCTGAGCGATGTAAGTATATTAGTGTCGAAATCAGTAGCAGGAGATACACAGGAAAGAGCTGGAGAGCATTAGATACATGACTCACATATAAAAGCCCGCAACCTTATTTATCGAAGTTGTGGCGTCAATGTATCATATCGTTGTAAGTTTTGTTGCATATATGTAAAGTTGCAATGAGTAGTCTGTGTTACGACAGGACATGTGCGCGATCAATATAACGTGTATTCACTTGTAGTTTGTGTTGAAAGAAAATATATTATTCTTTTTACATTTTCAGATTTTACCAATACAATTCATCAATCACAAACTGATGCGTTTGGTTTAACTTAATGTGATGTCCGGCGGCATGACAGTACACTAAGTAATTGTTTTCCCCATATGTTACAGATACTCATGTGAACTACAGTTTCTTGCTTTTTAAGAGCTGCTGTAATTGTAAATGGAGAAATATCTAGTGTGTCAACATAAAATTCCTGGCAAACATTTACGGCTTCACCATCAATAACAAAAAAAAACTTCTGGATTTTTTTCTGTTTTAAAAAATATTTTCTCGAACCCTAACACGTTTTACATTTTCTTCTTTCACAAATGTTTCACAGTGTTACACATAAACTCCGTTTTGGTTATTATAATATGCTACTTTCCAAAATTCATAGAAAACAGTTTCTCTCTGACATGTATTAACTGTACCGTTGCACTCCTTCCTGTATTTCCGATTTCCCTGATATTATAAATGCATCCTTTGAGGGGTTTTCAGATTCGGATGAAAGTGATGGGGAATTAACTTGCCGCATGTTTATTGCTCAAGAATATTTGTTTGATATATCAAATGTGTCTGGTGTGAGCAATTGCTTTTTATCAGATAGTGATCACAGCAGATTGATGAGTCTCTGTTATAACTTTGGACATCTCAAATGGAATGTCTTTAGCTTTATCAAAGAAGGCTGATAGATGCCTTATAAACAAACACAGCTTCATTCTGGAATGTTGATCGAACATGTAATACTTTAAGCTGTCGTGTAAGATAGATGTACTCTAAGTTGGAGTGCCTTTTCCCATAGTGTATATGCATGCAGAATTTTTTATCAAAACATTCTCAGAAGTTTCCTCTAAAGTTAAATAAAGCAAATTGTTAAATTGTTGATTCATAGAAGTTCCCGTTTGAACTTCTTCAAATTCCATATTGTGATAAAACCCATTACATTCTGTTTTGAAATCTTCCAACATTAAGTAGTTTTATTGTAAATCGAGATTAGAATGCAGTTTGTATAACTGATCTCCCCTATTCAAGATCTTTTTCAATGTATCAGAAATCCATTCCTTGTCAGTTTTTTTCTGAGATTCCAGTATGGCACTCGAAGAGTTTGCCATGCACTGACGTCCATTGGGAGCAAATGTTGGACTCCCCTGGTGAACAGTAGCCTATATCATGGTGGATTGCCCTTCCAAAAAATAACAAAGACCATATTGCACAAACTCGATTTTCCAAAGATCTACAAAGACATCAAGAAAAATACCTAGAGATGAGTCCTAACTTCCTTAAGGGTCAAGACATACAAAAATACAGAGACAAAATGCTATTGAAAAAAATGACATATAAACAGTAGCTGTGACTGTCATACATAGATGAAAACATTATGAACAAAAGAATCAAATGCTTATTTTATTTTTAGAAATGTCTCCTTATCCCACAATGTTTGCTAGAGTTGTCTGCAGCAAGCGAGTCGACTTGTTGTTAATATCAGGGTAAGGGTTAAGCTGCAGTCACATCTGTTAATTATATTGGAAATTGATGGATGTTGAGTTTAAAATTCCCAGGTCATGTAAGATTATTTCTGATAATTGATAAAAGTCGTTGTGCTTGGCACAAGGGCAGACAGTAAAGAGTTGTGTGAAATATGTGTGAGGGAAAGTCTACAAAATATGAGTGCAAAGACAAACTGACTGTATTACTCCACTGAAAAATTGTTGAAATATTAGATATCCCTAATTAATAAAAGTAAAGTTTTAAAAAAGCCTTTAATTCAAAAGTCGGCTCCAATAACAATATAATATATGCATTTGTAATTTTACTACAAAGAAAGTTTTCTTTTCCCGCTTAATCAAATTTGAATCGGTATATGAAACAATCATCAAAAAGACAGTTATAATGTTTCGAAACAGGTCAGGAAAATTTGTTCTGATAATTCTTTAGGACATGTTTGTCTATATTTTAAGTCATTTTATGCAAAAAAGCGGTTTTGTGAAAAAATAAACATATTGAGTTTTTGCATCAAAGCAACACATTAAAGTTTATATAACTATACTACTGTTGAATGGAGATTACAATCCGTTCTGGGATATATAACTATAATACAGTTGAAAGTAGAGTATATACAGGGTTATATAACTATAACATTGTTGAAAGTACAATATTCACCATGCAGGGTTATATAACTTTAATACTGTTGAAAGTAGAGTAAACATCATTCTGGGTTATACAGTTATAATACTGTTGGAAGTAGAGTATGCTTACACTATTGTTGGTTATATAACTATAATACTGTTAAAATTAGAGTATAGACCATCATGAGTTATATAACTATATAATACTGATGAAAGTAGAATATACACCATTCTGGGTTATACAATTATAATACTGTTGAAAGTAGAGTATACACTTTTTTGGGTTATATAAATATGATACTGTTGAAAGTAGAGTATACACATTTCTAGGTTATATAAATATGATACTGTTGAAAGTAGAGTATACGCCATTCTGAATTATATAAATATAAACTGTTGAAAGTAGAGCATACACTTTAAGTATAGTATACACCATTCTTCGTTATTATATAACTATAATATTGTTGAAAATAGAGTTTACACTATTATGATTGCTATAAATATTATACTGTTGAAAGTAGAGTGTACACCTTATTGGGGCATACAATTATAATACTGTTGAAAGTAGAGTAAACACCAAACTAGGTTATTCATTTACAATACTGTTGAAGTTAGAGTATACACTATTCTGGGTCACACAATTATAACACTGTTAAAAGTAGAGTATACACCATTATAAGTTATATAGATATAATACTGTTGACAGTATAGTATACACCATTCTGGGTTATTTAACTATAATACTATTGGAGGTAGAGTATACACTTTTCTGTGTTATATAGATATAAAACGGTTGAACGTAGAGTATACAACATAAGAAGAGTATACACCATTCTGGGTTATATTGCTATAATATTGTTGAAATAAAGTTTACACCATTATGGGTTACATAATTATAATACTGTTGAAAGTAGAGTATACACCTTTATCATGCAATGCGCAGATTACGTGACGTCATTCTATTGAAGGTGAGGTCATTCATGAATGGGCTTTTGTAATTTTGTATGTTATTTATTAAAACTAGTTAAAATGAATGTAGATTTACCTGAAAACATAAATTTGCATGCAAGATAAATAGAATATTACGTCCTTGACTTTCGACATGAACTTTATCAGACTCGGCTGTGAGAAAGGATAATTGTCTCGCCAATTATCAATTCTCCCAACCCCGTCAGATAAAGTTAATATCTTACGCCAGGGACATAATATTCTCTTTTTCCCCGGTGTTATAATCATTCTGAGTGCTATCAGTATTATACCGTTGAAAACAGAGTTTATGCTAGTCTGAGTGCTATAATTATTATACTGTTGAAGTAGAGAAGACGCCAACTTGGGTTATATAATTATAATACTGTTGAAAGTAGAGTGAACATCATTCTGACTTATATAACTATAATACTGTTGAAGTAGAGTGTACATCATTCTGGGTTATATAACTATAATACTGTTGAAAGTAAAGATTACACAATTAAGGGTTATATAATTATAATACTGGGGAAAGTAGAGTATAGATCATCATGGGTTATATAACTATAATACTGTTGAAATAGAGTATACAATATCATGGGTTATATACCTATAATACTGTTGAAAGTAGAGTATACACCCTTCTTGGTTATATAACTATTATACTTTTGAAAGTAAAGTATAGACCATTTTGTGTTATATGACTGTAATAAGGTTGAAAGCAGAATATATACCATTATGAGTTATATGACTATAGTACTGTTGAAAGTAGAGTATACACTTGTCTTAGTTCTATTATACAGTTGATGTAGAGGATACACCAATGTGGGTTATATAACTATAATACTGTTTAAAATAGAGCATACACCATTTTGGGATATATGACTTTAATACTGTTGAAAGTATTGAATACACCATTATGGGTTATATGACTATAGTACTGTTGAAAGTAGAATATACACTATTATTGGTGAGATAACTATAATACTGGTGAAAGTAGAGTATACACCACTATAGGTTATGGAATTATAATACTGTTGAAAGTAGAGTATATACTACGGTCTAGTATGTGTTTTTTTAACTATACTACTGTTGAAAGAAGTGTATACACCATTCTGAGTTATATAACTATAATACTGTTGGAAGTAGAGTATACACCACTCTCGGTGCTATAACTATTATGATGTGGAAGTAGAGTATACAGCATTCTGAGCGCTATCAGTATACTACCATTGAAGTAGAGTAAACCCCATTTTGGGTTATATAACTACAATCCTGTTTAAGTAGAGTATACACTTTTCTGAGTTATATAACTATGAAACTGTTGAAAGAAGAGTATACATCATTCTGACTGCTATCATTATAAAACCTTTGAAGTAGAGTAAACAACCTTCTGGGTTATATAACTACAATACTGTTGAAAGTAGAGTATACACTATTCTGAGATATATAACTATATAACGGTTGAATGTAGAGTATACACCACTCTGGGTTATATAACTATAATACTGTTGAAAGTAGATTATACACTATTCTTGGTTATACAACTATGATACTTTTGAAGGTATCGTATAAACTATTATGAGTGCTATAATCATAATACTGTAAGTAGAGTAAAAACAGTTCTGGGTTATATGATTATAATACTGTTGAAAAAAGAGCATACACCATTTGGGTTATATAACTGGAATAGTGTTGAAAGTAGAGTAAACAACATCCAGGGTTATATAATTATACCACTGTTGAAAGTAGAGTTTACACTATGCTGGGTTATATAACTATCATACTGTTGAAAGTAGAGTATACACTATTATGGGTTATATAATTATAATACTGTTGGAAATAGAGCATACACCATTTTGGGTTATATAATTATAATACTGTTGAAAGAAGAGTGAACGTGTTTCTGGGTTTTATAACTACAATCCTGTTGAAAGTAGAGTATTCACGATAATGGCTTTATAACTATACTACTGTTGAAAGTAGAGTATAAACTAGTATGGGTGATATCGCTATAACACTGTTGAAAGTAGAGTATACACCATTCGTGGTTCTATAACTATAATACTGTTCAAAGTAGAGTAAACACCATTATGGATGCTATAAATATAGTATTATTGAAAGTAGAGTATACTCCAGTCTAGGTTATATAACTTAAATACTGTTTGAAGTAGAACATACACCATTTCAGGTTATACAACTATGATAATGTTGAAAGAAGAGTATACACTATTCTGATTGCTGTAATTACGATACTATTGAAAGTAGAGTATACATCATTTTGGGTTATATAACTGTAATACTGTTGAAAGTAGATTATACACCGTTATGAATGCTATAACTATAGTACTGTTGAAATAAGAGTTTAACGTTTATGTGTTATATACATTTACTACTGTTAAAGCATAGACCATTTTGGGTTATAAAACTAATATTGTTGAAAGTAGAGTCTACACTGTTTAGGGTTATATCACTATAATACTGTTGTAGTAGAGTATACACCAATCTGGGTTATATAACTATAATACTGTTGGTAATTATAGCACTATTGAAAGTAGAGTTTACACCATTATGGTGGCTATAATTATGTAAATAATGAATGTAAGATAAATACCTATTTTTGTGCTATATCTATACTACTGTTGAAGTAGCGTAAACACTATTTTGGGTTATATAGCTATAATACTACTGAAGTAGAGAAAACATCTTTCAGAGTAATGTTACTATGCTTCTTTTGAAAGTAGAGTAAACACCATTATGTGTGCTAGGATTATAATGCAGTTGAAGTAGAGTAAACACCATTTGGGATTCTATAACTATAATACTTTTGAAGTAGAGTAACCCATTACTGGGTGCTTTAATTATATTACTGTTGAAGTAAAGTAAACACCATTCTGGGTGCTTTAATTATAATACTGTTGAAGTAGAGTAAACACGTTTCTGTGTTCTTTAATTATAATACTGTTGAAAGTAGAATAAACACCATTATGGGTGATATAACTATGATACTGTTGAAGAAGGAGACTAAAGTAGAGTGTATATCATTCTAGGTTATATAAATATTATACTTATGATACATGTTTAAACACCATTCTGAGTGCAATACTTATAATACTGTTGAAGTAGTGTAAACACTATCTATGATATAATTATAATGCTGTTGAAAGTATTCATCATTATTGGTGCTATAACTATAATGCTGTTGTTAGTAGAGTATAGACAATTTCTGGTTCTTTAATTATAATACTGTTCAGAGTAAAGTACACACAATTCTGGTTGCTATTATTATAATACTTATGAAAAAGTTTAAACACCATTCTGATTGCTATAACTATAATAATGTTGCGGTAAAGTAAACACCCTTCTGTGAACTATAATTATGATATTCTTGAAAGTAGAGTAAACACCATTCTGGGAACTATAATTATAATACTCTTGAAAGTAGAGTAAAAACCATTCTGGGTGATATGATAATAATGCTGTTGAAGTAGAGTAAACACTACTCCGGGTGCTATAATTATACTGTTGAGGTAGAGTTAACACCCTTCTGGGAACTATAATTATAATAATCTCGAAAGTAGAGTAAACACTATTCCGGCTGCTATAACCATAATGCTGTTGAAGAAGAGTAAACACCATTATGGGTGATATGATAATAACACTGTCGAAGTAGAGTAAACACCATTCCTGGTGCTATAATTATAATACTGTTGAAAGTAGATTGAATACCATTCCGGTGCTGTAATTGTTATACAGTTGAAGTAGAGTTAACACCATTCCGGTTGGTATTACTATAATACCGTTGAAGTATAGTTTACACACTTCAAGGCTCTATAATTATAATATTGTTTAAAGAAGAGTAAACATCATTCCGGATGCTTTAACTGGTATACTGTTAAAGTAGAGTATACACCATTATTGATGTTATATATCGTATAGTACTGTTGAATTTCTCATAGGTATAAATGCAACACTGTTTAAGCAGAGTATAAACCAGCTTGCGTGGTGTAACTGTAATGCTGTTCAAATGACTGTATACACCTTTCTCAGTATCTGAGATTTGAATGCAATGCTGATCAGAGAAGAGTAAATACCATGCTGGGTTCTATAACTTTAATACTGTTGAAAATAGAGTATAAATCTTGCTTAGTGGTCTAACTAAAAAACTGTTGAAAGTAGAGTATAAACAATTCAGAATGGTGTAGCTATTATACTGTTGAAAGTATAGTGAACACCATTCTGAGTTTTCTAGCTTTAATACTTTTGAAAGAAGAGAAAACACCATTCTGAGTGGTGTAACTATAACACTGTTGAGAGCATAGTAAACATTATTCTAAGTGGTGTTACTTTAATACTGTTGAAAGCAGATAAAACACCTTTCTGAGTCGTGTAGCTATACTATTGTTATCCCCCGCTTTTTCGAAGAAAAAAGGAGGGGGATATTGAAATGGCGTTGTCCTACCGTCCGTCCGTCCGTTCGTCCGTGTCCGTCCGTCCACGTCTGTCCGCACCCATTTCTTAGTAACTAGCTGGTATAATTTCATGAAGATTGAAATAAATATGAACCAGCATACTGGGATGATGCCCGTCCATTGTTTTTTTTAATTAGTCAATTTTCCTTCGAGTTATTGCCCTTGATATATTGAAAAATCCACGTCCGCAGCCATTTCTCAGTAACTACTCATCCTTCTCACTTCATCTTGCTGCTAGCTGCACTGTCACATGTGTCTTAATGTATTTTTAATTGATAAAAAACTATGATTTACATTTGCATCAAATTGTATGAACAATTACAACATGGGTATATTATACCACTTTGATATAATTTTCCTTATTCGAGGTGAAGGGATCGTATAAAAGATAAAGATACTATTGAGGCATGTGTGGTATGCTCGGAAACATACAAACCATCAATCACAAACAAGCCATCATTGGTGGGGGATATCAATTCAGCGAAATTGCTTGTTGAAAATAGTGTTAACACCATTCTGAATTGTGTAGCAATAGTAATGTTGAAAGGATAGTTACACCAATTACCCTGATACAATTGAAATAATGTAGAAACTGTATATAAACACCATTCATCTTGAGAACAAAATAAACATTGTTTAAAGCAGGGTGAAATACTTCTCTTCTCGATAGACATGCAACTATAGTACTGTTGGAAGCTTCAAAAATACATTGGCCATCATTTAACACTAATATTGTTGGATCAAAGTTTCATGCGCCTTGACACAATTTCAGCTCGATATAACTATACTTCTGTTGAAAGCAGAGTAAACAATACTCTGCCTGTTAAGTTAACACTGTGATATAACATTGATACTGTTGAAATCACAGCAAAGTTTCATGCGTATTGAAAAAACTATAAAAAGTGTTGAAAACACAGTTAAGCAACATTCACGTCAGTATAACCAAACATCTGTTGAAAGCTGATGTAATCATAATGATATAGCAACAGTACTGTTGAAGCAGAGTAAAAAACTCCACGTGTCAACAAATAAAGATAAAATTGTTATAAACTAAGTTAAACAGCATGTGTCATGATATAGCTAAATGTTGAAGGCAGAGAAAAAACACATGTGCCTTGATATAACTAGAAAACTGTTATGTGTCATGATAAAACTAAACTTAAAGACAGAGTCAATCAACTTGTTCCGCGTGATTTATATATATAGGGAGAAGAGAGAGAGAGAGAGAGAGAGAGAGAGAGAGAGAGAGGAGAGAGGAGAGAGAGAGAGAGAGAGAGGAGAGAGATGAGAGAGAGAGAGAGAGAGAGAGAGAGAGAGAGAGAGAGAGAGAGAGAGAGAGAGAGAGAGAGAGAGAGAGAGACAGACAGACAAGAGGAGACAGACAGACAGACAGACAGACAGACAGACAGACAGACAGACAGACAGACAGACAGACAGAGACAGAGACCGGACAGAGACAGAGACAGAGACAGAGCAGACAGAGACAGAGACAGAGAGACAGAGACAGACATTGAGATACATAGAGAGAGCGAGAGAGAGAGAGGAGAGAGAGAGAGAGAGAGAGAGAGAGAGAGAGAGAGAGAGAGTATGTGAGAGAGAAATAGGGCGATGAAGGGAGAGAGACAAAGAGAGACAGATATATATATAAAGAGAAAGAGGGAGAGGGAGAAAGACAGATAGAGAAGATAAGAGAGAGAGAGAGAAAGGGAGATATATAAAGAAGATAGTTAGAGAGAGAAAGACAGAGACAGAGACAGCGACAGAGACAGAGACAGAAACTAGACTGTTTATATAGTAGATATATAAAATATATGCTGACAAAATATACCATCAGCTTATGTTATAAAATATAGATGCATGTAGCAGTTGGTTTAATGACGTACACATGGTATGTTTTTAATGACAGAAACAGTTTTTATTCTCGATGACGTCACTGCATGGGTCAGGAGAAAAAACACATGCTATGTACCGAAGTCATTGCGAATTTTATCTTAGGATTGTCATAACGGCAATTTGTGATGGAGATGTATAGATATAGCTGTATTCATATTCAATATTCTATATTCATCGAGTTTGAAAGTATGTCTTTAAACTTAAGTTGAGGTTCCAGTACATGCAATACACAAATATCAGTGCATAATTTCGATATTTATTACAGATAGATGAAATGGACAATGCCAATGAAGAATTTTCTAAGCGTCTGCATGAAGTACTTGATGTTATAGGCGCATCAGAGTATACCAGAAAGAAGTATCGGAAGAATGCTATGTTATTAGAAATAATGGTAACGTTTGAAAATCAATTGTGTAAAGAAACTTCCAAATAAAGAACATGTTATAATGTTGGGAGTACATGCGAAGGAACAACTACACCCGGTTTACATTCTGATGTTGATATGATACATTGCCATGAAGAAATTCCTGTTGTAGACAATTTAGTCGAGGCTAAAGAACTGGGAATTTCATATCCTATTTTAACTGATGAATTTACAAAACCTAGATATGTTCTTCTTCAGATGGTAAGAGATAGATGTCCGGATTCTATGCGAATGAGCGATGTATCAGAAGATGCATGTACATGTAGACAGTTAAATATCGATCGTAAAGGAAAACTATGTGTTACACATCCGGTATTTATTGGTGGACTAAA
Source organism: Serripes groenlandicus (assembly GCA_031761405.1). NCBI lineage: Eukaryota > Metazoa > Mollusca > Bivalvia > Cardiida > Cardiidae > Serripes > Serripes groenlandicus. The sequence continues at coordinate 56,793,577 of JASEVX010000013.1, read as the reverse complement.
CACAACTCGGAACGGTCCAGCAGACACGGTTTCGGGTGATAAATGTTCACGACAAGAGGATAGTGTATATGCATTAAGGTGTCGACAGATACCAAAGTCAGCCAATTCCTGGTTACACAGGACACGGAAATACGACTGGCCATCACAGAAACATCACAGAAACAACTTAAAGCAATGGGTTCATATGGTTGTTTCCTTGTTGGTGTTGGTCATCCTCATAGTGACGACAAGTCTATTGAATGGAGAATGTCCTTTTCACTTCAAGAACGAGATCTGGGCCCGTATTCACCAACACGTCTAAATTCGATTTTCGGACTAAATCTAAATTATCTGACTAAATTACGTCGATTTAGATTTGGTCCGTATTCACCAACGCGTCTAAATTGTAAATCGGACTAAATATTTAGATTTTCGGACTAAATATTTAGTCCGCTTCGGGGCATACTAAATTAGCCGACTAAATTTGAAATAAAATGGCGACTGTTTTGTGCCCACCGCATCAATATTTCATATTGACTTTTAGTAGGTGTAAAACCAGAATTTGGGGTCGAAAAGGGTTTGTAAGCGAGTCATGTATAGTTGTCTCCCGTTTCTAGTAGAAAAAAAGGACACACTTCCGACCTGTGTCAAAAATGGAATTTTGAGCTAGCGGACCCAGGCTTATGCTGGATTGTTGATATTTTCGGGGGAGAAAACGACACTTAGGTGTATTATACTGCCACATACAGTTTAAATCGATGTACAAAATCAATGGGTGGGGTGATTTCATAATCGGTTGCTCTTAATTTGTGTCACGGGTTGATTCTCTTAACCCAAACTGCCAATCGTTTCACCTGCATTTTATTTGCATTACTTAAAGAGGACATCATTTAAAATGGGACTGTGCTCATATCAGACAGTCGAGTGTTTTGTGTTTGATTTATATTGTTGCAGTAGGATCAATGACTGATGAGTGTTATTTCGTAATCTGATGGTCTCGGCCCATTTTTGTCATCCCATATTCAAAAATCGTATCATTGTAGGTACTGTGGTCTGTTGTTCGGATATTTTCTATCTTTATCTGAATAGTAATACCCATAGCCTGAGCATGGGTGCTGCATATTCACAGATTTATTTCCAATTTCCTAGTAGTAATGCTCTCAAATGCTGCCTGTAACTGTTATACTGATATAAAACAAGTAGAGCTACATTTCAATTTTTGTGGAAGGATGCATTTGTCATTAAGAACTCAAAAATGATTGACACAGCTCAATATTTTTAAAATAATGACCATAAACTGGTTAGTTCACAATTCATTTCACAGTCACACCATACATCTATAGCTTACACTTTTCAATGGCTATAAACTGGTTAGTTCACAATTCATTTCACACCATACATCTATAGCTAACACTTTCCACATACAGATGCTTTTTTATGACTCTGTAGCAGATTTGTCTGTTATGAGCAATTTCTCTTGCCACAGTACTTTCAACTCAATTTAGTAAGTGAAATTACATTTACAAATGTAAAGAATATGTAATTCAAAATTCCATATTGAAAATGACTGCATTTAACCCTACACACCTATAGATGCATATTGTGGGAAAGGATTAAACAGATCTATGTTTCTTTTCTTTAACTGTCAATCATTGTATTATAATATTTAAACATGAGCATCTTATGGCATTTGTATTTTTCTTTAATTTCAGTTGGGAATGATGACAGAAATTATACAGAATTCATGAACTGAAGGAGATGAGATGACAGCCAGCCCCAAATAGGCCTTACAATATCATTAACTGTTGCCATAGTCACAGTGAATCATTTGAGTGATGTTTCTGTTAAATACTTTCTAACACTTACTGTGCTCTTTTAACCCTTTCCCATATATATACAGACACTTTCTGAGGCCTCTGCATCATATGACTTTTGAATACATAATACGCAGTTACTTCTTTTTACAAAATGTTTTCATATATGAGTTAATGATTTCTCGATGATAATTAATTATTTTTTCAAAATAACATGCTGCAGATATGTTGTATGTGGGAAAGGGCTTAAGGGCTGTATAATGCGAAGAAGAAAAAAGGCATACAATATCTTAAGAATGGAAATCAAAAAGAAATTAATGCAGAATTAAAAATGTTATGGGAAGTAGAGGATTTGCTTGGTTATCAGAATTTCTACTTTTTGAAATGTTAGTAATGTTTTTGAAATATGTTACAACAGAGGCATCACTCTGTGTTGAGAGGAAAAATCAGGTTATGGCGAAAAGAAAACTTCTTTTAGGTTAACCATTTCCCGATTACAGACACATTTATTTTAAACATTGAGACATAATGAGCAATGTCTCCTTTTGCCACAATGTTTTCAACTTTATTCCATGACTATACTTTCATTTAAGGAGATTTTCATTAAACATGTATTTGCCTTAGATGATTTTAAAGTTGTTAAATGAAGATTTGTGTTGTATGTTGGAAAAAATTTACCTTTCAAACTATAAAATCAGGGACTTTAATTAACATTTAGGGTACAAAAATTACAGTCAATATTTTGTTAACCATTATCTTGAAACATATGCTTTTTAACACCTCTGCAGCAGACGACTTTTGAAACCATTGTGACAAAAGGAGAAATTGCTCATTAGAATTTTTTCCTTTTGCTACAATGCTTTCTACTTTATGTCCATGAATTATAACTTTATTTAGCGAGATCTTCTATTTTACCTAGATGTTGTCAAGGTCATGTGCAGACTTCACGAAATATTTTGAAACCTGTCAGTCAGGCTCATTTTTTCATTTGTTTCCTTCTTTGCTCAACCAATTATTGCATGAAAACGTATAAGGTCGAAATAATTGTTGTCATTCAGGACTGGAGGACTGACGCCTTTCGCGTAGACTGCATGTGCTGCAGCTTTGTTGTATGTGGGAAAGGCTTGACATAGGAATTAGTTTCATTTTTTTTTTAAATGTTCAACCAGTGCATGAACATTTACTTGAATTTATTTCTCGAACTGTAAAATCATGACCTTTAGATTTAAGAATTAGATTATATTTATTTTACAACATATAATCTCTGTAAGTGAATAGAATTGAAAACAGTGTGGGCTTGTGACAAAAGGAGAAAGTGCTTATGATGAGCATTTACTCCTTTTATCAAATTGAATACAAAATTTGCTGCTGCAGAGGCCTAAAAAAGGCTAGTTTCTTTATTGAACAATAAATTTGTTGATGTAAAGTCTTAAATTGTCTGTGGCAGAATTGTTGTATTTTGGAAAGGGTTATTTTGTAACCTTTGGTATGATTAAGAGTTACTGACTGTTAATAACAATATGTCTGGACGTATATTTTATTTTAAAGCTGACTGCTTGAAGAAAAAAAGGAAAAATATGAAATATCTAGAAAACTGCATCAATAAATTTGACAGTGTAGTCAAAAGTCATCTTTATCAGATAAAGGCCTGAAATATTGATGTTTTCATGCAATTTAATAAAATGTTTGACAGTACTCATTTTAGCTCTACTATTCGAAGAATATGAGAGCTATAACAGTCACTTGTGCGTCTGTGTTGCAACTTTGGTTAAAGTTTTGCATGCAAGGCTTTTTCTCAAAAACCACATATGCTATTGCTTTGAAACTTCACACACTTATTGGACATCATCAAATGACCTTGCAGGACAAGTTTTAAAACTATATATATCAGATTTTGATACAATTATGCCCCTTTTTGGACTTAGAAATTCTGGTTAAAGTTTTGCGTGCAACTACATTAAGAGTCAATATCTCTGTATTAACTTGATGCATTGCATTTCAACTTTATACAACCCTTCTCAACCATAACACCTATGTAGAGTATAAAGATAACTCTATCCTGGATTTACTGCAAGTTATTTATCCTTTTTTTACTTAGAAATTCTGGTTAAAGTTTTGTGTGCAACTACATTAAGAGTCCAAGTTGAAGTTTGGGTTAGAGTTTTGCATGTAATGCCTTTTCTAACAAACAGCAGATACTATTCAAACAAGACTTATCTAACTTGATTTATAGTTCTATACTATCAAGCCACTATCTCAGTAACAACTGTTGACTATAGTATCAAATGGCCAAATAGTAGAGCATGCTGTCTTGCGGACAGCTCTTGTATAATATTATAATTGAAGAAAAGTTTCCTCAAATGCTGTGTTGTTTAATTGAATGAAATAAACATGTGCTATTTTGATATTTGTTCACAAAACAATATTCAATAATATGTTATATTTTATTAAGTAGACACAAGTGTTTAACTGTCAAAATTATAGTTTGATGCATATAAAGAATTGATATAGAATGAAAAGAATTCTGTTTGACTTCATCATTAACCCTTGGTCCCTTTCCCTTAATTTAAAGATGTCACAAAGATATTAAGCACTTTTTTACTAATGACAAATATTTGTAATTATGTGTAATATATGTCAATACTTAGTAAAAATCTATTTAAAAAATGGAAAATCTTTATAAATTGAAGTACAATGTACATATTTGAATAATAGTTAAACATAAATTGTAGTGTAGAAGAAATTGCTCATGATGAAAATTCTGTATTTTTTTAAAAAATTCGTCTGCTCAAATCACATCAAAATATGTCTGCAAATGGGAAAGTCTTAATATTATTTGTAGCCAACAAGTCAATTGATTATGTTCTTCCGAGCAATGAAATCACTAGTAGCTGCCAACATATTAGATTCTTGGAAAAGCACCCTTTAGTTATTGCGAGCTGTTCTTATCTACGTCCCTGCATAAATGTAAACACGTTTGAATATGCAGTGTCAACAATTTGGGGTTTTGACACATTTTGTGCAAGTCATTCCAGTTTAAAAAGGAATCAACCAGTTGATATAAGAGTTGAATTGTTGTTCAAATTTACAGTTCGATCACAGTTTGTTTGTAAGTTCACATCGCATTCGTGATAAAAACATGTCGGCAAGGCAATACACCGAAATCGTGTTTACCGCGATATTCATGAAAGTGACACTTTAAAGCGAAAAAGAACGAATCAAGTAGACGGCGAAATTTACCTTGAAACAGACATTTATAGGGTTTAATTATTTTCACGTCTGCATTTTTGGATGACAATTGTCCTCAAAGTAAACTTTGAATCAAGTATGTGTAATCATAGACGACACTATAAGCGATATTTAAGAAAAACAAAAGGATGAATGAAAATGACAGATGATCGAAAACGACAAAAACGAACTACAATAATAGCGACAGACGAAATTTTCGTCACGCAACATAGTAAAAAAGGCAGATATTCTACTGAACAGGAACTGCCGATCATTTGAACAAAGCAAATGCATAGTTATGTGGATTGAAAAATTGAGATGCCAGCTTTGTGAAATAACGATAAAAATGAAAATCTATAAATGGACGATAAATGAATGGTACTGTCTTTTATTTCCGCTCTTAGATTAATTCGGGAACCAGAGTCGGTGCGCGGCCGCTTACGACATTTACAAACTGGACTAAATTGAGAACGGTTTAAAACGCGTTGGTGAATACAGACTAAATCTAAATCTCCGGGAATCCAAAAAGTGAACTCAATATTTAGATTTAGATTTAGTCACAAATCTAAATTTAAAAGTTTGGTGAATACGGGCCCTAATGTCAAGTCTGAACGAAACACAACACAAGTGTTATATACTCCTCAAGATGATTAAGACAGATAGCATAGAATCAAAGGTCGATGAATCTATCTCATCATACCATTGTAAAACAAGTTTTTTCTATACAATTGGAAATTCCCAAAGACATATTTGGAAAGAAGGCAGCCTGATACTTTGTGCACGGCTTTGTCTTATACGTATATTAAGTTAGGTGAAGGCAAAAAAAAATCCAAATTATTTCATTCCAGAAGAAAATATGTTCGATAAGCTCAGCCCAATAACTCTGAAATCCATAGAAAGTGTTTTAAACGACATTTTGATAGTGGTGTCAACTTTCTGCATACACTTACTTGTGATAATTTAGGTGCACTGCTTAAATCTGAATTATGTGCTTCTAAACTGTTATTTAGTCTAAATAAGACGTTTACCAAACTTCAACCAAGACTTATAGTCTGTGAGACTATCACAAAGACAATCTACAGTGCTAGAAAAATGTAATTGAGAGGCCCAAATGTATGGTATGACACAGATACAAGTTATATGAATGGGGTGATGCGACTTCTGCTTTATCTACAAAATACGAACCATGTCACAGAACATACTACGAGAGATGTAAGAATGGCTCTTGCCTCTATAATTCCACATATACAAATACAACTTGGTCTGTTTTCGCAGGACTAGTCCCGTCTGTGGACATTTTCAAATGTTACATCAGTAACTAGTTCAGACTGTGACCTGATATCGTCAAAGTTATCTTTAGCATCTTTATATATTCAATCTGGACAGCTGGAGGAATTTAAGTGTATTTTAGTGTCATGTGAAAATAGTTTAGAACCTTATGTTATATCGGTGTGTGCATGCCATCCTCATGGATTTCGTTCGAATCAAGCTCTCGCTGAAAAACTAAAATGTGTAGACGTGTCAAGCACAGACTTCGGACGTCACTGTACCACAGGCTGTATGGTATTTCATCCATCCCAAGTCGGTCTTATACATGTAGCTCTTCATTACGAGCTGTTTCGTAATGTGTATACACAACCATCGAGATCGGGCTATGAAACGAGAGATTGCTACTGGTTAAACTGGATTACTGTAGATTCACAAATATATCTGTATTTTCTACAATATTTACTTTATTCTAAAAGCAAGAAAATGACAGAAAAACTAACAGCTGTGCACAAACTAACACACGTTCTAAGCACGGACCTCAATCTTGGACACATGGAGACAGCGTTGAACCTGTTGGGGTGGATATTGTTTCAGGAAAATGAATTACGAGCAGCATGGAGATTATTTGGTTTATCATGGATAAAACGACCCTTTAAAAATGCAGCTAAATGGCACATGTTATTTTTACTGAGCAGAGTAATAAAAGGGAACTAGGGGTTTCATGATGGATATCATATAAATGTATTCATATATTGGAGTTTAAACCGTTTCCACCCAGTTTCTCATTTGCATATAAGCCAAATGATGCCAACCCGACAGTAATACCTCAAATCACGGACTACATGACCCTAGAGTACGATGGTCATTGAATGACACAATGACAATGTGCATTATTCAACGTCACTCCTTCTTCGCTATTGCGAGAATGAATCGAACCCGAGGATGTTATGATGCACAACTGACAGTAAGACTCCAAATCGTGTGACCCTAGAGTGCGATTATTATTGAATTATTAATTGGCACTACACTAGGAAATGTGCATTGTCCAACGGACCGAAGCCTGGTAGCTCAGTTAGAAGAGACCCGGTTTTTAGAAAGTATGGAGTATTGGAGTGGATAAGCCAGAACACATGTGAGTAGGTAAACTGTCCACCGTGATATGAGTGTACAATTGTTGAATGCGGCATTACACCCCAGTTATTCAAATCAATCAATATTGTTCAACGGCTCTCATTTATGACTATCACGAGCAGGAATCGAATATTTCAAATATTTAAATTGTATACATTTGCGTCGAAATGTTATATCCAATGATGCGTTTAGTACTACTTGTTTACTTTCTTAACTGTTCCATACCTCTAGATTATGCCACCGTACGTAAGGTCAACAACTGTGAAAAAATAGCATCAGGTTACATAGACAGATGTGTTAGGTGTAAATTGTGCTATTCGATACCTTCGCGAATGTTCGTATCTAAATATTAGGGATAATCAGTTAACATAACGTGATAAATGAAGCGTTATATAAAAGTGATTTAGATTATAGTTCATTAGGAGGGCAGAATATACGAATATTAACACACGTTGCGTATCTATCTTTTAGTGCTCCTAATAATGCAACCATGTCTTGTAATTAAGGGTATCATTGTCTCTCCGTTACGGGATCATATAAAAATAACCTGGTGTACCTAATCGGATACAGTTCTATTTTCGACACATACATTTGAAACAAAATAACATTGCGATTTTCGTACGGGATCAGTATTTATTAACAGTATACTGGCTATACAATGTCTCTTTGATGATTCAACAAAATCCATTTTCGCCCGATAAAGCTCATATTCAATTAAGAAATCACATAACAAATATTCCAACTGATATCATACAGTGTATCAATACATTGAAAGTTTCAAATGTCCCTGATCATATTAAAACACAAAGTCGTAAGAGATAGTGGTGCTGTCGTTAAGCCGCGGCCTCTCGTACCAGAGGTGTTCTGCCTTTCGGATTGTTCAATACAAATGGGTCGAACATTGGTTATATATCCATGAAGCAGACATCGATCGTGATTTATTATCGTTGTCTAAAGACGAGAACACTTTGTGTCATAAACATAAGTAGAAAAAAACCCGAGCCAAATGCTAGTTTTTGACAATCACTGGAAAGAATGAACGGCCGTGTTGAGCCGGGGTTTCAACGGACAATACTTCAATCATCGTTACCGTCTGAACTATCTCGGTTCTACAGTGTTTCTTATACAATTTCGGAATGGTATGGTTACGAACAGAAACAGCCTGATATGACGTCACGTCGGCGCAGGCAGATCTGTGTCGTTCATAGTTGCAAAACCCTGAGTGTCTGTTTTTTTTCTTTGACGAGACGCGTATAGCGGTGTGCTGTGCTTAATATACGAGTGAGTTGACCCTATAGATAACACTCAATGACATGACCTGAGTGTCCGTTTTTCTGTGGAGCGATACATATACTGGTGTTTAATATTTTGAATAAGAGTGATTTAAAGCTTTATTTAACAACCAACGACCAGGCCTTCGTTCAATTCACAATGTAACATATCTATATGACCTGGCCTGAGTGTCCGTTCGTTCTGTGACGCGATACGTATACTGGTGTTTAATGTTTGGTTTAAAGCTATATTTAAAAGCCAACGACTAGGCCTTCGTTCAATTCACACTGGAACATATCTATATTTAATAATAAATGATCTGGCCTGAGTGTCCGTTGTTCTGTGACGCGATATAACGAGTGCTATGTTTAAAATACGCATTACGCGTGATTTGACCCTATACAAAATAACCACTAATCAGTCCTACGTTCAACTAACGGGCGTTAACAGTCCCACTTTCTTTCTTGATATAATTTATTTCATATTAAAATTAATATATATATATATATGTAAGTATGTGTATGGGTATATGCATATTACATGGGTATTGCTTGTGTATATATGTGTATTTAAGCATATGCATATAAACTTGATTTTAAACTTATCTAATAACTATTTCTCAACTATTTCATTGTCTTAACCATTTCTGTATGTATATTTGTAAATATCAACCATGAGCTGTTTATGCTTAAGTTGAAAATAAAATGTATGTTCTGTTCTGTTATGTTCAATTAACACTTGAACAGAACTAAAATTTGAGATAACCAAGTATGTTTGTTTGAGAGGATTTCGTATTAGGTTTAACCGAAGTATTTCGGAGGGGATTAATAAGAACAGAACACAACACAACAGAATGAGCAGACAGTTTTGTATTGGGTGGTTTCTGGTAAAACTGTCAGTCTGAATATGTCTATCATTGTTAATTTCACCGATTGTTCAAAATGTGTTTACTTTTATAACTTTAACATCTGAAAGTATTTGTAACCAAAACATTTCGTCTTATTTGACAAATTAAAACCTTTTTTAGAATATCATGTGTTTTATATATTATACAGATTGTACTAATTCTGCTCGTAACAATTCTGACATATACCTATACACGTATATCTGTATCTCTATTCTGATTATTTTCCCTTTAACCTACCTTTTTAACATTAACACATTACTTATCAGTTTATTTGGGCTTATTAACTGTCTGAGATATTTTGTAACTATTATATTACTGGACCCACCAATTAAAACCCTTGTCGGAATCCATTGCTCACCATCCATTTTAGCTAGTAGTTTGGACACAAACAGACCAGCTGCTCTCAAAGGAGTCACCTGGCTTTTTCACCGGCTCGTTAGAATACTGATGCATATGTCTATAAACCATGGTGTATTGTGTACTAATTGATCATACTTGTAATCTCATCTTGTTATTTCCTTTTATGAATCTTTTGACTTAAATATATTTTTTCGAAACATCACTTGCGATCAAAGTAGACACAAATGAGCCTATACATTAATTAATCCGTATCTGTAACTACTCCGTCAGAAGTTAAGTGACATGTTTGGTTTTTTTAGCGTATAAAACCTATTGAAAGTTTCAAACATTTCTAACGTAATAAGGGAGATAGTGTGGGGGAAAAACAGATCGATCCCAAATAACTATACATCCGATGAAGTCACGTCTGTGGACGACAGTGGTGCAGAGTTAGAGCGTCCGCCTTTCGTACCAAATGTCTTTGGTTCGAGTCCCATGATAAGCGGGTTCTGACTTTACAATTATCCACAGAAACGGCTTGTTTCGCAATAGATATCAAACAAATAGGTTTATAAACTAAGTCAACTATAACAGTGTATATTATATGTTCGTTAAACCCTACACAACACGTGTGTACACAGATATCCCTCAGAGAATTATTACTTGCATATTATATGTTTTTTGTTTTTAGGCAAGGTGTTAGACGCTGCTTTCAACAACTATGCGGTTATTCTTTCCTGGGTAAGTTGTCAGTACTACTGATCCATGTATCCTGACAACAGCAAGTTAGTCTTGTTGTTAACCAAACAATCCTGACCGCAAGAAGGGTAAGCCATTTTTACCATTTTAATAGTATTTGGTATGACCCGGCCGGGGATTCATCACGCGTCCTTCAGCACTCGATGTTGACACTCTTCCATTACCCCACTGAGGCGGTCACGTGCATATTAGATATAGGCCGCCTCTAGCGAATTCCGGTCTTATTAAATTACTGTAATGGGATAGCATAGAAGTAGATTGGATTAATGGGGATACATTCTAGACTTAAGTAAAAATTATGAACATGACATGGTAAGGATATGGTAAGATTGTGTGCATGCACTAGCTCGTTTGAGCCTTCACTGCACGCAAGATGTATTATGACCAATAATCGCTTGACGCGACTCGTATCTAAGCCATTTCAGGCAAAAAGGTTTTGTTATTGTACCTTCCCTATTGGTATCGATCATACGGTTATTAGAGTGAATCAAATCCAGTGTTTAGACCAAAGTAATATATATGCCAAAAAGTGGACAGGAAATGTGACGACTCTGATTTAAGTTTAAAACCTGGTAAATACTCGGTGATTGCCGTCCGAAGTCGTAAGATAGCGTTAATGGAACACTACATAAATATCGCATGACTTCCAGTGTGACCATATATATTTTAAACCGGAGGAAAATACTGTTACCAGAGTCGAAGTCTAGGTTAACATTATTTACCCGAGCGTTGGCAATATTTTCTTTTGTCACACTAGAACAGTGTGTGTATACCACGTGACTTTTGACGTCATATTTGTATGGTCAGACAGCAATAATTGCTCTTAATAAGAATGTAAAAACAATGGTACCTTTTTTATTTCTTCACCCTTTTAATGAAACATGGGGCAGTCTACGCCGCTTACGATGTCCTATCTCCTGTTTTTTATAGGAGTTTGATTGGTGGTCTATTTTTTTCAAACACGTCGACGAACCTGTTCTCAAAATCCAGTTTTGATAATGCTCCGGCTGTCGGCGATATTAATAAATTTTGAGAAAAGGTTCATCGTAGTGTTTAAAGAAAGTAAAGTACTAATCAAACTCCGTTGTAAAAACGGAGATAGGGCTCTGTAAGCGGCGTAGACTGCGCCATGTTTCATTAAAAATGATGAAGAAATAAAAAAGGTATCTTTGTTTTTACTTCTAAACCAAAGTAAAATATTTCTGTTCGCCGTAGCATTTGTACGTCAAAGTCACGTGGTATATACTCACTGTAGAAGCCACGCTAAATCTAATTTAAATAATATCGAACAAAATTATATATGGTAATTTGACCATTACATAACTTTCAAATGTATTTAATTCATCTACCGATGAAAGCTCTCGTAAAAATGTGGGGTTGCACAGGCTTGCTTTAGTCTTTACTGTACGCACGATGCATTATGACCCATAACCGCTAGACGTGAGTCGTTTATAAGCCGCGTCAGGCAAATAATACGTCTTGTTGTATTCCTTATTGGTATCGATTAAACTGTTACTAGAGTGAATTGAATCTAGATATTTCATTAAAGTTTATAACTATGTCTAAAAGCGGACAGCATAAGTCATAGCTCTGCTGAAAGTTAAAAACCTCGTATAGATTTCCGTCCGAAGTCGTAAGAAAACAACATTTACGGAACAATAACTGTTTCCAATAAGCCTGTTGTAGATATTCTACTATAAGCACAGGGTTGCATGTGTCTTCACTGTCCGCTGATGCAACAAAACCCATCATGGTCTACCCTTGTCTAACTCAATTAATTACGTCATAACAATTAAGACATCCGATATCATAGAAACTGCAAAAGTTTGATCTGCAAACCCCTAATTGTTTCTTTATGATACAATCTGCAAACGTTCGATTTGTAAATCCAATATTTTTGTTATATCATACAAGCTGTAATATTAGCAGATTGCATTGTTCTAAGCCATACCAAAATACAGAAAAATGTAGAAGACAGTGCTGCAGATGAATAGCTTTGGTCGCTCGTGCAAACATTCTGACAAAGTTCCAAGATGCTGAAGCAATAAGTTAGGTCTACAGTGTTAACAAGATTTTTCTAAATGTTATGTGTTCTATCTTTTGGATCTGTCAGCGCAAACGACCCGAGTAATAGTAAGGTATCCACGAGCAGACATAACACGTGATTAATACTCATTGCACCATAAACAGTTTTAAACTTAAGACGAATCACAGTGTCTTGTAATTTAACTAAAATCGATCAGATAAATACTGAGATGGTTCAATTATCAAAGAAAGAGAGAACGACCGAGCATGTATTTGACATGACAACCGTTGAGATTGATAGACCTCTTAATTTTCGAGTTAAATATCACGACTCTATAGCATTTCTCTAGAAGTTATAACACTTTTGGAATGATATAGCTTCGAACAGAATAGAAACACGAGTGATTGTACCTGATATGAACCTACCAAAAACCCGCATTTGTTCAATTAACACTGGAACAGAAGTATTCTACTCCAGAACACATTGTGTTCATTTGATTTTTTTGTGGTAGTTGAAAGGGAAGTAAATTGACCGGACTTGAGACGCAGACAATTTTGTCCTTGGTGAAATCAGTTGAATGTGAGTGGAATTGGGAAAATATTTAACGTTTAAAAAAATAGGTTTGATCTACACATTCCTAATTTGTCTCCATGACGCACCAAATGTCACATGTAAAGGGTTATTTCTATGTTGACAACTTATTTCCGTTGGCATATCCGAATAATTGAGGAAAGATAAGGATTTGTTTAATTGTCAGATTTGTTGTGTTTCTTACAATAGGCATTAACGAAGACAAACAAAATATCATTTTCCTTAATTTATAATAATTAATTTGTATTCACAAGTACAAGTAAGAATTATGAAAATAACACATTTTAACTGTTTCCCATATACAACAATAAATCGTACAAATACTTTAAACAAAATAATGTTATATACGATGAATACAGTTGAAATTGCTCATCTTCAGACAAGTAAACATGTTGGAAAAGGAGATATTGATAACATTTAGCTAATTATTGTTTTCCCGCGATGTTTTAAAAAATTGTCTGGTGTAGAGGCCTTATAACGTCTATATCAGGGAAAACATTTCAAATATCAAGAGCTAGGTTATTTTATAAAAAAATCAAAGCTTTTACATTATGATTTATATTTCCGCGTCCACGCTTGTCTTTGTGTGATCTTCTACTCCAGTCATATATTCACTGACAGCCATTTCCCACATACAACATATTTGCATCAGACGCCTTTGAACATTTATTGGCGCAACAATTAAGAAAAAAATCTACAAATAAAAAGTTAAGCACAATGAGGGAAAGGGTAACATTGTCGTGTGCTGAAAAGGCGTATGCGAGTGGGAGAGGGTCAATTAACTGGATCAATGAAATAACCCTTTCCCATATGCATTTTGATGCCACAGCAGATGGAATTTGAAACAATTTAGTCAAACAGGAAACTTCGTCATAATAAACAAATACTTCCTTTGTCATTATATCTTCAACTTCATTCAATTATTACTATTTAATTTAAAGAGATTTTACATGCTTTGCGTCGATGTTTTTATATTCATCTACTGCAATTGTATTTTAAGCTGATGAATGTTAATTCGTTCCCTTTTACATGCGACGTTTAACATCTCTGCACGTATTTATCCGCGTCCACGCTTGACATTGTGTGTTCGCCTACTCGAATCATATATTCACTGACAACTATTTACCACATACAACATAATTGCAACAGACGACTTTGAACATAAATAAGGCACAGCAATTGAGAAAAAAATCTACAAATAAAAAGGAGTTGAACACAATGAGGGAAAGGGTACAATTGTGTGCTGAAGAGGCGTATTCAAGTTAGAGAGGGTCAGTCAACTAAATCAATGAAATAACCCTTTCCCACGTGCGGGCGCATTTTGATGCCACTGCAGATGCGTTTTGAAACACTTTCGGCAATTAGGGAACTTTGTCATAATGAACAAATACTTCGTTTGTCATTATATTTTCAACTTCATTCAATTATTATTATTTAAATTAAAGAGATTTTACATAATTTGCCTCGATTTTTTCAAAATCATCTACAGCCATTGTATTGTATGCTGATGGAGGTCAACTCGTTCCCTGATAAAAGCCACGTTTAACGTCTCTGCAGCGGATCACTTCTAAAACCATGGTTTAAATGATGAATAACTTAAAGAACAAATCAAATTTTCCTTTTCCCACAACATTTTCTAATTAATTATCTGATTTCAATATCCGAATACCTGCCCTCCGTTCAATAGTATTTAAAGGTTAAAAAGGTAGCGAATCAACCATTTATCGATTGAATTGAATTTTGATCTTGATATTAAAGACCCTTCAAAAATGCAGCAAAATGGCACATTTTATTTTTACTGAATGAAAAATTAAAGGAAAAACAATATTAGCAGGATGTGATGTCACATTGAAGTGTTTAAGTCACGGCTTGTGTTTCCTGGGTTAGTTGTCAGCATTAATGGTCCATTTATCCTGAAACGAATGAGTTAGTCATGATGCTAGGCCCTCAATCCTGAGCGCAAGGGAGGAAATCCATTGTTACCAGTTATATCACGGCATTTTCTCGGTTAGTTATCAGTACTGATCCATTTATCCTGAAACCAGCGAGTTATACGTGATGCTAACTACACAACCCTGAACGACAAGCACTGAGGGAAAGCCATAACTACTATTTTAAAGTTATTTGTATGACGCAACCAGGAACGATCCTACGACCCTCCACACACGAGGCGGACGCTCTACAAATACACCACTGAGGCTGTCCTGTATAAAGTAGATATGAACCGCGTCTGACGAGTTGCGGTCTTATTGACTCACCGATTGAGATCATATAGGAACAAATTGGTCTGGAACTGATTGGACTACACATAAAGGTAGGTAAAAAGACCATTCTTGGTATCAATCAAACGAAGTATAGATATAGATATATACAAATCGAAGTTGTAAGCACGTGCCTTAAAACAGAGAGTAAGTGTAAAACACGCCTTATGGGCGCAGGGTAGGCGTTTATTTACAGTATACAGGATCGACGATATCCGTACGATGTCGGTGTTCATTAACAGTACATATACTCGTCGTTTATTAACAGAACATTGACTCGGCGATTTAGGTCCGAGGTCAGAAGAGAATGATATTTAAACAATAACGGTGTCCAGCGAGTCCATTAGAATGATTCTTTCTTAAGCAGAGGCTCGCATGTGTCTTCACTGCTGGTTGATTCAATGTGTCAATACTTTGAAAGTTTAGGGTGTACTAAAATACCAAGACGTAGAAGATAGTGTGGTGAAGTGATAGAGCGTCGGCATCTCGTACCAGAGGTCCCTGATTCGAATCCGACGATGAACGTGTTCTGTCGTAGGGATTTTCAACCACAACGTTGGAAGTACTGGTTTAGTCTTCAAGAAACAGCGTGTTTAATAGTCAGCATTATATGAACACTTTTAAAACTAAAGATGATACTGAAATTCCTAATGACTCATAATAACAATCAAGAAAACAATGAGCTAAATATAGAATGTTGTCAATCACCGGAAACAAATGAAGTGCCGAGCCGGGGATCGACTTACAACCCTTAACTTATTTACCCTCAATGGTACCGGCTGAACTATTATGGCTCTACAGCGTTTCTCTAAAAGCTAATACAATGTTGGAAAGAGCCTGATATGACTTCGCATATGACGGTGCAGATCCGTGTCTTGCATGGTCGAACAGTTCCGAAAGTCCGGCTTTCCGTGAAAGGCACGTATACTGGTGTGTTATGTTTAAAAAAATAGCGATTTGACTTGATATGAAACTAAACATGACCAGGCTTGTGTTCAATTAACAATTAGTTCACGGGAACTCAGTATGCATACATTGATTGATTGGGGTTTATCGCCGTTTCAACAATTTCATATCACGGCGGATCATTCACCTACCCGTATAACTAACTGCTTTCCCTCATACATTGTCTACCTATTTTTGAAAGATGAATGACAATTATCCACAGTGACTTTTGTCAAACGTCGGAAAGACCGAGCTTGGGTTCGAACTCGAACCTTGGAAGACAATTTTGTTTGGGGTAATTTCGTGTGAAGTTGAACGACTGAAGGGGTCGGTGCTATACATGAACATTATTAAATTTACGGATTAATGAAACTTTTTATAACTTGACCATCCTCTGAAATTATTTGCAATCAAAACATGTTGGTTTATTTGATAAATTAAAATATGTTTTCAGAATATCATATATTTTAAATCTTACAAAGATTTTACTGATTCTCCTCGTTCCGAGTTTGATCTAACAATTCTGACATATACCTAAGCTATATCTTTATCTTAATTCCGATTATTTCTCATTTCACTCAGCATTCAAACAATAACATATTACTTATCAGGTGTTTTTTTGTCTTATTTTGGGATATTTACAGTCCGAGATATTTTGTTACTATTATTTTACTGAAGCCACCAATAATAACCCTATCCAGAACTAAAACCTTACCTTTCATTTTTAACTGGGATGTTGACCATATACAGACCAGTTGCTGTCTTAGGATTCGCCTGACTTTTTCACCGGTTCGTTAGACATTTGACGCACATACCTGATATTTTATATATACTTGTAATCTCAACTTGTTATTTCCTTTAAAAAAAATTGTGACGTAAACATCTAATTTTTGCAACAACACTTGCGATCAAATTAGACAAAGATCAGACTATGCATTAATGTATCCGTGTCTATGAGTGATCAATGAAAAGTAAAGTGACCTTTTGTTTGTTTGTAGTGTCACTCCTACATGTATTGAAAGGGTGTAGATTATTCATCATGAGTAATTTCGCCTTTCGGTACAATGTTTGAACTATATTCAATAATTAAACTTATATTTATAGAGGTTTATCAAAGTTTAAACTGAAACTCATCAAAGTTTGGTCTTGTTTCCATACTTGTCTACTGAGGTAACGTCCACCGTGCGTCGTCCGTTGTGTATGTGCTCCCTTGAAACCAGTGAGTCAATTCGGATGAAACTTCACATTAAATATCCTCTCAATGTCCTTACTAACAGTACTTGAAATATATTACTGCTTTTATCTCTTGTACAAACTTAACTTAGAGCAAAATCAGTTATTTTTGTTGACTGTGTGGATGGCTTGACAAATCACGTTACATTACTAAATTGAGCGATCTAGCATTATGACGATCACATTGTTATGCCTTAAGTCAGTGTGAAATATATACGTTCGAAATGATCTACAGTGGGAAATCGTTGATCATATAAAATGTTTATAAATACAGACCTTATTCGAAAATCGCCTAGACTATTAGGGCATTTTATACTTTGAAACCTTCCACATTTATAAGAAAGTCAATCTATAGTAACCTACTATACTCTTTACAGTTTGTAGTTATGATTTCCTTTAACCGGATCAGGAGCTTCCTGTTCAGTTTTGCGATATATACCATTGGGAAAAAGTGAAGGACATCTAAACATTCTTTCATAATAAATTAACATTTACTGCTTAAAGTGTTTAGAGCTTCTTTTAGGCATATTCTACAAACTATTTTAAATAATTTGTCCTAATTTGTCTTTGTCGTATAACTGCATTAATTTGAAGAAACCAAGGAGCATATTAGAAAAATCTGTTTAGTACTTCACTTTTGCCCAGTTGTATAGAGAAGGACATACTCCATCTTCACCCTTTTACGGATTCGAGTTTATTATAAAAAAAAATTCACCGATCAAGTCTTATGTTGTTTTGTTAAATATAATGTTTATATCAATTAGGGTGTATATACTGGCAGCCTGGTGTATTTTCCTATCTAAACCTCTACCCGTCCAGCTTGAGTCTTTCTACATTCTCAATATAATAGAAACATACCAATATCGTATACAGTCCTTGCTTTGTTACCAACCCGATTTATAACTTGAATCACACACACACACACACTTAACTATATACAATTCAGCTTTTAACAATACATCGTTCATTTAAACCACAAATATCGTCAGATGCTTTGTTTGATTATGTATCATGGGATATGATTTCCGAAATAGTAAATTTAGTTTTGTGCAAGGCTTGTTAGATCCAGAGAAGATTTAAAGGTAATTCATTTTAATAGATAACTTGTTCCATCTCCCTCCCCGTCTTGTTGTGTCTGTTTGTGTGTCTGTTTGTCTGTTTATGTTTTTGTCTGTTAGGCATGCTATCGGTCCATCTGTCAGTTGGTCCGTCGATCGGTCGGTCAGTCGGTCAGTCAGTCAGTCGGTCTGTCTGTCTGTCTGTATATGTGTAAGTTGTTTTAGTTCACTTGTTGGTTTTGCATGTACAAAACGTGTTATATATATATATACAGCGAGATACAATGTAGTCTTGACTTTTGTACACATATGTTACTTAACAACATTGACATAGGCCGGACCTGTGTAAGCAAGTGTTGTTTAACAATACTGACCTGTGTAGAGAAGTATTATTTAACAATATTAAGCTGATGCAGGCTTTCTACAATATAATTACTCAGCATTATTGAACTCTTCCTGACCTTTATAAATTATTATAATTATTTGACAATTTTGACCTCATCCTGACCTTTCTTTAATAGTATTGCTTATCAATTTCGACCTGATTCAGACATGATTACACACGTACAACTTTACAATATTGTTCAGCATCTTACTGATATGAACCTGATCCTAACATGTTTATAAGCGTATAACTCTTCTGTATTGACCTGAATCTGACCCTTGAGCACATGTATTACTTAATGATATTGACCTGATCCTGCCATGTAAAAACACGTATATCTTTACAATATTGACCTGAATCTCACACTTGAACAGAAGTATTTATTAATGATATTAATCTTAAACTGACATATTGACAGATGTATAACTTTGATATATTTATATTTTAAGTCTTACCCTTAAACAGAAGTATTACTTAATGATATTGACATGATCCTGACATCATTACACACATACAAATTTACAATATGTATCTCAATCTGATCCTAGGACAGAAGTATTACTTATTGATATGAGCCTGATCCTGACATGTTTATGAACGTATACTTTAACAATATTGATCTGATTCTTACCTCTTAAAATAAGTATAAATTAATGATAATATGGAAAAGGCATAGCCTCAAAACGAGCACAAAAATGAACAAAACAAGATATTACATAATACTATTAAACAGAAGAAACATATCAAAAACCTTTCAATTATTCTTACAACAGTTACATTTTATCAAAGAGCTCTTTAATCTTTATGACCAGGGCCTTTTGTATAATCCATGCTCAATCCTGACGGATATTTGTAGTAAGTCACAAAATAAGCATTCTGGGTCACTAAAACATAAAGGAATTGCTCTGAATCTAAACAACTTATTGTTTCCATCTAAAGCGGTCCAAACATCCACCTTTATCGCTCTAGAGACTTACCTGCTAGACTGTCAGATGACAGATACAATGTTATCTGCAGTATCTAGAATATAGTTCCAACGTTGTACATTGAAGTTTTAAAACCAACACAAATTGAGACATGAATAGAGGGGACTATATAAAAAAGTTCCAACTCTGATGATATCCCGGGTCGTGAAAGTTCATTGTGTTGGCAAGTCTTTTCTTCACTGATCATCCTTCAGATCCCGGATGTGGTCGGATGGATGTCTCCTCTAAATTGTCAGATACTCCAAACTCTCAATGTTAAACTACTGTTTTAGTTATTATAAGATGAAATGGAATGTTTAATTTTTACACAAATAATTTTAATATAATTATATATTGCACTTGTTAATTGATTGTTGGGATGGGTCCACTGGGACACGTCTGTCTTAGTGGAAGCATCTCTACAATGGTCAAATCACTATTGTTTACACGTTTAAGCCATTGGAAAATCACATTCCAAAGTGATGGCATGATCATATCTATTTCCCTCATAGCGTTTTACTAACAACTCTATCTTTTGTCTAATAAATCATAGAATACAAATTTATTTAGCGGGATTTACTCTGTGATTGTAAGCTCTGTCCCAGTATAACATAATACACCTATTATGGATGAATTCTCCGACAATTTTTCAGTCTATTTTTACCTTTGTTATATTCTCCCATCTGCAAAATGTAATACATTGTATGGGGTTAACAATGTATATTTATTAACTCTACGTCAATTTTAATCCTGATGTAATTTTAAATCCATTTATATACACTCAACTCCAACAGGAATTCGTTGTGGCCCTATAGTTTGCAGTTTCCGTGATATAACTGAAATATTGTTGAAAACTATGTAAAATCCCTAACAAAAACAAAACATTATTGTATGCATTTAACTTAAACATTATTTCAGTTGTATCATAGAAACGGTATGCTTATTCATGATGCCTCGATAAATGAACCAGTACTTGGCTAGTAAATGTACCTTGGCATGACCAAAAACCATCTGCGGATCGAACCCAGGGATGCCTGGTTGTGTATAGACACAAAACTACAGACCAAATTACTAATCTTATATTATGCAATCATCTGCCTTGCTTCAGTTTATTTCATTTTGTGAACACCGAAGTATAATTTTGATTTTTTTTTTAGTTTGTTAGCAATCAATATCTTAAGTTATGATGCCCAGCCTTGCCACATGTAGGCGAACTCTAGTGACCTAAATTTTAAACCGACATGACCTATTTTTAGAAATTGGTCTAGCTATTGACAAGACAAACAATGAAACTGTCTAACAAAGTGTCAAGCTGCTGATGCAAATAATGCAGTCTCTAGTATTAAAAATATTTTTCTCAAATTAAGCCTAGATTGACCTAGTTTTTAACAGAACATGACCTTCACTAAAACTTAAGATTAGATATCATGAAGAAATCTATTAAAAATGTGGTTTCCACAATATTCACAAAGTTTTCCATTAATTTGGCGAAGTGACCTAGTTTTAGACCCGACATGACCCATTTTCAAACTTGGCCTAGATATCAGCAAGAAAACGATTAAGTTGGCTAGAAACCTAGTTCTATGACCTACTGGTATATATTCGAACATAGACTAGATATCATCATGGCAATTATTCTAATAAAGTTACAATATATGCTGATTGTTCAAATTAAAAATGCAGTCTCCAGTGTTCACAGGTTTTCCTTCAATTTCACCTTGTGACCTAGTTTTTGACCTCACACGATCCAGTTTTTGAACTTGGGAAAGATTTGATAGAGATAAACATTCAATAAAATTGGATGCCAAATGTTGCCTGTAGAGTGTTCACAAGGCAATTGGTGTTGATGCCCGACAGATGGACAAAATGTGATCACAAGAGATCACCTGGAGCACTTTGTGCTCAGGTGAGCTAAATAAAACTAGAATGAGTGCTCCCCGGAGCACGTGTGTCACCTGCCGGGGCCTTGTCAGAAAATTTAAATTTTTGACAGAAAAAGGCAATAACTCTGATATATAAAATATTTGGATTATTCCCCTTTTGTGAACCAATCACACCCATTGATATAAACATGTGTCAGAAGTTTCAATGTAATCCTTCGAGTAGAAAAAAAGTTATTTGAAAACGTGATGAAAAAGTGTGACAGACAGACGGACGACAGACAGCGGACAAAAAAAAATCCCTAAGTGCCTACCATGCTACCAGGTGACACAATAAAATGCTTAATTTAAACAATTTGATTTGATTTAAACAAAATGTTTGAAAATAACTGTAAATTAGCTCTTATACCTCTCCCATGTACATATGCATATGCTCTCATAATTGTAGCAGAAGGTTTAATTACTTCCTAGACAAAATTGAAAACACTTTGGCAAACGTAGAAATTGCTTGGTTAGAATAATTTCTGCTTTTTTCATAATGTTTTCAAAAGTGGACAGCTGCAGAGTTGTCAGAAAACGTATATATATTTATTCAAATTTCTCAGATGTAGAGACTGTAAATTTAATCTAATCACTGTCTGATATATTAATGTTGTGTTGTATCTAATCATACAGATGCACAGGCTACTATTAATCTAAACTAATGTAATCATATGTAACTATAGAAACTGTATTTAAATTTTACTGCAAAGACTTCAAAATGGTACTAATGGCTTTCCCTTAAAAATTGTTGATAGCAGGTTAAAACACCCTACAAACAAGCATGGTAAAGAGATTTACATGTAAAGTAAAATTCAGACATTAATTAACAAGACAATTGAACCCATATTCAATACAGAAGCAAATATTCACTACCTTGTATATTTTTAAACATGTGGATTACTTTGATAACTGAAATAACCTATATTGGTTGCTTCAGTTATTATCCATGTTTGGAAAAAACAATTCGTTAACTTCAATGTTCAGAGCTCAAGAAATGGCATATTTTGCATGTTATTAACCCTTTCCCTCATTTAGACGCTTTTTGACGCCTCTGCAGCAGACGGCTATTTGAAAACATAGTGACAAAACAAGAAATTGCACAAAACGTGCAATTTCTCCTTTTGCCACAATGTTTTCCACTTGTTGTCATAGGTTATCTATTCAATTATGGAGATTTTCTATTTTTTGACAAATTACACTCAAAGACGTCTGCTGCAGAATTGCCGTATGAGGGAAAGGGTTAAAGCCTTATTTCACATCCTAATGCTAATGTTACAGCTAAATTACTCAAAAGAATCATCAGAGTGAGACCAGTCTTTGAGTAGTTACTGTACCCACAACATAGGATTAAATGAGTGCTAACTGAGATATTGCTGAATTAATTAAGACCTGCTTACTCTTCCTTACATAGTTCTTTAGCTGTTGAGTCAATTTTGTATGCAGCCTGGCTAAACTCAGGCAATGAAAGAAGAAATTTCCATCACAATGCTGAATGGGAACATCCTTGACTGGATATAAAGTCAATACATTGTGCAGTTATAAAAAAAAGCCATTGAATTTGGATATGATGAGGCATGTTTTGAAATAATTAGTGTAATGTAAGTGAACAAACATAATACAAAGAAACGCAAAAACTGACACTAAATCGGTAAGATTGTAGATCAGGCAGGCCAAATGTCAAAGTTATAGTCACCATTTCATGTTCAATGTATGGAGAAAGCAGATACACCAGCCAGCTGTGATGTTTGACTAGAAGTGTAACCAATCAATGTCAGGGCGAAAAACTAACAAGACCTAATGACAGGATGTCTTTTTATTATCGTAAAAAGCTGAATTAAAACCCCCCATAAAATTCACTACTTGTTGGATTGACTTGTCATTGTGCAACTTGTATTGGATAGTGAATTGACTCTGACACAGATCTGCCAATGGACCCAACAATTAATCACTAATAATTAATCAGCTGATCCATTGGTTAAATGAATATAATTATAAATTGGTATGAACAAAATATACAGAAATCTAATCTTCATACATAATTAAATAACAATTACACAATCAATGTGATGCAAAATTACATCATATATGAACAGAGAATATCATCAGTGGTTTTAATTAAATTTACTTATCAGAAAAGCAGATAAACAAAAGACGACATACACTGTGGACAACTTCACATATGACTATGAGTGCGATACACATTTGGAACGCAATCCCAGTTTCATTTTAGGCAACAAAAAGCAATGAACATGTCTGACATAATAAGAATGTTGCAAGGTGCTTACTATATACTATAGTACTATACTATATGTATAATTGCGATTGTGAGGTTGCAGCCCAAACTTGCCTTATGGCCCAGCAAAACACTCCTAATCTGCACAATTTGGTTGGTTTGGTTTGGTTTCAAACAAAAAGTTAACAAGATCTAACGTTTCGCCCCAATATGATTTTGTGACAACTAGACATATGAAAGTAATATAACAGACCTGTGACAAACTTATCTCCTAGAACGAAAAGAACATTCTCAATTTTTCCTGTCACTTGTTTCATAAAGGCCATTGAAATCATTTAGCAGCCGCCCACATGCTTCCTTTAATCATCATCATGATCATGCCATTTGCATACAAATAGTTTGTGAAATGTGGGCCGTGACAGGTTTGCGCAAGCCACTTTTCGCATGCATGACTTTTCGTAAAATAGCTGTTGCCATCAAATGTTTATGCAGTGCTAAACTCAGGCAATGAAACATGCAATTTCCGTCACTGGGAACATCCGCGACTGCATACAAAACATCTAGAATTCTTATATATTATAATGTTTGTAAATGAACAAATGTGATGTTTGTTTGCACGATGCACTCGGTATTAAAGAAAAACGCTATAATTGACACTTACTTGATAAACGTGTAGATCCGGCGGGCGAAATCTAGTAACCGATTCGCTTTCAATGTATCAAAAATGCAGGAAACCAGCCAGTGACTGTGCTTGATTATGTATTCTGGGCATAATCTTGCATGTTTTAAATTGTTGTTATCCCTAAATGTAAATAATTTATTATCTGAGATACATATTAGACAAACCAAGGAACAAACTAAATAATCTAGGAGTTAAGGATGACTTTTCCGCGCTAGATTATCGCGCACCTGTACTGAAGTTCTCTCATAGCAACAAAGGAACATTCTTATTTTACCGGTCACTTGTTTCATAAAATAAACCTGATTACACTTGATTCTGTTGTCAAAATTTTGTATTTGAAGGGAAATTACGTTTTATTCAGACACTGGACTATAATTTTAAGCCTGTGTGGCTTTATATTGTTATACAAAGACATTCACAACATTTCGAGTTGCACTGAAGACAGTTCCTTGACAACAAAGCTTTCGTCGCTGCGGACTACTTAGATAAACAATAAATGTTCTTGTTTAATTTATCTACGCCAATCATTTATAAGAAATGTCTTAAAAATATGAGATGATGAATAACCATAACACTTTTACGAATGCATCAACAAAAATATTTCAATTTTCGATTTATATCCAATCAGAGCGTGGGCTGCGAACCTGAAAGTCGCCCATGAAATGACATCCGGAAAAAAGGCCATACTGATTTTAATTTACCATTGAATTCTGATATATATCTTGATCTTGACTAAAGCTGTTATCTAATAACTCGCTGTGCTCGTTATGAACCTGATTCTAACATGTTTACAAACGTATACTTTAACAATATTGATCTGATTCTTACCTCTTAAAATAAGTATAACTTATTAATATGAACCTGATTCTGACATGTTTAAGAATGTGTAACTGTACAATATAGATCTGTATCTTACCCTTGAACATAAGTATAACTTAATTTTATGAACCTGAAACTGACATATTTACAAACGTATAACTTTACAATATTGACCTGAATCTTACCTGTGTACAAACTATTACTTAATGATATTATTACATGATATTACATGTGTATTAACAGTACACACATACTTCTATCACGATTAAATCGATTTTGTTATAAGATAGCTACCACCCTTGTAATCTAATCTTGTTATTTATTTTGGTGATTGTTAAGGGTGACTTATGACATGTTAAGCGAGACTGTATATTAGAGTATACATGAATTGAAACAACATTTGGAATCAAAGAAGGTCGAGGTAATAATGCATATTCGTTCAATGTAATCTTGGTCTACTTTATCCACTATTCACTAATGGAACTTTAAATAAACTTTTTTATAAGTGTGCAAGATCCTGTTACGTCAAGAAGGATAATATTAGTCTTAACCTTTCCCACATGCAGACGAATGTTGTAACAAAATGATAAATTTCCCATATTGAGAATTTTCTCCGTATATCACTACGTGTATCAAGTATATTTAATAAATATAAAACTTTATACTATTGGCCATATTATGCCAAGAAGTTTTCAGAGTCGTTTGCTTCAGGGTTGTTGTATGTGGACAGTGGTTAACATTAAGAGACACGACAGCCTTAGGGGTAACAACATTCCCTTTATCAGACAGAGGTTGTTGTAATTTTCTTGTCGTCTGTAACAGAGCCCCGGTAGCTCAGTTGGTAGCGTCGTGAGCTTTCAACGCATGGGTTGTTAGTTGGAACTCCAGCTAGACCAACATTCTTTTTTGAAGTTTGAAAAAAGTCACTGTCACAAGCGTCATTCGTCTTCAATCAATGGGCTAATAGTCTGCGTGGAAAAGAGCCAGTTGCTTGGAAATAAATGTGTGTGAAGTACTGGTGTGAAAAAGCCAAAAAATACATGCGTAGGTAAAGTGGCCGCCATGATATGACTGACACATTGTTGTAAACGGCATTAAATCTTGGACACAGATAGACAGCATTTAACATGCTGGGGTGGATATGTTTACGGGAAAAAAGATTACAAAAAGCATGGAGATGCTTTTGTGTTTCATGGGAAACCAGACCTTTTAAAAATGCAGCTAAATGCCACATGCTAATTTTACAATGTGAAATTATAAAGTGAAATTAAAGTAAGCTTGATCGAAACAAAAATGACGTCAGAGTTTTATTCTATTTAAGTTAAAACTTTTCATCGTTGAAATGTAGAGTCACCGTGGTACGTATCAGCTGTATCTTGGGACTTGAGATCTTAATGTATCTGCGTACAGTCCGGAATAAGGTGAGTCTGTATGAGCTGCGTCTTGCAATTTGAGATATTAATGCATTTGCGTACAGTCCGGGATAAGGTGAGTCTTTATGAGCCGTGTCTTGCAATTTGAGATATTAATGCATCTGCGTACAGTCCGGAATAAGGTGAGTCTGTATGAGCCGCGACTTGCAATTTGAGATATTAATGCATCTGCGTACAGTCTGGAATAAGGTGAGTCTGTATAAGCCGCGTCTTGCAATTTGAGATATTAATGCATCTGCGTACAGTCCGGAATAAGGTGAGTCTGTATGAGCCGCGTCTTGCAATTTGAGATATTAATGCATCTGCGTACAGTCTGGAATAAGGTGAGTCTGTATGGGCCGCGTCTTGCAATGTGAGATATTAATGCATATGTGTACAGTCCGGAATAAGATGAGTCTGTATAAGCCGCGTCTTGCAATTTGAGATATTAATGCATCTGCGTACAGTCCGGGATAAGGTGAGTCTGTATGAGCCGCGTCTTGCAATTTGAGATATTAATGCATCTGCGTACAGTCCGGGATAAGGTGAGTCTGTATAAGCCGCGTCTTGCAATTTGAGATATTAATGCATCTGCGTACAGTCCGTAATAAGGTGAGTCTGTATGAGCCGCGTCTTGCAATTTGAGATCTTAATGCATCTGCGTACAGTCCGGAATAAGGTGAGTCTGTATAAGCCGCGTCTTGCAATTTGAGATATTAATGCATCTGCATACAGTCCGGAATAAGGTGAGTCTGTATGAGCCGCGTCTTGCAAGTTGAGATATTAATGCATTTGCGTACAGTCCGGAATAAGGTGAGTCTGTATGAGCCGCGTCTTGCAATCTGAGATATTAATGCATCTGCGTACAGTCCGG
Source organism: Serripes groenlandicus (assembly GCA_031761405.1). NCBI lineage: Eukaryota > Metazoa > Mollusca > Bivalvia > Cardiida > Cardiidae > Serripes > Serripes groenlandicus. The sequence continues at coordinate 56,765,473 of JASEVX010000013.1, read as the reverse complement.
AATAAGGTGAGTCTGTATAAGCCGCGTCTTGCAATCTGAGATATTAATGCATTTGCGTACAGTCCGGAATAAGGTGAGTCTGTATGAGCCGCGTCTTGCAATGTGAGATATTAATGCATTTGCGTACAGTCAAGACTTATGTGAGTCTATAGGAACCGCGTCTGTCGATTTGAAGTATTAATGCATCTAAGTACAGTCAATACTTAGTGGAGTCTGTATGAGCCGCGAATTGCGATTTGAAGTCTTAATGCATCTGCGTACAGTCAAGGCTTAGGGTGAGTCAGTATGAGCCGCGTCAGGCTATTTTAGATATAAATGTATATGCGTACAGTCTAGACTTATGTGAGTCTGTATGAGCCGCGTCTGGCGATTCGTGATCTTAATGTATCTGCGTACAGTCAAGACTTATGTGAGTCAGTATGAGCCGCGTCAGGCTATTTGAGATATAAATGTATATGCATACAGTCAAGACTTATGTGAGTCTGTATGAACCGCGTCTGGCGATTCGTGACCTTAATGCATCTGCGTACAGTCAAGACTTATGTGAGTCAGTATGAGCCGCGTCAGGCTATTTGAGATATAAATGTATATGCATACAGTCAAGACTTATGTGAGTCTGTATGAACCGCGTCTGGCGATTCGTGACCTTAATGCATCTGCGTACAGTCAAGACTTATGTGAGTCAGTATGAGCCGCGTCTGGCGATTTGAGATATAAATGTATCTGCGTACAGTTCAGAATTAGGTGAATCTATATGAGACGCGTATTGCCATTCGAGATCCTAATGCATCGGCGTACAGTCAATAGTTAGATGAGTCCGTACGAGACGCGTATTGCAATTTGCAGTCATAATGAATCAGCGTACAGTTCATACATAGGTAAGTCAGTATTAGCGGTGTCTGGTGATTTGAGATATAAATACAACTGCGTACAGTCCAGACGTAGGTGAGTCAGTATGAGCAGCGTCTGGCTATTTGAGATCATGATGCATCTGCGTACAGCAAATACTTAGGTGATTCTGTAAGAGCCGCGCATTGCGGTTTGAGATCTAAATGCATCTCAGCACAGTCAATACTTAGGTGATTCTGTAAGAGCCGCGCATTGCGGTTTGAGATCTAAATGCATCTCAGCACAGTCAATACTTAGGTGATTCTGTAAGAGCCGCGCATTGCGGTTTGAGATCTAAATGCATCTCAGCACAGTCAATACTTAGGTGATTCTGTAAGAGCCGCGCATTGCGGTTTGAGATCTAAATGCATCTCAGCACAGTCAATACTTAGGTGATTCTGTAAGAGCCGCGCATTGCGGTTTGAGATCTAAATGCATCTCAGCACAGTCAATACTTAGGTGATTCTGTAAGAGCCGCGCATTGCGGTTTGAGATATAAATGCATCTCAGCACAGTCAATACTTAGGTGATTCTGTAAGAGCCGCGCATTGCGGTTTGAGATCTAAATGCATCTCAGCACAGTCAATACTTAGGTGATTCTGTAAGAGCCGCGCATTGCGGTTTGAGATCTAAATGCATCTCAGCACAGTCAATACTTAGGTGATTCTGTAAGAGCCGCGCATTGCGGTTTGAGATCTAAATGCATCTCAGCACAGTCAATACTTAGGTGATTCTGTAAGAGCCGCGCATTGCGGTTTGAGATCTAAATGCATCTCAGCACAGTCAATACTTAGGTGATTCTGTAAGAGCCGCGCATTGCGGTTTGAGATCTAAATGCATCTCAGCACAGTCAATACTTAGGTGATTCTGTAAGAGCCGCGCATTGCGGTTTGAGATCTAAATGCATCTCAGCACAGTCAATACTTAGGTGATTCTGTAAGAGCCGCGCATTGCGGTTTGAGATCTAAATGCATCTCAGCACAGTCAATACTTAGGTGATTCTGTAAGAGCCGCGCATTGCGGTTTGAGATCTAAATGCATCTCAGCACAGTCAATACTTAGGTGATTCTGTAAGAGCCGCGCATTGCGGTTTGAGATCTAAATGCATCTCAGCACAGTCAATACTTAGGTGATTCTGTAAGAGCCGCGCATTGCGGTTTGAGATCTAAATGCATCTCAGCACAGTCAATACTTAGGTGATTCTGTAAGAGCCGCGCATTGCGGTTTGAGATCTAAATGCATCTCAGCACAGTCAATACTTAGGTGATTCTGTATGAGCCGCTTCTGGCAATTTAAGGAATTAATGCATCTGTGTACAGTCCAGAAACCAAAAAGGCGTCAGGGTTTATTTATCTATTGGGGTTAACATTGTTGATCGTTGACATTGAGGGTCACCGTGGTATGTATCAGATTTATCTTGCATTTTGAGATTTTAATGCATCTGCGTACAGTCCAGATCTAGACTTAGGTGAGTCTGCATTAGCCGCGTCTGGCGATTTGAGATCTAAATGCATTTGTGTACAGTCAACTTACGTGAGTTTGTATGAGCCGCGAACTGCAATTTAAAGTATTTTTGCATTTGTGTAAAGTCGGGATTTACGTGAAAGTCTGTATGAGCGCTGTACTAAGATTTAGAATCGTAATGCATCTGTGTACAGCCAAGACTTAAATTATTCTGTATTGCATTTAAATACAGTCAAGACTTACGTGAATCTGTATGAGCCGCGTCTGGCGGTTTGAGACCTAAATCCATCTGTTTACAGTCAAAACTTTGGTGAGTCTGTATGAGATGCGTACAGCGATGTTAAGTCCTAATGCATATGCGTACAGTCAATACTTATGTGAGTATTAAGAGCCGCGTCTGGATATTTAAGATTTAACGCATTTGCGTTAAGTCCAAATTAGGGTGAGTCAGTATGTGCCGCGTCAGGCTATTTTAGATATAAATGCATATCCATACAGTCAAGACTTATGTGAATCTGTATGAGCCGCGTCTGGCGATTCGTGATATTAATGCATCTGTGTACAGTCCATACTTAGGCGAGTCTGTATGAGCCACGTCTAGCGATTTGTTATATAAATGCATCTGTGTACAGTCCATACTTCGGCGAGTCTGTATGAGCCACGTCTGGCGATTTGTTATATAAATACATCTGTGTACATTCCAGATTTAGGTGAGCCTTTATTAGCCGCGTCTGGCGATTTTAGATCTTAATGCCTCTGCATACAGTCTATATTTAGGTGAGTACGTAGTAGCCCTGTCTGTTGATGTGAGATATACATGCATCATAAATGAGTTTGTGCAAACTCGAAGACCTAGCAGAGTAGTCACTGTCTGCGTATATGTCATATAGACGTAAATACAGCTCCTGACAAAAATCTAGAAGTATAGCCTTAATTGACGTATGTCAATGTAACAGTAAATGATCCCAAGCCAGAGACGCAATCAGACCTTAAATCGTCAGACGCGGCTCATATATATGTGACTTGTGTAAATAAACATTATCTGACAAAAAACCTAGAGGTATAGCATCAATCGTTATACAACAAGTTAACGTTGCATGGTTCAAAACCGGGCAGGCATTAAGACCCTGAATCACAACACACGGTTACAATATATTACTATTATCCAGAAATGTGATAATCATTGAGCGCCTAACATTCCCAAAGATAAGAAATGTTCATTATTCAAGGGGGTTCCTTCCTGAATATTGCGAGCACGAATCGAACCGGGACGTCCGGGTTTAATTGCAGCAAGGTTACCTCCTTCACGGCGGATCTCTAAATTTCTGGATAAGTCAGATGTAGTCCAAAAATAGACCCAAAATAGACCCAAATAGTTCAAGTGTTGTGTATATTTGTATGATTCATGAGAACATAAAGTGTGCGATTGAATTATCAAAGTTTCAAAGCGTATTCTTAAATAAGCAAGAAGGAATTTTAAAAATCCCAGTGTAAATATAAACCTGCCAAAACTTGGAAACGTCGAGCATAGGGCAGCGATATATTTAATGTCTGTTTAATTGGTGACAGATTTAAGTGTTATCCCATACGAATATTATCGTTTTTATTTTGTATTTTCCTGTCAAAGTTTGAAGATATACAGATTTATGCGAATAGTGATATTATAGATATATAGATTTGTGTACAAATAGATACTAGACATTTCACAAAGTAACAGTATCTATTTTTTTGCGATTGCAATGGTCCGAATGATTACTGTATTCATGTGTTCGAGTTTAATCAATTTTCGATACGTGTTTATTAGTTTATTTATTGTTTGTTGGCATCATGTTTTATGTCAATTTCAACAATTATTCAGTTACATATCGGCGTTTCCTGTGTAAGTTGCCAGTATCACTGGTCCATTTATTATGACACCAGCGACTTAGTCATAATGTTAGCCACACAATTTAGAGTGCCAAGGAGGGAAAGCTTCAACCATTTGTTTCAACCATTTTCAAAGTTGTTGGTACGGCCCAGCCAAGAACGAACCTGCGACCTCTCGCACTCGAGGCACACACTACTATTGTACCACTGAGGTGGTCACGTTCATAATACATATGAGCCGAGTCTTGCGAATTGCAGTCTTGTTGTCAAATCGTAATAGGAATATATGTAGTTAAATTGGCGTAAAATTAATGGGGCTACACTTCTAGCATTTCGCTTAAAAATACATCTAAGGCTAAAAGACAAGTATACGGAGAGTGAATGTTCTTGTAGGACTGTTCATATGTACATGCTCGTCTTAATATTCACTGAACGCAGACGCATTACGAGCCTATATCATGAAAGAAGACTGGTATTTGAGCCACGTTAGGCATAAATTTGTATCGCTCAAATGGTTATTAGTTTAAACTTATTTATTTTACATCGATTGCGAAACAAGCTTTTAGCTTATATTAATCACGCTCGATGTGTGCTCCCTGGAAACTTAACCAGTACTCGCGCCGTTTGTGTGGAAAAATCCCAAAGGCAGAACCCGCTCATCACGGGATTCGAACCCGGGACCTTTGGTACAAGAGGCCGACGCTCTACCTCTGTACCACTGTCTTCCAATGGTTATTAGACGCTCCGAAGAGTTATTTATATTTCAAAATATGAATAACATTAAGATATCAGCATATTTCAAGTATATATTAAGAAATTTGAATTGTCCTATTGTTAGATGATCTACCAATAGGTATAATTAACTGTCACCTGTAGACAAACAATAACATAATACTCTATTCAATTCCTTCTTAACAATTGGTGCATTTTTTTTAGTACATGCTAGAATTATAAAAATAACATAGTTTAACCTATTCCCACTCACAACAAATCTTCAGCAAACCAATTAAAAAAATCTAGAAAGAAATATGAACATTTTCTAAAAGATGATAGTATGCTTATTGGATATAGTTTCAACATTGTGGTAAAAGGAGAAATGGCTTGCCTTCTTGAATTATACATTCACTGACAATCCTTTCTAACATACAACACAGTTGCATCAAACGACTTTGAAAACTTATTGACACAACAATGGGAACACTCTACAAATGACAGTATAACTGTCAAATAGAATGGAACACATTGACGGTAAGGGAAATATGTCTGCTGAAGAGACGTGTGCGTGTGGGAAAAGGTGACCCAAGTTGGGTCTTCAGGAAGAATATGTAAAAACTGGATCAGTGTTTTAATCCTTTCCCAAATACAGACGCATTTTCATGCCACAACAGATACATTTTGAAATCATTGAGGCAAACGGTGAATAATGAGCAAATACTTCGTTTGTCACTATATTTTCAAATGATTTACATATAGTTGTCTACTGCAATTTTGATGTATGTGGGAAAAGGTTAACTCGTTCCCTGACATATGTGACGTTTGGTGTCTCTGCAGCAGACCACTTTAAAAATTACAGAAAACACTGTTGAAAAAGAAAAAGTGGGTTGTTCAGGTAACAATCGGTAGCCAATACACCATTTATCGATTAACTGTAATTTTAGCTGCATTATCGATTTGTAAATACAACAAAATGTGAAGCAGACGTATTTGAAAACACCTTTATAAAACTATGAAAAATCAATACAAAATAAATAATACATATTGCAACCAGTTGATGAAACTGGCAACACAGTCGTCTACCTCAGATGCATCAAAATACGAATGTTTATTTACGTACTGAATGTTTTTGTATCATAATTTCTGTTGTTATCCCTGCACAAAACTAATAGTATCGAAACCTTTGTACAAGGCTATTGTAAAAATTAAGTAACCATAGAATACTGAATGCATTATTCGCTCGAATAAAGGTAGGAAATGTGCCTTCGTGAATTTTCATATTATCCAGTTTTGCAATATTCACCAACACCGACCGCTTAGGAAGGAACCATGTCTGCATAGACCACTTAAGAATGTACCGTGACTACCTGTTTACACCAACTCACGAACACTTATGAAGGAACCGTGTCTACCTATATACACAAACCCACGAACACTTACAACGTACCGTGTGCACAACCACAATCACCTACGAAGGTACCATGTGTACCTATTTACACCAACCTACCAGAACTTTCGAACGTACCATGGTACCTATAAATATAAACCCTCGAACACTTACGAATGTAGCATGTCTACCACAATACACCAACCAACGAATACTAACACGTAAACCCTGTCTACCTATAGTCAAACCGACGATCATTTACGAACAAACAGTGTCAATTTATAAACACCAGCCCTACAACACTTGCCCACGCACAGTGTCACCCCTTTGTCTACCTAATTTCAACAGACAACAACTTAAAGGGGTATTCTAAAGTTTGTTGTCAAACAATTTCCCAATCTCTATTATTTGTATTTTATTAGCACATACAATAACTGGTTGAAATAAGGACGTTCATCATGTGAGAATTTTCGCCTCAGTCTTGACTGTGCACATTAGGACCCCCATATCGCTAGACGCGACCTTTACTCGTATGTCAGCACAAGGCGGGGCGGGATAGTAACATCCCTTATTGGTACCGATCATACGTTTATTATAGTGAATCAAAGCTAGTTTGTAAGTAAAAATTGAAAATATGAATAATGTAATAACTTCCAGCTAATAAGCCCTGTGATTTTCGCACACGGTCGGTGTTTATTAACAGTTAGTATGAACGGTGTTTTCCGACGAGGTCAGTTTTAACAAGCAGTTTATACTCTCTTATACGAAATCGGTATTCAGTAGTTTATACGCTCAGGTATTCCCGGACGAGGCAGGCATTTATTTAGAGTGTAACAAATAGGAAATAGGCTTCCGAAGTTGTCAGAAAATGGTATTGAAACAGTGGTCTCAACACGAAAGGCGCAAGTATTGGTTAGTTCTTCAGACAGCGGATATCAAGCGTGATTGATAATCGCTGTACCTTATTTATAATTTATACCTAGATACTTGATCAAAATTCCTAATCAATCATAATTACAATTGTAAAACGATGAGATAAATACTGTCTTGTGTTTATCATCCGTAAAAAAACCGCTGAGCTGGGGTTCGAACGTAGGGTCCTAGGATGGAAAGCCGACTTCGTATCGATTGAACTAATGCTGATCAACAGCGTATCTGCATCAGCTAAAATAACGTTGGAATGACCTGGAAACGAGTCTGATGTGACTCGTCGTGAAGTCCCGAATGTCCGTTTATCTGTGACTTAGAACGTATAATAATGTTTTCTGTTTGAAATACGAGTGACCTTATCTGAAACTGCCATGTCTGTGTTCACTTCATATTACAACGGAAATATGTTAAGCCGATTTCAATAATATTTCAGCTATATGACGGTGGTTCCTGGGTAAGTTGCCATTACTGCTGGTCCACTTATCCTGATACCAACGAGTCAGTCGTTACGCTCGTTACGCTCATCTAAAATCCTTAGGGCTACGGAAGGAATGTCATACTTACAGTTTTTGGTATGACCTTGCCGAGGATCTAACCCATTACCACTCGCATAGAGGCATACGCTCTTCCATTTGCCGTGTAACATACCAAATTATAAAGGCATTATAGAACATAGTTATAAGAGACTAAACAAGTTATGTGGGAAAGAGTTAAACAAATCAGGTACCTTAATATTGTGAAATCCGATATCCTTCAAATAGGGCTGTATTATGCGGTTCACCAACACTAATTGTTAACATACACATTAATACCATTATTTAAAATTGCTCCGTTATCTTTATATCCAGAATTTGGAAAATGTCAGCCGAGTTAAGTCCTTCATTTTAGTTTACAAGTAAAACATAATATTACTACTATACTTGGACAAGGAATTGAAACGGGATATGTTATAAAGCCACACGATAGTCATGGTGTGTTTAACCATGCTGTTTCATCATCATCATTTGAAATAATTTATTTTTATTATCATTAATAACATAAACATAATTATTATTAGTTTTAATTATATTAGAAGAGTTAGTTGTCATTAAGTTATTATGCAATTGCTTAAAACGATTGAAATAATTTTTGGTGAAGCGGACAAAAGTTCTCTAATCGATTTAATGTAACTTAAGCTTTGTAAATGTTAAATCTGAATTTGTTAATAATATCTATAAATAATTATAAACCTTTCTAATTTACAACAAATCTGTTGAAAACATTTGGGCAAAGCTATAAAAAATATTTACAATGAAGTAGCACTATTGAGAACAGTTTAAACAAAAACTTTGCAAAAGAATAAACTGCTAAAAGTCGTCTGCTACAGAGTCGCCAAAACTCGTCTGCTCGTGGACAATTGTTAAACGAATGGGCTGTTTTCTGCACTGTTAATTTTAAGATCAAATCAGTCTGTTTTTATTACTCAACACAATTGACCTGACCATGGCTTATATACAATACTATAATGGAAATTAATTAAACGCCGACTTTTGAATACATCATTCAGAACGCTGTGCTTTAAATTAGGTAGAACAAGTATCTTCGCGAATGATCATTTAATCCATCATACCTATCTTCAACAACTCATGAACAATAACGAACGAACCATGTCCGACGATATACACCAAACCAAGAACACTTCTGGACGTGCAGTACCTACATATAAACATCAACCATCGAACACTTAACAACACTTACCTATATACATCAAACCAAGAACAAATACGAACGTACAGTGTCTAAATATAAAAATCAACCCACAAACACTTACCTGTATACGACAAACAACGAGCACTTACGAATGAACCGTCTCTTCATATACTGACTGTGATGAATTCATTTACCCTCATCTTGCATATTTAATTATGTGGTGAGCAATCCTATATACACCAACTTACGCACACTGACACACGGACCATGTCTACCTATATACACCAACCCAAAAACACTTACGAACGCACTGTGTCGAATATATACGCCAACCCTCGATAATTTACACACGTACATGTATACCTATATACACCAACCCAGGAACACTTACAAGCGTACCGTGTCTACCTATATACACCAACCCAGGAATACTTACAAGCGAACCGTGTCTACCTATATACACCAACCCAGGAATACTTACAAGCGAACCGTGTCTACCTATATACACCAACCCAGGAATACTTACAAGCGAACCGTGTCTACCTATATACACCAACCCAGGAATACTTACAAGCGAACCGTGTCTACCTATATACACCAACCCAGGAATCCTTACAAGCGAACCGTGTCTACCTATATACACCAACCCAGGAACACTTACAAGCGTAGCATGTCTACCTATATACACCAACCCAGGAACACTCACAATCGTACCGTCTCTACTTTTATACACCAACCTAGGAACACTTACGAACGTACCGTGTATACCGATATACACCAACCCAGAAACACTCAAAAACGTACCATGTCTACCTATATACACCAACCCAGGTATACTTACGAGCAAACCGTGTCTACATATATACGCCAACCCACGAACACTTACACACGTACCGTGTCTACCTATATTCACCAATCCACGAACATGTACACACGTACAATGTCTACCTATATACACCAACCCATGAACACCTACAAGCGTAACGTGTCTACCTATACCAACCCAGGAACACTTACAAGCTTACCGTGTTTACCTATAGACGCCAACTCATAAATAATTACGCACGTAATGTTACTACTTTTAATGAATAGTATGTTCGTCTTGAAACAAATGTATATATATGCGTGTTTGTAACCTATCTTCACCAGTACTTCATTTTCGGCGATAGCCGTATAACCTCCGTGTTGACCTAGATGTTAAACGAATGGTCTAGATTGTAGACCAATCCAATGTTGTTTTTAATGAATAATATCGAAAAATAATAATATTCTTTGAAGCATGATAAGTTTTCAGTTATTCATCGTCCATTGAAACTTAAACATCCCTTGGGAGCCTCACGTAATCTCCAGTCATCTGACGTATTCTCGGCCTTGATAATCGTTTTATAGAAACTAAAGCTGGGTGGAGATAGCCGATTAGCCTTTGGTAAACACATAGATTATTGCGCAAATTTTATATTTTTTTATTTTATAATATTGTTTTCTCATATTGATAGCCGTTCATCTTTTTAAAAGATATTTCTTGTTTTTTTGATAATGGCAACATATTTTGTAAATTTAAATGTTATGTTTTGTTATGTTAAAAACACCAAGCTACGATCTCTTATGAACGTACCGTGTCTATCTAACATTTTTGAGTTAAACGTCTTGAAAATAAATCATAGACTGTCGTCCTTTTGCCAAGACCCCAAGAAGCTGAGTCAGTATTGACGCGGGCTGTCAAGCCAGAAATTGTGAGTTCGAAACCCATCTCGGCCAACATTCCTTTCGACGTTTGACAAAAGTCACCTTGACAAACGGCATTCGTCTTCTACCAAAGAGCTTACAGTCTTTGTGGCAAAGCAGCCAGTTGCTTTGAAATGTTTTCAGTTGGAGTACTGTTGATTGGAAGCCCACACGAGTAGGTGAACTGATCACCGTAACACAACTAAAAATTTGCTGAGAACGGCAATTTTCCATCATTCATTCAACCAATCAATCAATCAATCAATCTATCAAACAACAATTCAACATTATACACGGGTTTATATTGAAACGGCATGGCTCTAGTCCAATAAAGAGTAGACTGGTCTCGTATAGACAATCTACATAGCTATTGATATGTGTGATATGTAACCAGTCCAAGTAATCAATGACTATTTAAATGACATTGAATCAACTCAATTTTACAACCAATCTATATCACCTGACATATTACATTTTTAGATATGATTTTAAATTCTAACTGCTCGCATCCGAATGCAATACAAAACAATGTAAATTGTAACGTCTGCAATAAACCTTACCAAATGTCCCGTCTTTCTTACAGAAACGTAACGGTTATGTAGACAACAGCCGTGTGTTCTATAGTAAACACAACATAAACAGTTTAAGCTATGCCTATCAAACGGAACGAAACCTACCTGTTTTATGAATGGAAAACAGGTAGAACATGTTTGGTTAACCGACTAAGGAACGGTATATCGACAAAACCTATATAGGTTTCGCAAAGCAGGTTTTGAGTTTTGTGACTATGGAACACAGGGCTGGATCTGAATGGTTACGGTTGGAAGGACGAGTACATAAGGACGTCATGTAAGAGAGCACTTTTCGTCTCTTTAATCCATCGAGTATCGTCTAAAACCCAGCATCAATCATTTTAACCGAAAACCAGAGTTCCACCTCTGTTGTATTGATCGGAATAATGGAACATTTTAAGTAAAGGGTAACACACTTAATACACATTATAATAAACGTCAGTGTATATGAAAATATATACACTATTGAATGGTTAGCAGTAGACGGATGTTTATATATATCCAGCATGGGAACTGCACCTGTTTGTCTGTTACTATGACATGAGTGGATGAAGGGTTTGTGCCCGGTTAAGGTAACGATATTGACAAAAAATCACGGGTTGCTCCAGACAGTGTTATCAAGAAGAATACATCAGTAAAAACAGTGTATTGGAATTTAACACAAATAGACATTAGAAAGGTGAGTTAATTCATCGTAGATATGATTTAGTAAATATAATCTTAATGACTTTATTTATATTAAATACGTATATACAGCATAATTTTGTCTGGTCAAGTAAGGCAATTATATATGAAAAATAATAAACAACCCTTTGCTAGAAATCTGTAAAACGTGACTGCGTAAGTCTATCAGAAACGTGAACAAGCTAAGTGACATGCTTTAAAATAAAGGCATTTTGACATTAATGGCTAAAGATTTTCCGTTAAAACATATTGACAAAAATACATGTGATACATACTCAATGAGAACATGTTTTAAATGTCCAGTCTGTGCTGAGTATTGGTAATAATAGAAATGTACAGGTGGATCTTAACTTAAATAATACTGTTTGAACCATAATTACAGAACTAACAATATAAATGCCTTATTTAGAGGTGAAATCACACACTTTCGCTGAAATGCTTCAGGATAATCAGAATATTGGTTGGACTGTCACACTTTCCTACTTGGGACTATTTACTAATTCAAATCGTAACACAGACCGATTCACAACTTGCTGCGAACCCCTTTCAATAGAAACGTACGAAGTTGATATCCAAACCCCATCTTGTTTTGTTAACTCTCTTTTTGTAACACAGATTATATATTTCAAAACTGTACAAAGTTTTGCTAAAAAATATCTGAATATGATACTATACATAAAGAAAGAATCACCCAAACAAACGGCAAATTGTGACCATTTGTTTTACATGTACTAGTTTCAGGTTTGTATATATTTGTCGAGCAGTCAGATGTATACCTTTGAGGGAAAATACAGCTGGATTAGAGTTGGAATAAAAGATTATTATTTTGAAACCAAGATGAAAACATTGCGCGGAAAAGAAACTTTAATCAAATTGAGAATTTATTGTTAAGCCACAATGTTTTCAAATATCCAATTCTACTGAGGTGTCAAATAATTTTTACATCAAGATAAGAGCCAGGTTCATGATTATCAAAGCGTTTTACTTGAAATTAAAATATGTTTGTCTTCTTCTAACGTTATCCGTTGATTTGTATACTCAAAGGGTTTAATATCGGTAATAATGCGAATTTACCTGTGGAAATTATTCTCTCAAAACAAGTTTATTTAAATCGACCCTTTCGTATTTAAGATAAGTGTATAAAGTTACATATAAGGTACTACTTTTAGTGCATGAACATCACGACTTAAGCCTTCATAATAACGGTTGACGTGGAAAGCGTAGTGTTTGTAAAAGATCTTGTCTCACATATTTATAATTATTACTCTGAGTGTCCACTCTAATCTGGATAAGCAATTAAAATGAATAAACAAGGAAACAATGAACAAGTCTTTGGTATTCATTGATCATTTGAATTACATATTACCACTTGTCATAACGGCTCTGAGGATGGTTTTTGTAGAGAACAGCTGAAATGAAAGTCGGGAAGATATTCAATACTGACCATGCATTATAAACGAATTTAATCTACAATTGAAGACGGATGTTTGGACTTGTCCAACATACATCAGAATAAAAATATTTCAAACATATATTGTAAACGCAGTAACGCAAGGGCGCAAAGAAAAAGTCAACCCAAAGTTCAGACTAAACATGTAATCTTATTCGTCGCATAAACATGCACGTCGAAACTGAAAAGACATTAAAACCATACTTAATTACAGAAAAGAATAATGGAATGTAATGACAAAGATGCAATGTGCGAAATCTGTAAACAAATTCTGACCTGCAAGTTATATAATTAATCGCTGTTTTCCTGAACCTAAGTTCTAAGACGTGCTTACTAAATATAGATACAAAAAACAAGTAGTATGCATGACAACAACTAAATGATTCATCAATATTTACCTCTTTGGGCCTATTTCCCTATTCGCATACCAAGAATCCTACCGAAACGCTTCCCACATGGACAATGGCGGGTTAATAACAAAGGGACGTAACTTGTAGTAGAAATAGGATTCGTACTATGTTCTTTCGAACTTTCCGATATTCGTACCAATTAATTAACAATATAAAGTGTGACAAAACAAACTGCCGCAGTAACATGGCTCCCTGTAATTAGTCCTAACTAATTTCACAGAAAAACAAAAAAACAAAAAAACACAAAAAAAAACACTACTAAGGTTCCTAGACGGGAATCACCTCGGACTCCTGCAGTAGTATAAGCTTCTGCACTGGTCGCTCCAGAGTCCTGAGAGGTTTGTCACGTTTACCTAAGTTATCGCAATCTGAATCTGCTAACTCAACATTAACCTTTCTAACTAGCCCATCATCGTCAACTATGGTTTTGTTAACTCGACCAAGTTTCCACGTGTTACGTGGCATATTATTATCTACCAAAATCACAACGTCCCCAATGCAAAGGTTGCGTTCGGGAGTGAACCACTTGTTCCTTATCTGAAGGTTTTGTAGGAACTCCACCTTCCAACGAGACCAAAACTGTTCTACCAAATATTGCGTGCGACGCCATCGCTTTCGCGAGTATACGTCAGCCTTCTGAAAACGACCAGGTGGAGGGAGAATGACCTTTAATTTCATCGTTAGTAACTGACTTGCGCTCAATGGTATCAAAGAAAGAGGATCATTCAAATTGTTAACAGTGAGAGGTCTGCAGTTGACAATGGCTGCAGCTTCGTACAAAAACGTTCGAAGACATTCGTCATCTAATTGTGTACCATGGTTGAGCAACAGATATGAAAGGACACTGCGCACGGACCGAATCTGTCGCTCCCATACCCCACCCATGTGGCTGGAGCATGGGACATTCATCTTGAAGGAAAAGAAATCACAATCTGACAAAAAATTGCGGATCCTGTCCTCGTCCAACTCGTTTAATGCTTTGCTGAGTTCATGTTCAGCTCCCACAAAATTAGTTCCTCTATCTGATCGCAACTGACGTATCGGGCCACGTATCGCTATAAACCGACGCAAAGCATTGATAAAGGAACCTGTGTCCAATGAATTTGCAGTCTCAACATGAACAGATCTACACGCCATGCAAGTAAACAAGACTCCGTATCTTTTGAGCTCCTTTCTACCTTCTTTAATGTAGAATGGCCCGAAAAAGTCTACTGCACAATAAGTCAAGGGCGGTGCAGGCTCGAGGCGATCAACCGGCAAATCTGACATCTTTAGCTCTTGGGCAAAAGCTCGAAGTCGTCTACAGACAATACATTTGGACAGAAGGGAGGATACTGCACTACTACAACCGACAACCCAAAACCCATTTTGTCGTAATTCATTTGTGGTAATACCTCGACCTTGGTGTAGAGATTTCTCGTGAAAATGACGGACTAACAGTTCTGTTAAATTACCTTTACTAGGCATAACAATAGGATGCTTTAACGACTCTTCAATATTGGAATTTCGTATGCGACCACCTACTCGCAAAACACCGTTTGAATCTAGAAAGGGATCTAATTGACGCATTCGTGAGTTTGATTTCAATGCTACGTGACGTCTTGAAACCTCATCTCTATCTTCTGGAATCCCAATTACTCTACATTCCTGAAGTCTATCAGTATCAACTTTGAATTTTTGCACATAACCAGTTCAGCTACTTGCATTTCTGCAACGCTCAAAGGTTCAACAGTACGACATTTTGATCTAGGTAAGCCAGATTTTGGCTTCTTTACTGGATTACGGTGCCTAAATGGCAAAGGTATTTCATATTTGCCCTCTCTTAAACAAGTACCATGACTCAACGTGGAGAGATGATGTCGATCCTCCACAGACGGGGACGTAGTGCCTACTTCAATGTCACTAAAGTCTCGTTCTATCAGCTGCAACACATCATTACTGACTATCTCCTTCACAGACGTTCTCAAGGCAAAACAGGACGGAATGTGCGCAATTGTTTTCCCCAACAAGCAATTCCGAAGGAACTTCATGAGCAAGAACGCGATGACTTAAACCAATTGAATCTTCTTCAATACAACCCTGATTAACAATACCAACAATACTCCACCCTAAGTCAGTTCTCTGACCAAACGGACCATCTGTATCCGGAGGAATTACTTCACGTGGTAACAATGCCTGAGAACAATTATACCCAATCAGCAACCCGATTTCGCAAGAGCTTAAAGGTAACAATTTTGGCGCAATATGCTCTAAATGAGACCACGCATTGGCTACATCAGAAGTGGGTATGTGGGAACGATTGGCTGGCATTATATTCCTTGTGTAAGCGTCTGGTAAGGATATCTTTTGAAAACTGTCATAACCACGAACTGAAAGACCCTTAACCTTCTAACTACTAACAACATTATCTTCCGACAACATTGTGGAAAGTGACAACTTCACTGGCGTACCTGATAACCCTAAAGCTTCGCAAGTGTCTTGAAGGATACATGTTGTGTCGGACTGTGAATCTAACAAGGCTTACACAAGTCTTTCTTCATCGGGGTCACTGCTATGAGACACATACACAGGTACAATAGCTGAGCATTTACTCTCAGCCCCCGTATAACTCAGAAAGGATGTCCCCGACTTGACTTTAGGATCAGCTGAATCAGTTGCAGCTGCAACCGTCACCGATGAGTCACCTTTGTCACCATGCAGTGAAGTTGGATGAAGCTTCTTACAAGTCTTACACGTCTTTCGCTGCCTACATTTTCTTGAAATGTGCCCTTTCCGTAAACAACCAGAGCAAAGACCATTATCCTTTGCAAATAATTTTCTCGCAGACAAAGTCTTACCAAAGAAGATTTTACAGTCATCAAGGTCATGAACTTCTTTACAAAGAAAGCATGAGGTTGTACTGCTTGTCTCAGAACGATTCTTATTTGAATCTGAAAAGAACGAACGGCTGCCAAAAGGCTTTACGCCATCTCCAGAACCCTTTTGAGATTTTGGACCGCTAACATTGCGAGACTCTGAGCTAGGCATGTCCTTAAAAGACTGAAGAGATGTCACTGGGTCGCAGGCGATTTGTGCCTCCTTGTAAATAAACTCAGTAAAGTTCTTAAACGAGGGAAAAGCATGGGTCTTTTCCTTTACACCCGCTACTACCCTATTCCATCTAACAACAACCCATTCAGGAACCTTGGAAAGTAGTTTGCGATTTTCCCGACAATCATTTAGAATCTCTAGACAAGGAATGGTTTTCATAGCAGTAAGACACTGCCTAAGAAAGTCTGCAAATTTCAGCAAAGCTGGAGAATCTTTAGATTGAATTATGGGCCATGCTTCCAGTTTATCACGAAAAGCCGAAGCAACAACAAACGGGTCGCCATATCGCTCCTCTAGGAGCTTCTTGGCTTCCTCGTACGCAACATCTGACGGCAAAAGAAAAAAAGGTTTCGACCACTTGTTTAACTGACCCACCCAAGTATCTTTTAAGATAAAGTATTCTTTCGGCCGCAGGTATATTTCTTTGGTACACAAGCGTCTTAAACGCTGTTTTCCAGGAAGGATATTGGATGGGATCCCCGTTAAACACACTAGGCTCAGGCGGTGGCAATCGGTTTAATGCCACTTGATCAGCAAGCGTCTTAACAAGGTCAATTAACCCCAAATTAATAGACTGCAACGATTCAGTTCTGGGAGGCAACTGATCAAACGTAACATGATTTCTACCTGAAACACCATCAGAGACAGTTGGTTGAAAAGCAGAGACCAATGGATTTAAAGAACATGATGTGGTGGTTGGCTTGACATCATGCACGGCATCAACAGTAGCGCCACGAGTTCCATATGAACCAGAAACGATACGATCTTGTGTCCTTACAACATTTTGAACCGAAATAGAAGTGGGTTGAGCTACAGACTGATAATTTGCATCTGGAAATGAATGACTTCTAACATACTCACTTACATAATTGTTCATGTCATCTTGGGGTAATTGCTTAACATCTGACAAAGTAATACCAGGTGTAAATGGGTCCAAACTATTATAAACCTCTGCCTTAGCAGTAGCCATTTCCAACTGTTTCATAGTTTCTAGCCTTTCTAAATCAGCTTTCAATTTAGCTTCACTGTCAATGAATTTAAGCTTTGCCCTTAGACTAGCAGCTTCAGCAGCGACAGAGATCTTAGTTGCACCAGAGCGTGAAGAAGAAGAACGCTTACTTGAACGAGAATAACTCTTATCTGTCTCGAGTGACCGAACAGTATCAGAAATCTGTGACATGATTTTCAAATGTTCATTCTCAATAACCTCAAACTTATCAATCATAACTGACAAATCCTCGTCACCAAAGCTACTAAATTCATATGTAATATCAGTCAGAACAGAAAAACACTGCTCTAAATCCTCCCTTGACAAACGAAGTGTCTGACAATCGTCACAATCGGAGAGCTGAATAAGACATTTATTTGCTTGCTTCTTCCAAACAGTAGCACTCGTCCTGAATTTACCATGTAACACTTGCAAGTGCCAGCTCAGACCCTTTTCAGTCAGTTTGTGAAAACGACGCCCTTCTACATTTAAAGATTCATGCGATTCAAACTCGTTGTCATTAATATCACCTGATTCTACATTTAAAGACTCAGACTGCCTTTCATTGATACCACCTGATTCGTTATCTACAGCATCTATAAGTTTGTCCTTACTATCGTCCATTTTAACTTAGTATCACTTATTGGTCAAAATGTATACAATTTGGCTAGACTAAAATTTAGACAATTTTGTCAGATTTGGTTACAAATTAAACACATTAAAATTGCATCACCAACAAAATACAAAGCATTCAATCAATTAACCAGAATAACATATTATAAAAGCAGTATCATGGGTGAATACTTGTATATTTTTTCTAAATCTTTGAAAACTATAAGTAATAAATGTTGTCTATTCCAAACTTTTAAACAATTATTCTCCCATGCAATCTTACATAATACTATCACAAAACTTAAACACTTGATTACACTGAAGAAAATATAATATGTTCAGTGAAGATGTATTTGTCCGTTTCATCTAAATGGCAGCAACAAATCTTGTCCAAAGGAGATAACTTGATGTCAAAAGGCACTCTCGAAATAATCCGTTAACACTTCCAGCTCTATGATTCCAGGATATAAAAATCACAAATAAACGATATGTCAAGACTAAACATGTAATCTTATTCGTCGCATAAACATGCACGTCGAAACTGAAAAGACATTAAAACCATACTTAATTGCAAAAAAGAATAATGGAATGCAATGACAAAGATGCAATGTGCGAAATCTGTAAACAAATTCTGACCTGCAAGTTATATAATTAATCGCTGTTTTCCTGAACCTAAGACGTGCTTTCTAAATATAGATACAAAAAACAAGTAGTATGCATGACAACAACTAAATGATTCATCAATATTTACCTCTTTGGGCCTATTTCCCTATTCGCATACCAAGAATCCTACCGAAACGCTTCCCACATGGACAATGGCTGGTTAATAACAAAGGGACGTAACTTGTAGTAGAAATAGGATTCGTACTATGTTCTTTCGAACTTTCCGATATTCGTACCAATTAATTAACAATATAAAGTGTGACAAAACAAACTGCCGCAGCAACATATATCAATACTCAATTATGGAATACGGATGTCCGGATATGTACAACAGACATCATAATGTTGCACTGTATTTGATCTAGAAAGATAGACAGGTATTTTATACAGATATCGAAATAAAGAATTGGCATTGCAACGGACGCCGGATGTCTTGATATGTCCAACAGCCACCATAATGGTGCACTCTATTGAATCTACAATCGTAGACAGATGTTTCGATATGTCCAGCGGACAGCAGAATTGCGCACTGCATTGAATCTAAACGGTCGACGGATGTGTTGATATGTCCATTTCGGAATCTACGCTACTAATGACCTGTCGGCTTGAAAGCGGGAAAACATGTTCTGCATTCTGATGTCTTAACATAAGAATAAGATTATAAATACCATAATTATGCGAGAGACTACACAATTTAGAAAGTTTTTTTTAAGAAAATACTTATCCATAGAGATAGAGATATACACCATATGTATTTGTTACCGAGTTTTCATGTGTACGTTATATATTTAGTTTTATCTCTGGAGTTGTCATAACGTCAAGATGTGGTGGAATTCAAATGAAACAAGCTGTTCATTTTCAATATAAATGGACAATGTACCTGTTTATTTTCACTTAATTTGAATAGCAATGTACACATAACGCACATTTTTCAAATGAGGCTTTTGATATGTTTTACAGATAGACGAGAAATGGACACTGCCAATGAAGAATTATCTAAGTGTCTGAATGAAGTACTTGATGATATAGGTGCATCTGAGGATATCAGAAGAGAGTGTCGGGAGAATGCTTTGTTACTAGAAATACAAAGCACGTTTGAATGTCATGTGTATGACGAAAGTTCAGAAAAAAGATCGATGTATGTTGTTGGAAGCATGAGCGAAGGGTCAACTACGACGGGTTTAAATTCTGATTCTGATTTTTTACATTGTCACGAAGGCACACCTGTTGTTGAGAATTTAAAGGAGTGTAAACACCAAGGATTGTTTTATCTTATGTTAACTGATGAAAACACCAAACCCGGATATGTTCGACTGCAGGTTGTTGTAGATAAATTTCCGCTTACGGACGAAAGGTGCTTCCCAGATGATATCTGTTTTGAAATCGATCATAATTTTAAGGTATGTCTTAAAAATACTGAATTGTTTATTGGACGACCCACCTTTCGAAACGGTCCAGCGGAGACTTTAATTGATAATTATCCAATGGATTACGTACATGCATTAAGGTGTCAACATATACCGAGTTCAGCCAATACCTGGTTACACAGGACACGGGAATACGACTGGCCATCACAGAAACAATTGAAAGCAATGATTCCATATGGTTGTTTCCTTGTCGGTGTTGGACATCCTCATAGTGACCTGAAATCTATAGAATGGAGGGTTTCGTTCACACTTCAAGAACGCGATCTCATGTCAAGTCTAAATGAAACACAACACAAGTGTTACATTCTCCTCAAGATGATAAAGAAGGATTTCATAGAACCAAAGGCCGGTGAATCGATTTCATCGTATCATTGTAAATCCAGTTTGTTTTACACAATTGAAAATTCACACAGACATTTTTGGACGGATGACAAGCTTATACTTTGTGTACAGAAGTGTCTTAAGCGTCTATTATATTGCGTGAAGGCAAATGAGTGTCCCAATTTTTTTATTCCAAAAGAGAATATGTTCGATAAGCTCAGCCCACAGACTTTGAAAAACGTAGAATATGTTTTAAAAGACATTATAGACAGGGGTGTCAACTTTCTATATACACTAAATTGTGATAAAGTAGGTGAATTGCTTAAATCAAGAATGTGTAGTTCTAAACAAGTGGGTAGTCTTGGAAATACGAGTACCATAATTGAGGTAAATTCACTATTACGTAAAGTACATGCTTCTAATGCGAGAGGTGTCTATAGTATAAGAACGACGTTATTAGTACGAATGCATATGTCGTCTTACATACATACATGTACAAGTTATTTAACTGATACAAACCAACTTCTGCACTATCTACAAATTACGAACGAAGTCACAGAACATACTCAGGAAGATGTAAGAATTGCACTTGACTCTATAATTCCGCATATAAAACTACAAAAACAACAGTGTCTGTTTGCCAAGTACTTGACAAGAGAAGATATGCCCCGTCAACGGTCTAAAACAATTCCAAATGTAATCTCAGACACTAATGACTGTGACCTTATCTCTTCAAAGTTATCGTTAGCATCTTTATATATTATCTCGGAACAGCAACACAGTGAATGCGAACGTATTCTAGTGTCGTGTGTAAACAGTTTAACACCATGTGTGATATCCGTGTGTATGTGTGAACCCTTCAATATTGTTAAGTCAAATGTTGACCTCGCTGAAAAACAACAATTAACTAAAATGTCAAGCAAGGACTTCAGACGAGACTTTATTACAGGCTGTATGCTATTCCATCCCTCTCAAGTCAGTCTTGTCCATGCTGCTCTTCATTACGAGATGTTCCGTAATGTATATACAAAACCTGAATCGGTAGAGTTTCTAACATACTGGTTAAACTGGATTACGGTAGATTCAAAAATATATCAGTACTTTCTACAATATTTACTTTATTCCAAAACAGAAAAATGTACAGAAAAAGAAAGAGCTGTGCAAAACCTATGGCATGTTTTAAAAACGGACCCCAATCTTGGTCACAGAGAGACAGGGTTTAACTTGTTGGGATGGATATGTTCACAAGAAGAAAACAGCTTACAAGACGCATGGAGATTCTTTTGTGTATCATGGAAAATCAGGCCTTTTAACAATGCAGCTAAATGGCATATGGCAGCTTTACTGAGTGGACTAAGAAACGGAAAGTAGGGTCAGTTTTATAATCATGCCAATGTCTGGCTAATTTAAGGTCTTAATGTGTTGTGTGTACAGTCAAGACTATGTTGTGGCTTTGTACACGCATGGTCTCGACAGAGTACTCACCGTCCGCTTGTAAGCTATATAGACTTGAAGTTGTCTTACACAAACTAGAAGGGATGTCCCAATAGCTGTATGCACATGTTACGTTAAATCACGCATACCCGGAGAGGCAACATAACCCCAAATCGATAGATGTGGCTTATAAGTAATCCTCAACGTCAATGACTATTTAACCACAATAATGCAAACAGAAAGGGTATTTATTTTCGAATACGAACCGCCGATTAATTTTCGGGTACAAAACAGTTTCGGTTACGAAACATTCAAATGTTTTCCAGATAAAAAGGGGTTCGTTCACTTAACAACCGTTTTTTTTGTTTACGAAACGGCAGGTTACAAAACGTTTGGACCCCGTGTTTACGTCTATATGAGGGAAAATGTTAAACATAGTCAACCTTAATGACATGGTTATTTATAAAATGTAAACATTTTACATAACGAGCTAATTCTCCACAATGTGTGTTCGCTATCTCGAATTATACATTCATTGACAACCCTTTATCACATACAACACATTTGCATCATACGACTTTGAAAACATATTTGTATACCAATGAAAAAACTCTACAAATAACAGTATAGTTATTAAATAGAGTGGAACACATTGAGGGAAAGCGAAACATTTCTCTGATGAATAGGCGTCTTTGAGAAGGAAGGGATCTACAAGTAGGAAATATATTTACTTGATTAAAGAGTTTACCTTTTTTCACGTGCAGACGCATTTGGACGTCTCTGCAGAAGATTTGTAATTAGTGTGGAACAAGGAGAACGTCTTTTGATTTATAGAGATTATACTTATTTGTCCTAGATGTGTTAAAGTCGTCTGCTGCATTTTGCTACGTATGTGGGAAAATGTTTAATTCGTTCCTTTAAAAACGACGTACGACGTCTCTGCAGAAGACAATGTTTAAACATTTTAAATCATTTAAAGTTACATTTTCGAATACGACCCTTGTCTTAAATGGATGTTTAAGGTAACAAGCGTTAGCCAATCCACCATTGATCGATTGAATGTAATATTAACCTTGTAAATATTGAATTAGAATTTGACAATTATATGCATTATTGATTTTAACACCCTTTCCGAAATACCGAAAATCTGCAAAAGAACTATGGTAACTCATTAAAAATGAATGTATAAATATTGAAATCAGTTGATAAAACTGTGACAAAACAGTCGTCTGCCTCAGAAGCATTAATCTACCTCTGATAGTTTTTGAAAGGGATGAACGAATATTTTTCCCTAAATGAGGTTTCCAGGTAACCATGCTTGGTTAAAAGACAAAGTATACAGGTAGCAGGTAGCATCAGAAAAAGAGTAAAATTAACGTTTAGCTTCAAATGACATCTCCTCTTTATCCACTGGACCAATTTCAGCCAACCTTATAGGAATGTTGCTTCTGCATCAGAAAGGGAGAAATATGAAAACTTTGGAATTCTTCTAGTGAAATGGTCACTAATTGAATCTCTTCAAAATTTGTTTTAGCCATAGTGAGGGGTTAGATAACATGGCTGGCCGCCGGACGGAATCAGAAAGGGGGCAAAATTACAAAACTTTAAAATCCCATTCTTTTTAGATTTCTCTTCTGATTTCAAAATAATTTAGCAGAACTATTCCCTTTGTAACACTTAACATAATTTGTTCATGCCATATTGATTGGTTCAAAAAGATAGCTGCCAGGTAGCATCAGAAAGGGGGTAAAAGGATTATTTAGCTTCAAACGACATCTCCTAGACCAATTGACCTTCAAAGTAATGTTCATTTTGTGGTCCTCTTTCAATTTGTTCAAAGATTTAATGCATTATGAAAATGTCCTTTTTCTGATAAGGTGTTTCATTTACAGTTCAATAGTAATTTTGATCAAATTTCACCTTTATAAGCAGTAGCATTTGCTACTATACTATCAGTGAGGTGATCGATTTATGGCTCTCTTGTTACGAATGCAATTTTATATGTTGGCTGTTCGCATCCGAACGCAATACAAACCTTTCAGCATGCAACGTCAACATTCTGAGTCTTACAAATGGCATGCCTTTTCAGATGATATTAATGTTACGGTTGAACGGACGAATACACAAGGACGTCGTATACAACACATTTCGTCTTCAAAATCCGTCAATTATCGTTTATAAGCCGGTACAAAATGTATTAAGCCAATCACCAATCTTTGTGAAACTGAGTTACATCCCCGTTGATCATAGGATTAACAAGTTTAAGTGAAGGGTACATGTAATGGCCGTAATACACATTATTGAAAACGTCAATGTATATGCAAATATATACACTATTGAATCTTCAAGGGTAGACGGATGTATTGATCGTTTAAACATGATAATTGCACCTGTGAGTCTGTAACTATGACATAATAAGGTGACAGGTTTGAGGCAGGTTTATGTAACGGATTTGACAACAGCTACAGATAGCTCCAGACAGAGACAATTCTGTTAGCACGAGGATTATACCAGTATTAACAGTGCATGGAATTAAAACTGTTTGCTAATAGAAAGTCGAGTTTGTCGTAGAAGAGATGCATTAAACTGATATTGGCTCTACAATAATCTATATTACTCATTCTTATATATATTGTTGGTACAAACAGTGTATATTTTTGTGGTCAAATAAGGATTTAAGAATATGACTAGTTTCTAGAGTTCTTCTGTACGTGACTGGGTATGTCTTCCAGAACATGTACCTACTTAATAACTTGCTTTTTAAATATATTGTAATTGACATTCATAGCTAAGGATTTATTATTCTGTCGTGTTCGCCATAACTTATTGATGAAATACATTTAATACACATACACTATGTGAACCTAACGCATATTCAAGTATTTAAAGGGTTTAATTGTCGTTGAGTATTGGTTAAAATAGAACTTTATCATTGAGTCATTTAATAATAATTTACACGATTCAGTTCGTTGCTTTAGGATACGTAGGTTAATGGTCTGAATCCGGTGTGTGGAAACAACTTGCACTTTAACTTCCTAATAATCAAAACCGTTGCACAAATCGGTTCAACACCCATCACCTTTCTTTTCCATAGAAACGTACGGTAATGTTGGCACAACCAAACGCATATCTACCGTTGTAGAAGCAAAACATTGTAAAGGGTTCAATCGGTTTGGATATCTGTAATAATACACATTTACCTGTGTATTGAACTCTCGAAAACAACTCTATTGAAATCGACCTTTTGTATATCAAAATAGTTGTATAGCATTATATTTATGGTGAAGCTGTATGTGCATAAATAATATTATGCATGCTTTCATAATTAAGTCTCACGGGTAAATATTATTGTTTGTAAAATGTCTTGTTTCGCAGATCCGTAATTGGCAATACAAATTCCGGTATTTTTTGTAAAGATATTAATAGTTCGTGTCTAAGGTGTTTGACATATGCGTTTTAACTGAGCGAATAATACAACTAAACGGCCCTCATGATCACGGCTTATGTGGGAAATATATTATTTATAAAAGGTATCGACTCACACATCCAGTGTGTTCTATGTGGGGCGTTACAGGTAAACCAACAACATGACCTTGTCGACCAGTGGAGATCCAGATCACCCTGAGCATCTGTGCTGATCTCGATCTGTGTTGTTCGTAAATACATAAAAACAAAAACAGAGAAGATGGCTTCGGTTATATATTTACTCAATAACATTAACATGAGTCTGATCTTGTGAAATGGTATAACCTTACCATATTCACCCGATGCTAAACTTTGTTAACAAGATTAACTCAACAATAACTGTAACTGGCCTTCATAGAATATAATACTCAACAATATTGACCTAATTATGACCTTGGTGCAATATAATCTGACCGTAATAGAGTATTAATACTCAACAATATTTATCTGTACCTGACCTTATTTATACTACCTGTACCTGATCTTAATAGAGTATTAATACTCAACAATACTGACCTATAACATTCCCTAATAGTACTGATATTCAACAATATTGACCTGTACATGACCTTTATAGAGTACTGATACTGAATAATATTGACCTGTACCTTACCTTAATAGAGCATTACTACTCAGCAATATTGACCTATACCTGACATTTAAGAGCATTCATACTCAACACTTTTGACCTGTACCTGGCCTAAATAAAGAATTGAGACTCAACAATATTGACCTGTACCTGACCTTAAGCGAGTATTGAGATTTAACAATATTAACAATACCTGACCTTAATAAAGGTCCTTTACCTGGTCTAAATAGAGTATTTATACTCAATAATATTGACTAGTATCTGACCATAATAGAGTACTGAGACTCAACAGTATTGAAATGTACCTGACGATAATAAAGTTTTAACGCTTAACATTATTGACCTGTACCTGACCTTAATAGAATAATAATACTCAACAATATTGACCTGTACCTGACCTTAATAGAGTAATAATACTCAACAAAGTTGACCTTTATCTGACCTTAGTAGAGTAATAATACTCAACAATATTGACCTGTACCTGACCTTATTATATTAATAATACTCAACAAAGTTGACCTGTATCTGACCTTAGTAGAGTAATAATACTTATCACTATTGATATTTACCTGTAACTGACCTTAATAGAGTATTAATACTCAGTACTATTGAACTGTTCCATGACCAGAATATATTATTAGAACTCGACAATATTGAACTGTACCTGACTAGAATAGAGTATTAATACTTATCAATATTTACCAGTACCTGACCTTCATGGAGTATACATACTCAACAATATTGACCTGTACCTGACCTTAATAAAGTACTGATATTCAACAATATCGACCTGTACCTGACCTTAATAGAGTACTGATATTCAACAATATTGACATGTACCTTACATTAATAGAGTATTTATACTCAACAATTTTGATTTGAAACTGGTCTTAAAAGAGTCTTAGTTCTCAACAATATCCAACCGTACCTGACCAGAATAGAGTAGTATACTCAATAATATTGATCTGAATTTGTTAACAAATACAACAGCCTTTTATCTCAGCCTGTTATTGCTTGCTAAAGTCATAGGTCAGTGTATGCATGAAGGAAAAGGCTATTTGATAATTCGCTTTTTCATGAGATGTATGATTTTCCAAGAAGTTTTCCGATATTTTTCATTGCTAATTAAATATGTTTCAATGATGGGTTAACTTGTTTATATTTGCGCCGACATATAGCACCAAACCATGTGTTCAGTACTACCTGTTTACTTTTTTCACTTTTGCATACCTTGAGGTTACTTCACTGTACGTTAAGTCAAAACCTGTGAAAAGCTCCGTGTTACTTGTCCAGAAATAAGACATTCCATATTTTGTTTAGATACATGAAGCTTTTAGTTTTGTTACTATATCAAAGGAAAAATATGAAAAATCTTTATAAATGAACGTATTATTATTGACAAAATGTGTACTTCACTTCCAATACTCGCACAGTTTTATGACTGGCAATCGTCAGTCAGATCGGATTATACAATGCTTATTTTAGCAATTACAGTTTTAACTTTATTTCACTTTTTTTCAATTCAAATTGAAGTAAACAAAATGTATCATCACTTTTAAGAACTTGCGTATTACGTTGTTCAACATAGCGCATCACAGTGTATGTGCATGTCGTCATTTCCGTCGACATATGTATCCTTTTATAAACAAATCTGGTTTCATGGACAGTAGTAGACCTGATATGTGTATTCACATCCGTTGTCTACCTACCATGATTAAGATATTGAAATTGGAAGCATGTCAGGTATCTTGTTTAAACAGATACAAACTAATTATAGACCCGATTATTTTAATCGGCATACGGATCTCTGTGCATCAAATTATTTTCAAAACATGGTTTACGGATTTAATGTTTCATTGGGGTTTTCAAAGTGTCCAAAGTTAGTTCAGTTATACCGTGGCGACAGTTCACCTATTGTCTGACTTTCATCAAATAATTAAATTTATAGGGGTCTCAAAATTAATCAGTTCTGTGATACAAGGTAACGATACAGAGACTAAAAGAAGAAGTTGTTAATAACGAGCAATTTCTCCTTTTGTCACAATGCTTTAACTGATAACCATTTTAGCTCACTTGTGCACAAAGTGCTCAATGTGAATTATTTCGATCGCCGTTTTCGCCGTCGTCAGTCGCGCTTCGTCAACAACGAGCTGGGGTTCGAACTCGAAGCAGTTGGATTGACAACCTATACCGATACCTACTTACCTATCGGGGCACGGCTAAAACACAATAGTTAATTTTCTAATTAGCAATAGGCCTCCAGTCCACACTGAGTACGAATTTGAACAGCATTTTGAACGCCGACCTGGAATACCTAGCTCTGCATACGGTGTTCGATTTTATATAGCAAACCGAACGCAGATCCGAAATATCTAGCTCGGCCATTGGTGTTCGATTTTATATAGCATTTTTAGTGATTGATTTATTATTGGGATATAACGCCGTTTTCAACCATTTTTCAGTCATATCACGGTTGCCTGTTCACCTTTTACTCCAAACAACAGACTTCCAAGGAGACTGGCTACTTTTCAAAATATACTGATAAACCATTAGTGGAAGACAAATGACAATTGGCATAGTGACCTTTGTCGAACGTCGGAAATAAAGCTGACCGAGCTTGGGTTTGAACTCACAACCCATAGATTGACAGCCAGCGACGCTATCGACTGACCTACCGGCGCACGGCTACAATACAACAGTTGTTTGAATTTTGCCCTTCATACCACGTTACGTTCAAATTAAAATTTAGTCCTGATGAATTAAGTTGAATCTGGTAGGCTGAAGTTGAGTTTCTTTTTCGTGTAAGGTGTAAGGTGAAACGGACGTAAGTCGGATGGGCTTGATAGGCAGGCAGTTTTGTCCTTGGTGAATTCAGTTGAAACTGCTAGACTGAAGATGAGTATCATTGGAAAATATTTATTTAATGGAAGGTTATAAAGAAAAGGATTGATCTGCAAATCCATAATTTATCTTTTAAACGTATGTCCCAATGACGCACCAAGTGTCAACCATAAAGGGTTATTTCCATAATGACAATTGAATTATAATTGTTGTTTTTCTACCAAACGGTATTTACGGTCACCTTCATAGCGAACAAACTATCATTTTTCCATTCCTTGACAATAATTTGTGTTAAGTTATAAGTACAAGTAAGAATTATGAAAAAAAATATAGTTTAAATGTTTCCCATATTCAACTTATTCATCGTCAAAAAACTTAAGAAACATCTACGCAGAATTATGAAATTGTTCTAGAACTTATGGTATATGCTTTATATACAAATGAAAACTATTGTGGCAGAAGGAAAAATCGCTCACATTCAGAGTAGTAAACATTGTTGAAGAGGAGACATCGTTTACAATTGTCCCGCAATGTTTTAAAAACTCGTCTGCTGAAGAGGCCTATGTAAATTTATATCAGGGAAAAAGGTTAAATATTGCGAACCTGAATGACAAGATATTTTTACAAATTTAAACCTTCTACATAACGAGTCATTTATCCGCGTCCATGCTTGTTAATGTGTGTTTGACTTCTCGAATTACACATTCAATGACAACCCTTTCTAACATATAACATATTTGCATCAGACGACTTTGTAAGTACATTTGAACAACAATGGGTAAACTCAACAAATGACAGTATAACTATTGAATAGAGTGTAATACACTGAGGGAAAAGGGGAAATACGTCTGTTGAAGAGGCGTCTGCGTGCAGAAAAGAGTCAATCAAGTTTAGCTTCAAGTAGAAAATATATTTACTGGATCAATGATTTAACCCTTTCTCACTTTTTGTTTGCGGGAAAAGATGTAGTCGTCCCCTGATCGCTTTAGCGACGTTTAATGAATATGCAGCAGACCACGTTTAAAACCAAGGTTAACAAGGAAAGATAACATTAAAAAACAATCAAATGTACCTTTTCCCCACAATATTTTCCGATTAAGTATCTGATTTAAATTTTAGATTGAATGTTTATAAGGTAACACGCGGTAGTCAATCCAACATGTATCGATGAAGAGTAATTTCAAACTTTAAAAATACTAAATTTCAATATGACAATTTTATTGTATATGCATTATCGATTTAAACACCCTTTTTTAAGTACAATAACTTTTGCAACAGACGAATTTGAAAACATATTGACAGAACTATGGAAAATCACTTCAAACGAAATAATACATATTTCAATGAGTTGATAAAATAACCTACGATGATTGTTTATTTATATACTGATTGTTTTGATCCGGTTTTCTGTTGTTATCATTCGACAGAATTTACCTGATCAAAACCTTTGTATAAAGATATATTAATCCCTCATAAATACAATTAGAAAACGTTGACATAAATACTGACTTCTATCAATCATCTGAAAGAAGAAATCGCCCAGCCGGGAGACCCTTGGATTATAACCCCTCGTCGTATCAATTAAACTATTGCTGATCCACAGCGTTTCTCAAGAAACTAATACAAAGTTCGAATGACCTGGTTTCGAAAATAAAATAGTCTGATATTTATCCGTAACGTTGCAGGCACATCTGTGTCTATTTTTGGTCGAAACGTCCCATGTGTCCGTTTATCTGTGACGTGAAGCGCATAATGCTGTTTAATGTTGGAAATACGAGTATATGAAACTGCCAATGACCAAGTGTACGTTCACTGCAACAGAAATATGTTAGGCATATTTCAGTATTTGTTTTGTTATATCACGGTGGTTCCTGTGTAAGTTTTCAGTACTGCTGGTCCATGTATCCTGACACCAGCAAGCCAGTCGTAACGCCAACCAACAATCCTGAGCGCCAATGAGGGGAAACCATAATAATTCCTTTCTATAGTATTGCGTATGTCCTGGCAGGGGATCTAAGCCGCTACCTATTGCACCAAGGCCGTATAACATACCAAATGGTGTTAAGTAAAATTGATAATCAAAGTTCAGTGACTTTCGAATTTATGGATACTTAAACCAAATATTGTTTCATAGAAAGATAATAAAAACGTTCCACCGGACTTGCCATCAAGTAAATATCCTCTTTAACACATCCCACCCTCCTTAAACATGTTTATTTAACATTGCAGGACGAATTGATCTAATATCGAAGCTAGTGATTAGTTGCACTAAATTATAGCAATAATTTCTAAACTTTAAGTATGTTTTTGTATGGATCTAATAGCCCTATTCCATATGCAAACGCCAACTGACGTCTCTGAAGCAGACGGCTTATAAAAACGAGAAACCAATTCGTTTCCATTTTCATTTCGTTTAAAACTTCAAGCTGTTGTGAGTTACAGGACCTTAACGAATAATCATGTTAAGATTAGCTGCAACATTAACGTATAATCACGTTAAAGGTAGATGCAACATTAACCGTTAATCACGTTAAAATAAGCTGAACATTAACGGATAATCACGTTAAAATTAGCTGCAACATTTACGGATAATCACGTTTAAATTAGATGCAACATTAACGGATAATCACGTTTAAATTAGATGCAACATTAACGGATAATCACGTTAAGATAAGCTGCAACATTAACTGATAATCACGTTAAAATTAGCAGCAGCATTAACGGATAATCACGTTAAAATTAGCTGCAACATTAACGGATAATCACGTTAAAATTAGCTGCAACATTAACGGATAATCACGTTTAAATTAGATGCAACATTAATTAATAATCACGTTAAAATTAGATGCAACATTAATGTATTATCAAGTTAAAGTTAGATGCAAAATTAACGGATATTCACGTAAAAAATAGCTGCAACATTAACGGATATTCACGTTAAAATTAGCTGCAACATTAACGGATAGTAACGTTAAAATTAGCTGCAAAATTAACGGATAATCACGTTAAATTAGCTGCAACATATACGGATAATAACGTTAAAATTAACTGCAACATTATACACGCGGAATAATTCTTATAATATTTTGACGTTGCATTGTACATTTCAACGCCGCTTTATTTAGTTGAGCGCAGAACTAGCTTCAACAGAAGTAAAATCAACCAAAATGTAGATTTTCAACAACAACATGTAGAATACAAACTGATGAACAATTAGAAACTTGCAATTCTAATGTCCTATGATGAATATGTAATAAGGTCATGATGGAGTGCCATTTGTCAAAGCACATGTTTTAGCCTAGTACTTGTTCGTTTACCCAGGGATCATATATAGAATAACTTTCGCCGTTATATAAATGAAGGATTGTTGAAAGTGTCGTTAACCCCTAATATAACTTAAAAACATAATGATATAGCTATATTCCAAATGCCATTGTTATGCATTCACCATGTGACAGTTAATAAGTACGGACACTATAGACGTACATTGAATTAAGCAGAACATAGCGTAGTGTTTGAAAGGCGTCTTTGTATAATAATAATCAAATTATAAAACCAATACGAGTATATTTAGTTCGGTTAAAGTAGTCACAGGGGCATAACTCTGGTACACGAAAATGGGTTTTGTCTTCGGTTAGAAAGACTTTAAGAATAATATTGTTACGGGTTTTTCATGACCCTGACGTGACTTGTACGGAAAACCGTTCACAATTGTAATAACTTCACATTTTTTAACTCGCATTTCGTATTTGTTTGTACATAAGTGTATATTGCTTTGGGAAGAATTATCTGCTCTGACAGACTAAAACTTGCGTTCGAGTATCTAACCGATATGTTATGTAATACGTATTTTATCTAAAATGAAACATTTTATCTGCATTATAAGAAAAGCATTTTGGCTGTCAATCAAAAGTCTATCACATAGATATACCGTGAGAAAAACCATTATGTTTACATTTGTTCAATATTTCGGGACTTTTCTAATGGCACGCCTTTAGACAGAAAGGTAACGGTTATGTTGACTACGGAATTTACATTGTTACGGTTGAACGGATGAATACAGAAGGACGACATCGTCTCCAAAGTCCGTTGGTTATCATCTAAAAACCGGTACCAATCATACATGGTCGAAAATTAATCTTAGTTTTACAGAGTTCCACCCCTGTTGTATTGATCTTAAATATTGACATTTTAAGCGAAGGGTAAATCCCATAAAACATCCAAATGATCACAAATTATATACGTCGGTGTATTTGCAAATACATACACTATTGAATTTATAACAGTCGATGGATGTTCGGATCTTTAAAACAAGGCAAATACACCAGCTGTTATTATAATCACAGGCGTCCGAATTTCTTTCACAGAAAAAATGAGACAGGTTCGTAAATGATTTTTCTCGTGATCCACCACATCAATATTTGCCAACCGACAAATGCGCCCGCGTTTTTAAGCTTAATGTTCATTATATTTGGAAATTTGCAAACGTAAAACTTTTCAATATTAATCCAATCCAAACCTTTATACGAATATGTATATTTTAAGCATAATTGCTTTATTTGGGTTAATAAAATATACATCTACGGATACATAACTTTGAACCGGTTAGAAATACATAAGCGCTTCTTACTATGATAATTCTCTGCAAAGAGGTCACGGTCAAGTTTTTCTTGTCGAGTACTACATTAACAAGGTTTATGTCGTGGGTACTGTTTTGGATATAAACTACTACTACTTATTCTATCTTCTTCGCCACATGAGTATCACTCCTAAAAATTCACATAAGAGTGTTTGTAAGATGTACCTGTGCTAACCGAAGTTTACAATGTTTGCCAGAAACCTCTACAAATGTTCCTGTTACTAACTGGCCAAATATGCAGATTCAGATAAAGCTAAGCCGATGTGCAGGGTGATTATAATCTAAACTTGCCTTCAATACTTCAATGTGTATGTTTATGTGCGTACCTGTTGTAGAACTTCAACTGATTTACAGGAAATCAGAATCAATAAATGAGATTGAGTGTCAGAAAACTCTAACGACAGACACGACAAATGTATATTGAAATATATAGGGTCAACTAGTACAGGTTCGATTTTTAAATTAACCGTGTAAATTAAATCACTAAGTTTACTTCCTTTTAAACCGTAGAATTAGGAAAAACAAGAAACGTAGACACACTGTTAATAAGTGCCTATTAATCGGAATTAAATATATGTACTAAAACATATCTAGCTTTAAATAAGTTAAATTTGAAGACGCATTGCGATTACCCTTCGACAGCTGAAACCGATTTTGTAAAATATAGGTCACCAGTAAAGAGTCAGGCAAGTCCATTGCAGAAAGTATAAATAGAAAGGGTTATTATTTGTCTACATGTCGTGAAGTTAGAGTTTAATGCAGTACTAAAACATATATTTTGGTGTAGCTATTATACTGTTGAAAGCAGAGAAAACACCTTTCTTGAGTGGTGTAACTATAATAATGTTGAAGTTTTGTTAAAACCATTCTGAATGGTGTAACTTTGATACTGTTGTGAAAGAAAGGTACACACCATTATGCGTGGTGTGACTATAATACTGTTAACATTAAAGTACACCATTCTGAGTGGTGCAACTCTAATACTGTTGGAAGCAGACAAAGGCCATTCTGAGTAGTGTAACT
>JASEVX010000013.1:56725602-56728102 GCA_031761405.1 Serripes groenlandicus | reverse complement strand
CATCTACGGCTAAATGACATGTAGACGGGACAATGTTCTTATGAGAATGAGCGATTGAACATGCTCGTCTTAATCCTCACTGTACAGAGACGCATTACGAGCCAAAACCACAAGACGAGACTGGTATTTAAACCGCGTCAGGCAAAACGATGGACTAGTTGCATCCCCCTAATAGTATCGATCAAACGGTTATTAGAGTGATCGTATCTAGCTTTTCGACCTAAATTATATCTATGCCATTAAACGGACAGGACAAGCGACTTGTATGGCTCTGCTTTACTTTGAAAACCTCGTATTAGACTCGGTGATTTCCGTCCGAATTCGTAAGAGAACAGTAATGGAACAATAATAGTTTCTAATAACTTCGTTATGGATATTCTACCTGAAGCATAGGATGCAGCATAATCTATGTTCAACCTATCCGGGTATTCAATTAAAAAACACATAACAAGTAATGAATCCGATATATACTTTGAAAGATTCAATTGTCCTAAATATTGCTAAAAGTACAGACGTAGAAAATTCTGGTGCAGTGGTAGAGCGTCGGTCTCTCGTATCAAAGGTCCCGAGTTTAAATCCTGCGCAGAACGTGTTTTGCCTTTGGGATAACTCTACACAATCGGCGGGAGTACTGGTTATGTCTACAGAAAGCAGACATCGAACGTTCATAATGATCTTACTACTATAAAAAAAATCGTGAACGAAATTCCTTTGTCTCATAATTAGATAAAACTTGAACTAAATACTGTTATTTGTTATTTTTCAATCAAGGGATTAACATCCGAGCCGGGTTAAGAACTATCGAGCCCTGGGATTGATATCCCGCGTGTTATCGACTGAACTATCTTACTATTGATTGATTTCTTTGAGTTTCATGAAGTTTCAATGGTAATTTAGTTATATCACTGCGTCTAGATCGTGAGTGTGTGTCGAACAGAAAATGGACGCTATCAGGGTCGTTTGCTTCAGGTTTGTTATATTAGGGAAATTGGTTAACATTAAGGAATATAACAGACTAAGTGTTAGCAAAATCAACTTTACCAGGTCAAATTACCCCAAATACATGTACATCCGCGCTAATGCTAATAGTCCTTCAAAAAAAACATTTGTTTGCGTATACTGAGTGTTTACCTTCCCCAGATTACATTGAATATATGACATTGATTATAAATTAAGGGCGAATGTGCATAGGATGCACGGGAATGATTGATTTGATCATTTATAAGTTTTTGTTTACCTTATTTGAAAGTAGAGAATGTGAAACACAGGTTTTGTCTTGGCCCGATTCGGTCTAAAATGACGACAACCATTTTCGCCTGTTGAATATTCTGTTTTGCATAATGCAGAATCTTCCCCCCCCCCCCCCCCCCCGCCCCCCCCCCCCCCCCCCCCCCCCCCCCCCCCCCCTCATTTACTTTCGATTATTTAAAGCTCAAAGGTAACTATTTTTATTGATATATGTTGTTCTACATGAGAAAACGCATGGAAAGTGTGACAATTGCAGGCTGAAAATGGTCGATTTACATTGATACAAATAAGGAATTTGTTTAATTGTGACTTACCAGAACACGGCTTTGGTGTTACTGAGTACTTTTATTACTCTATAAAATTAACCTGATCCCGAACATATTCATTCATTGATTCATGCATGTTCATGAACTTTAAACTGTTTGTCTTATCTCATGATTTCATACCAATACGTGTACCTCACAATAATACACATAGGTCAAAATCAGGTCATCATGACTCAAAACAACAAAATTGTGTTTGTAAGAACTGCCTATTGATTCATGCTACATAATGAAAGTTTCTATGTGTGTTTTGTTTTATTGGGGTTTTACGCCGCTTTCAACATTATTTCAGTTATATCACGGCGACAGTTCACTTATTCATGATCCTTGGGTAAGCAAACCAGTACTAGTCTAGAAAATGTGCCTTGCCAAGGGCACTCCACCATGACCGTCGTGTCGCGACCTGGGATCGAACACGGGACACCCGGTTTCAAATCCCGACGCTAACACACTCGACTACGGCGGATTCCTCTACTATGTTTGTAATTACTGCCTATTGATCCATGTTACCTTATGAAAGTTAAATATGTTTGATTAGACCTGCCTATTGATCCATGCTACCAAATAAAAGTTTACTATCTTTGTTAAAAGAAGATTTTCAGTGTTCCTATGACTAACTAGCGAGCAGTGGAGATTCAGATTAGATACTACTCTTGTAGACATTTGTTAATGTGTTTATACAATGAATTCTCAAATTAGAGCAACACTCAAAAGTTAAATAATGCAGTTATGCATCATAATACATGTTATAGGTTAAAGGGAAACAATCAATACAGTACTTATTACATGAATGCAACAAATAGTAAAGAGTAGTCTCTCTCGGATAATGTAAAATAATGTTTCTGTGCGTGTAAGAGAAGAGTATATGGCAAAGGAATCAGAGAGTTGACTGTACTTTGGTGTAGACAACGGAATTGTCACAGTGATTA
>JASEVX010000013.1:56644476-56725402 GCA_031761405.1 Serripes groenlandicus | reverse complement strand
CTGGTCAGATTTTCTTGTCGAGTACTACATTAACAAGGTTTATGGCGTGGGTACTGTTTTGGATATAAACTACTACTACTTATTCTATCTCTCGCCACATGAGTATCACTCCTAAAAATATCACATAAGAGTGTTTGTAAGATGTACCTGTGCTAACCGAAGTTACAATGTTTGCCAGAAACCTCTACAAATGTTCCTGTTACTAACTGGCCAAATATTGCAGATTCAGATAAAGCTAAGCCTGCTAGGTGTGCAAGGGTGATATAATCTAAACTTGCTTCAATACTTCAATGTGTATGTTTTTGTGCGTACCTGTTGTAGAACATCAACTGATTTACAGGAAATCAGAATCAATTAATGAGATTGAGTGTCAGAAAACCCCTCTAACGACAGACACGACAAAATGTATATAGCAAATATATAGGGTCAACTAGTAAAAGGTTCGATTTTTTAAATTAACCGTGTAAATTAAATCACTAAGTTTACTTCCTTTTAACCGTAGAATAGTAGGAAACAAGAAACGTAGACACACTGTAATAGTGCCTATTAATCGGAATTAAATATATGTACTAAAAACATATCTAGCTTTAAATAAGTTAATTTGAAGACGCATTGCGATCGTACCCTTCGGACAGCTGATACCAGTTTTGTAATATAGGTCCCAGTAAAGAGTCAGGCAAGTCCATTGCAGAAAGTATAAATAAGAAGGAAAGGGTATTATTTGTCTACATGTCGGGAAGTTAGAGGTTTAATGCAGTACTAAAAACATATATTTTGGTGGTAGCTATTATACTTTTGAAACAGAGAAAAAAAAAAAAAAAACCTCTTTCTGAGTGGTGTAACTATAATAAACATTGAGAAGTTTGTTTAAAACCATTCTGAATGGTGTAACTTTGATACTGTTGTGAAAGAAAGGTACACACCATTATGCGTGGTGTGACTATAATACTTGTTAACATTAAAGTAACACATTCTGAGTGGTGCAACTCTAATACATGTTGAAAGCAGACAAAGGCCATTCTGAGAGTGTAACTATGATCTTGTTGAAATCATTTTTTAGCACCATTCTGAGTGGTGTTACTATAATACTGTTGAAAGCGACAAAATGCCATTCTGAGTGGTTTAATGTTTGTCTGTTGAAAGTATTATTTATACACGTCTGAATGGTGTATTTTTAATACTGTTGACAATAGAGTACACTTCGTTGTGGAGGGGGGGAGAGAGAGAGAGAGAGAGAGAGAGGAAAGAGAGAGAGAGAGAGAGAGAGATCTGAGAGGAGAGATGAGATAGAGAGAGAGAGAGGAGAGAGAGAGATGAGAGAGGAGAGAGTGGAGAGATGAGATGGAGAGATGGTGAGGAGTGAGAGAGAGAGAGATGAGACAGACACCACAGACAGACAGCACACATACACAGACAGACATACACACAGACATACAGACAGACAGACAGACAGACAGACAGACAGACAGACAGACAGACAGACAGACAGACAGACAGACAGACAGGACAGACAGACAGACAGACAGACAGGACAGACTGACAGACAGACAGACAGGACGACAGAAGCAACAGACAGACCAGACAAGACAGACAAGACAACACAGACAGAGCAGACAGACAGATCAAGACAGACAGCAGGACAGACAGACAGACAGACAGACAAGACACAGACAGCACAGACAGACAGACAGACAGACAGACAAGACAGACAGACAGACAGACAGACAGACGGAGACAGACAGAGCGAGAGACAGACAGACAGACATACAGAGAAAGAGACAGACAGACAGAGAGAGGAGACAGACAGACAGACAGGACAAGACAGAGCGAGGAGACAGACATACAGACATACAGAGAAAGAGACAAGACAGACAGACAGAGAGAGAGACATACACAGACAGACAGTGACAGACAGGACAGACATACAGACAGACACACAGACAAGCCCAGCCCAGACAGACATACAGACAGACAGAAGACAGACAGACAGACAGACAGACAGACAGACACTACATACATACAGACAGAGACAGACAGACAGACAGACAGACAGACAGACAGACAGACAAGACAGACAGACAGACAGACAGACAGACAGACAGACAGACAGACAGACCAGACAGACAGACAGACAGACAGACAGACAGACAGACAGACAGACAGACAGACAGACAGACAGACAGACAGACAGACAGCAGACAGACAGACAGGGGAACAAGGGGACAGACAGACAGACAGACAGACAGACAGACAGACTAGACAGACATGACAGAATGACAACGAGACAGATCTATAGACAGACAGACGGACAGACAGACCAGACAGACAGACAGACAGACAGACAGACAGACAGACAGACAGGACAGACAGACAGGACGACAGATGGAGACAGACAGACAGACAGACAGACAGACAGACAGACAAACAGACAGACAGACAGACAGACAAGACAGACAGACAGACAGACAGACAGACATACAGACAGACAGACATGCAGACATACAGACAGGACAGACAGAAGCACAGACAGACAGACAGACAGACAGACAGACAGACAGACAGACAGACAGACAGACGGACAGAAAGACATACAGACAGACAGACAGAAAGACAGACAGACAGACATACAATACAGACAGACATACAGACTACAGGACAGACAGACAGACATACAGACTGACCACAGACAGACAGACAGACAGACAAGACAGACAGACAGACAGGACAGACAGACAGACCAAACAGACAGACAGACCAGACAGACAGGACAGACAGACAGACAGACAGACAGACAGACAGACAAACAGACAGACAGACAGACAGACAGGACAAACAGACAGACAGGACAGACAGTCAGACAGACAGACAGTCAGACAGACAGACAGACAGACAGACAGACAACAGACAGACAGACGACCACAGACAGACAGACATAGACCAAGACAGACCAAGACACATAGAGAGGAGAGACAGACAGACCAACAGACAGACATACATACAGACAGACAGACAGACAGACAGTCAATGCCTACGAATGGGCATTTGTTGGGTATTTTCCTTTGATGTTTCCTTGTTGGGTAGTAGTCAACAAGGGTACGGTTTATTCGTAATTATCACCCCTTTTACGGAATACTATCGCATTAATATGCTAATTAGTGTACCCCATTAGAAAATTATATATAAAAAAAGACTATCAAAGTGTTTTTAACGGTGGTGGTTGGCTATTCGTGTGCTCAGACAGACATTAAACTTAGTTTGAATTGAGGTATATGCAAATGTCTTCAATGTATGATTTTTGATATGTATTACAGATTGAAGAGCCATGGTCCGATGCCAATGAAGATTGTCTAAACGTCTACATTGAAGTACTTGATGCTATAGGCGCATCTGAGTACACCGAGAAAAGTATTGGGAGAGTGATATGTTATATGAAATAACAAGCACGTTTTTAAGCATCAGTCTATCAATTTGGATAGCGATGGGACAACTACAATCAGATTTAAATTGCAAAAAACTAAATGGGGCCATACGTCTAGCATTTTGCCTGAAAGAAACATCGAGGCTTAAATGACATGTACCCCGCATAACACTAATGGGTAGATAACGTCTAGCATTTGCTTAATAGATGCATCTCGGCTAAATGACATTGAGACGGGACAGTGTTCTTATGAGATGGCGATTGAACATTGCTCGTCTTAATCCTCACTGTACAGGACGCATTACGAGCCAAAACCACAAGACGAGACTGGTATTTAAACCGCGTCAGGCAAAACGATGGACTAGTTGCAATCCCCCCTAATAGTATCGATCAAACGGTTATTAGAGTGAATCGTATCTAGCTTTTCGACTAATTATATCGATGCCATTAACGGACAGGACAGCGACTTGTATGGCTCTGCTTTTACTTTTGAAAACCTCGTATAGACTCGGTGATTTCCGTCCCGATTCGTAAGAGAACTGTAATGGAACAATAATTAGTTTCTAATAACTTCGTTATGATATTCTACCTGAAGCATAGGATGCAGCATATCTATGTTCAACCTATCCGGGGTATTCAATTAAAAAACACATAACAAGTAAGAATAGCCATATATACTTGAAAGATTCAATTGTCGCTAAATATTGCTAAAAGTACAGACGCTAGGAAAAATTCTGTGCAGTGGTAGGAGCGTCGGTCTCTCGTATCAAAGGTCCCAGAGTTTAAATCCTGCGCAGAACGTGTTGTTTTGCCTTTGGATAACTCTACACAATCGGCGGGAGTACTGGTTATGTCTCAGAAAGCGACATCGACCGTTCAATAATGATCTTAACTACTAAAAAAAAATCGTGAACGAAATTCCTTTGTCTCATAATTAGATAAAACTTGAACTAAATACTGTTATTCGTTATTTTTCAATCAAGGGATTAACATCCGAGCCGGGTTAGAACTATCGAGCCTGGGATTGATATCCCGCGTTGTTATCGACTGAACTATCTTACAGATTGATTGATTTCTTTGAGTGTTCATTGAAGTTTTCAAATGGTATTTAGTTATATCACTGCGTCTAGATCGTGAGTGTGTGTCGACAGAAAATGGACGCTATCAGGGTCGTTTGCTTCCGGTTTGTTATATTAGGAAATTGGTTACATTAAGGAATATAACCGACTAGTGTAGCAAAATCAACTTTACCAGGTCAATTACCCCAAATACATGTACATCCGAGCAAAGCTAATAGTCCTTCAAAAAAACATTTGTTTTGCCGTATACTGAGTTGTTTA
Source organism: Serripes groenlandicus (assembly GCA_031761405.1). Classification (NCBI taxonomy): domain Eukaryota; kingdom Metazoa; phylum Mollusca; class Bivalvia; order Cardiida; family Cardiidae; genus Serripes; species Serripes groenlandicus. The sequence continues at coordinate 56,720,644 of JASEVX010000013.1, read as the reverse complement.
CCTTCCCCAGATTACATTGAATATATGACATTGATTATAAATTAAGGGCGAATGTGCATAGGATGCACGGAAATGATTGTTTGATCATTTATAGTTTTTGTTTACCTTATTTGAAAGTATGAGAATGTGAAACACAGGGTTTTGTCTTGGCCCGATTCGGTCTAAAATGACGACAACCATTTTCGCTCTTGTTGAATATTCTGTTTTGCATAATGCAGAATCTTCCCCCCCCCCCCCCCCCCCCCCCGCCCCCCCCCCCCCCCCCCCCCCTCACCCCCCCCCCCCCCCCCCCCCCCCCCCCCCCCCCCCCCCCCCCCCCTCCCCCCCCCCCCCCCCCCCCCCCCCCCCCCCCCCCCCCCCCCCCACCCCCCCCCCCCCCCCCCCCCACCCCCCCCCCCCCCCCCCCCTCCCCTATTTACTTTCGATTATTTAAAGCTCAAGGTAACTATTTTTATTGATATATGTTGTTCTACATGAGAAACGCATGGAAAGTGTGACAATTGCAGGGCTGAAAATGGTCGATTTACATTGATACAAATAAGGAATTTGTTTAATTGTGACTTACGCAGACACGGCTTTGGTGTTACTGAGTACTTTTATTACTCTATAAAATTAACCTGATCCCGAACATATTCATTCATTGATTCATGCATGTTCATGAACTTTAAACTGTTTGTCTTATCTCATGATTTCATACCAATACGTGTACCTCACAATAATACACATAGGTCAAAATCAGGTCTCATGACTCAAAACAACAAAATTGTGTTGTAAGAACTGCCTATGATTCATGCTACATAATGAAAGTTTCTATGTGTGTTTTGTTTTATTGGGTTTTTACGCGCTTTCAACATTATTTCAGTTATATCACGGCGACAGTTCACTTATTCATGATCCTTGGGTAAGCAAACCCTGTACTAGTCTAGAAAATGTGCCTTGCCCAAGGGCACTCCACATGACCGTCGTGTCGCGACTGGGGATCGAACACGGGACACCCGTTTCAAATTCCCGACGCTAACCACTCGACTACGGCGGATTCCTCTACTATGTTTGTAATTACTGCCTATTATTGATCCATGTTACCTTATGAAAGTTAAATATGTTTGATTAGACCTGCCTATTGATCCATGCCTACCAAATAAAAAGTTTACTATCTTTGTTAAAAGAAGAATTTTCAGTGTTCCTATGACTAACTAGCGAGCAGTGGAGATTCAGATTAGATACTCACTTGTAGACATTTGTTAATGTGTTTATACAATGAATTCTCAAATTAGAGCAACACTTCAAAAGTTAAATAATGCAGCTTATGCATCATAATACATGTTATAGGTTAAAGGGAAACAATCATACAGTACTTATTACATGAATGCAACAAATATAAAGAGTAGATCTCTCTCGGATAATGTAAAATAATGTTTCTGTGCGTGTAAGAGAAGAGTATATGGCAAAGGAATCAGAGAGTTGACTGTACTTTGGTGTAGAAACGGAATTGTTCACAGTGATTAAAATGTTCATCGTATTCATGATACCACTGAGGCATGTTGGAGACATAAACCGATCTACAGGAAAACTGAATCAATAATGAGATTGAGTGTCATGGATGTCACAGACACCAGAGAGAATCAGACACAAGTAATTGACACAAATTATGAAGTGACGTAAGCCCCTTTACACAAACAAGACATTTATAGCAGACGACTTTGAAAAAACGTGTAAATTATCCATAAATGAGAGGTTAGTTATTAAATAGATTTGAACAAAATAAAAACTGTTTATCACGAGCAAATTTACCATAATGTTTTCAAAACGACTTCTGCTGCAAAGGCGCCAGAAAACGTCTATATGTGAGAAAAGGTTCAGTGCAGGAATACCCATGTATTTTAACTCACTCAAAGTAACTTCCCTGAACTTGTTATATTTCCTTTTAAACCGAAGTGGATTTTGGAAAAAACAGAAAGGCGACAACGACTGTTTATTCGTTCTCTGTCCTTTATACAGCAACATATCTGACAAAAACGCAGGGTAGGTTCAAATTAGTTAAATTTCAGGATCCATTGTGTTAACCCTTTGACTGCTGACATCGATTGTGTGAAACATGTGCCACCAGTATAAAGTCAGACAAGCGGTCTGATCAGTCTCTCTCCAGTTTGGCTCAACACAACAATTTCATTTTGATGTTTCTAGAACTCTGGTTTATTCAGTAACATTTTTATATCGCGGCGAAATTACTTATCCTTTACCTTTTCAATCTTCCAACAGTACTAAAGTTATATATTGGCGGGGTTATTATTTAACATTGCTTTTAGCAATATTCAGTTATCTCACGACAATATTATTGTAATGGCTTTTCACATAGTTCATTTATAAAGCGGCGATGTTGTTTATTTTGCTTTCAACAGTATCATAGCTACATCACACGCTTATTATGCAATATAGCATTATAACACAATAATATAATAAATATATTATTAATATAACCATAACTCCCCAACCAGTAAGCAAGAGAGTCTCTTACCATATAGCTGGTGATTGGGAGTCACATGGCCATATACAAGCAGGGTAAATGTGCATATTAACAGTAATAAAACGTGGACACAGATTGTTTACTTGAAACTGATACTTAAATCCAAAATAAACATGATACTGTCAGAGTGAAATTAGATCTAAATAAATTATACACTTGGGCCAAAAATGAAGCACCATGAGAATACATTAATATGTTACAAAAAGTGAATAGAGCCACATGAGGAGCCACTTTTTCAACATGATTTGATAAAGTTACATGTAACATCCTCTAGCGCTCCTACACAAGTTCCTTCGGAATCCTTGACCAAAACGAATGTAACAATCTAATAGTCAGCGGCTGATCTCGTCAATGTAAACGAATATTAATGGCGTTATAAAGAAAGAGGTCCTTTCACTCTTATTGTAATATCATTCTCACATAAAGTTAATACACAAACATTATTAAAAGAAATGATTGACATTTATCTCTGTCGCCTAACTATAATTATTTAGCAAAATTGAACATACTAGAACAAACCTGTTCTTCATTTCTGTCCAGGTTATATAAATGATCTACTCAATCTTCATCCTTTCATTTTATACGCTGTAGAAAATATTTTGTTTAGATTATTTCACCAAATAGTTTCTAATGTAGTTTTTGTCACATATGATGTTTATATCAATTCGAGTCTATGTACCGGCTCGCTCAGTGTGTTTGGGAATCAATAACACCAACTAGTTTATTTCAATCTATATATAGTATTCCTAAATTCCTCATCCTGCAATTACATTATCAGAAAAGGAGCATTACAATAAAATAACATATATTCATTGGTACAATCATTAGCACGCATAAAAACATAAACATCTCCAGTACGGTTTACATTGTAACAACAATATAAACACTTCATTCTTCTAGCTATTAAAACATATAAAATCATGACATATTTATAGACTCTTCCCAACGTTACACTTCCTTTCTTTAAATATATTAACAGTAACAATTGTAAATAAAGCTGACCAATCAAATTAACTAAATGTTCAAATATTTCTTTCCCTTTCTACAACCATTCATCAATATCATCATCATTTTGAAGTTAGCTGTAACACGAATAACGTATGTTAGTGTTATGTGAAAAAAGGGTAAATAGACCGGGACATGACAAAGACGCGAACATAGGGAAAACTCCAAAAGAAGAAATATAATCAATTACAAAATACCAACGGTCAAACCAATATAAAGAACATCCCAGTAAAAGAAGGAAAAAGGTTTACAAGTACATACCAATTAAATAATAAATAAACTGTTGACCTTACTTCAGACGATGTTATCTGAGCTCTGATCATGTGACTACAGATTGCCACCAAATAAGAAATCTAAAAATAGCTGATACATGTATGGGCTAAAACCCATCAAAATCAATCCGGTTACATATTAAAATATTAGATTATTAAACCAAATAATTTATAATGTAGTATTTTGTCACATATGATGTTTATATCAATTCGAGTTTATATACTGACAACCGTCGTTTTTATATACACAACCTTCTACCCGTCCAGCACGAACCTTTCTAAATTCTTAAAATAATATAATGTTAAATATACAAGAGTATTCAACAAACATTTCCATAACCCGTTTTTCTACACCAACCACGGTAATGTCATTATCTTAATATACATTTGATGTCTTTTATCGATTTTACTTTGTAACAACCCACTACATTATATAAACACAGACTTCACAAACTTCAAGTTGTAAAAATGCATCATTCATTTAAAACACGGATATCTTCAGATACTTTATTTAATATGACTTGAAGAATTTTGATTTCCAAAATAGTGAATTAAGTTTTTTTCAAAGCTTAGTAGATCCTCGAATCCCATATTATTCTCTTTTCTGTCTCTGTCTCTCTGTCTCTGTCTCTGTCTCTCTCTCTCTCTCTCTCTCTCTGCTCTTCTCTCTCTCTCTCTCTCTCTCTCTCTCTCTCTCTCTCTCTCTCTCTCTCTCTCTCTCTCTCTCTCTCTCTCTGTCTCTCTGTCTCTCTCTCTCTCTCTGTCTCTTTTTTTTTCGATCTCTCTTATTTTCTTCTCTCTCCCTCTCTCTTTATCTGTCCCTGTACGTGTATTTCTCTTTATCTCTTTCTATCTATATATATATTTATATAATCTAAATGATATCAGCATCAAAATAAATTGATTGTATATTTCTCCCCTATTCTCTCTCTCTCTCTCTCTCTCTCTCTCTCTCCTCTCTCGCTCTCTCTTCTCTCTCTCTCTCTCTCTCTCTCTCTCTCTCTCTCTATATATATATATATATCTTTCTCTCTCTATTTTTCTTTCTATCGCTCCTCTCTCTCTCTCTCTCTCTCTCTCTCTCTCTCTCTCTCTCTCTCTTATTTTCTTCTTTCTCCCTCTCTCTTTATCTGTCCCTGTAAGTGTATTTCTCTTTATCTCTTTATATCTGTCTGTATTTGTGTGTCTATCTATGCGTCTATATGGATGTGTGTATGTCTCTCCGTCTATATATATGTAATATATAAGTTTGTCCCTCATATGTGTGTATGTTTGTATTAATGTCTGTCTGGAGATCTGTATATTTGTCTGTCTGTCTGTCTGCCTGTTGTATGTGTGTATGTATGTGTGTTAGTCTGTATGTATGTATGCCTGTCTCTATTTGTTGATGTATGTATGTATGTATGTATGTATGTATGTATGTATGTATGTATGTATATTTGTCTTTTTCTATGTGTGTATGTGTGTCTGTCTCTCTGTATGTATGTATATATATTTGTCTTTCTATATGTTTGTATGTGTGTCTGTCTCTATGTATGTAAGTATATATATTTGTCGTTCTATATTTGTGTATGTGTGCTGTCTGCCTTTATGTTTGTACGTCTGTATGGATGACTGTCTGTCTGCCTGTCCGTCTAGTTCACCTGAAGGTTCGGCATATCAAACAAAATGATATGCATACATAATTTCGGAACATACTTATTTCAGTTTGTCATTAAATATCTACCACCTTTGTAATATTATCTTGTTATTGCATTTGGTGATGTTTAAAGGTTGATTTAGGAGCACAGAAGATAAAAAAAAAGCATGCAGATTTGTCCAATATCATCTTGGTCTACATTGTTTGGGATTAACTAGTAATTTAACTGCTCCATAAGTGTTCAACAAACGTCCTATGATAGGGACGAGTTTAGGTCATTGCCACATGCGGACATATTTTCATGAACTGTGGGAACGTCGTGTGAATTTTCTTTAGCATGAACTACTTTTATCACCCAATATAGTTGACCTGAATCTGACCTTTGTTAAAACACTCATTTTATTTATTCATGTAGATTAGACTGCGCCTATGTGCAGAGTGGTCTGATTCAACCCTTGTCTAGAATTCTGTATTTGTTTATCCGTAAAATCCGGATGTTCTTGTGTGAGGTAAACAATTCAGGGGAAAAAACTTATCTAAGTTTAGAATAAGGCGGGAATAAACCAAGTTACTGTCGGAGGCTAACTCGAGATTATCTACTAAATAATGTGGGAAAAATGATTTAAAACTTTTTATACATTGGGTATGTGGTACAAGATATATCAACTGAACTCGAAACTTTCAAAATGCAAAACTCTTATTCATAGGAACGAGTTATGGTTGGTAAAACCTTGGGAACTATGTTTTCATACAAACTGACTTATATAAGCCATGATTCGATTGGTTTAAACAAATGGTTAATTAAAATAATATCAAAGTACAGTTATGCCCTATGATAACAGTGTGTTCCAACAACTGGATGCATTAATTGTTATGTTATGTTTGACCAATCATTGCTCTATTTTATAAACAACTTTACCTAATATTCTGGCATATATACATAACATCTTTGTTTCTGAACCACAATGTATCCTAACCGGAGTGTAACATGACACTTTAGTGTAGACACAAGAAAACCATCTTCGCAAGGCAATGGTAATTTTTCCATTACATTTTCATAATTACTTATGGGAATGCTAATGTACGAAATGATTTTGGCTAGCAAACTGACATTCGGAGGTTTTGAATTCCTAATCTAGAGAAAAATCACAAATCCTAAAGAAATCACCCAATTCTAATGAATTTCGAACCATCCACGACATGCTAAACTCGCATACAAATCAAATGCTAGGATGTCCACTTTTTGGCGAAGAATCCATTTCCGGAAGTGTGATGCTGTTAAAATGGTCTCATATTAAAGGTCCATGTGTGAAGGCCACGGTAGTAACGTCATTCTGGCGTCGACGCTTTATTCGAAACAGGATGAATAAATCTTTTAATAACGATCGTATCAGCACTCATTTTGTATTACTGTTCCCTCCAAAATCAAAGCTGGATCGTTTGCAAGTGGAATTAGTTTCCCATTGACTCCTTTCCTCAAACTTTTACATAATCATTACTAGTTATCCAGAGAGTTTCTGAATGACAAAATACCGAACGGGAGCGTGCATGATTAGATAACACTGGTGCGCAGGCTGATTTACATCTTCAGAAGGTCAGAAGATCGCGTTTTGTGTGACGTTGATCATTTTATCATTTAGGGATTTATTGATTTTTATGATTTCACACAAGTTTACTTATTTACAGATCGTGTATTTATAGAAATCTGTTGATGACTTTCGACAGTGCAACCTCTATAGAACATGTTCTAGCGGGGCCTAGGAGGTACATATGTTTTAGGAAGGTGGCGCTCTAAAAAGCAAGTTTTCATCTTTCCACAATGTTTTGCTTCCCCATTTGAATATTTAGACTCCTTAGTCCGTATTTCCATTTACGTTACATGAAATGTAAAATTGTTCAACTTGCCTTGTAGAGGTGTTTGCTCGACAGAGGTGCCGTTATGGGAGATGAAATTGAATGCCTTACTTAATATTTTATAATTCGCACGGTCGTACCTCACACTTCAGCATGGATGATACATTTCCAATTACTGCATAAGCATTTCTTTTGATAAGATATGTATAATGGTGAATATATTTTTTAGAAGTGAGTAACGTCAAGTGCATTTTAGCTTGACTGACAGAGGTAAAATAACGGTTAATTGTTACAGGTAATTTAATGATTAGTTATCGGGCTCCATCCCCATTGGTAAACGTTTGTTTAAATATTCCAATCACATTGGAACCAACAGGCTATGGTTCTCGCGTATTTTTAAAGTAAAACGTTTTCACCCTTTATATTTCACACGAAGCATCGATCAGGAAGTCACCACCTGACTTCCATGTGTATTGGATACAGAGATCTAGATAAGGAGACATAAACTGGTATTTTCCCACCAATACCTCTCTGATGACTCAATCAAACACTATGTTGTTGGAATCCAAAACATAGGGTTAGAAAGTTTAACAAGGAATTTGGAATGTAAAAAAACGTACAGTGGTCTAGATACGGAGGAATCAATTTGGAATTTTCCCACCAATATCTCTCTGATGACTCAATCAAACACTTTGCTGTGGGTACTCAAAACATAGGGTTAGTGTGTCAAATAAAAAAAAAATGGGTGTAATAAGACAAACAGAAGTTTAGATAAGGAGAGTAAACGTGTCTTTTCCCACCATTATCTCTGTTATGACTCAACCAAACCATATGCGCTGGGTAATCAAAACATAGGGTTAGAGATTCAAACAAGGAATTCGAGTGTAAATAACGTGCAAATGTATACAGAAGGAGGAATAAACACGTCGTTTCCCACCATTATTTATATTATGACTAAACCAAACCATATGCTGTGGGTACTCAAAAGGGTAAGAGAGACAAATAAGATTTGGAATGTGAAAACCGCACTTTATCTAGCGCTCGGGTATATACATATGCACTTCTTCTATATACTATAAGCGTATATAATTTCATTTAAATGTCCCTTCCTTTCGTTTAGATATTATATTACAGGTATTTTAACTTTGGTTAGCTGGACTCTTTCACTGCTTACTAACTTTGTTGCATGTGCTGTAGACTATTTTTGAAAACTTTGTAATTAAAGTAAAATTGCTAATTAGGATGAATGTCTTCTTTTCCTACAAAATGCCGACTATATGAACAAATATGCTTTCATTTATAGAGCTTTCCCCTGATGTTTTCAAAGTCATCTGCACTAAACTTGTTGTATGTGGATGGGGGTTTATGTAACTTATGAGGTATATTTATTAATGTGTTTTTCTAGTTCAGCTGTTGGTTTAACATGTAAAATAGGATGATGTATATAAGTTTATAGATCATCCTTATACACTCTTCTTGTTATTTAGTTTCGTGATTTTCGAATGTGTATTTACACCAGCAAATCCTGTTTTGTGCGACTGTATATACGAGTTCATACGACTCGAAACATCATATGTGAGCAAAGAATATCAAGATAAGTATGTACATTCATTCAGTGTATTATTGGTGTACTTTGTTCGCAATTTGTTAACTGAACCTTAAGCTTCGCTGCTCCATAAATATACAAACAACTTGTTCAATAAGGAATCATGGCATGAGTTTAACCTATTACTAAATGCAGACGCATTCTGACGCATCTGCAGGAGACGAGTTCTGGAAACTTTATGAAAAAAGGAGGAATTTTTCCATTTATATAGTCTTCATGTTTTAGCCAGGACATTTTCAAGTACGTTTCCATCATATTTTGGGTATATGGGAATGATTTATTATCAAAAAAGACATCATAATAAAGGCAAACAACCGCACTTCACGAAGCAGAGGTCGTGGGATATGTCTTCGGTGTAAACTTCTTGTAATACCTGATTGATTTGACCTGATCCTGCCCTTTGCTAAAATATTCATATTGTAATTTCACGTATCTTTCTGAAATTAAAACTATATGTCAATAATCGAACAAGTTTATTAAAATACGTCTATCTCACAATAATGCACAGAAGTCATGGTCAGGTCACCATTGTCGAGTAATACGTCTCCCTTCTTCACCAAGTGACCCATGCTCTTGACTAAACTATGTGTATATCACACTAATACACATAGGTCAGGGTCAGGGCAACATTGTCGAGTAATTCGTCTCCCTTCTTTACCAAATGACCCATGCTCCTGATTGAACTCTGTGTATCTCAGAATAATACACAGAGGCCATGGTCAGGCCAACTTGTCGAGTAATATGTCTCTCTTTTTTACTAAATGACCCATGCTCCAGACGTTACTACTCGTAGCTCTCACGCATACACAGAGGTTAGGGTGAGGTCAACATTGTCGAGAAATATGTATCTTATATGTTTATCAAATAACACATGCTCGTGACTAAATTATGTGTAGCTCTCACTAATACACAGACGTCAGGGTCAGGTCTATATTATCGAGTAATATGTCTCTCATCTTTAAAAAATGATCCATGCTCGTGACTAAACTATGTATAATAGGCAAAGGTCAGAGTCAGTTCAACATTGTCCAGTACTACGTCTCCTTTATTTACCAAGTGAGCCGTGCTCCAGACTAAAGTACGTGTAGCTCAAAATAATACACATATATCAGAACCAGGTCAACATTGTCGAGTAATACGTCTCTCTTGTTTATTTGATGAACCGCGTTGAAGATTTAACTACGTGTAGCTCATAATAATACACATATGTAAAAAAGCATGTTAACATTATCGAGTTATACGTGTCCCTACTTTACCAAAGGAGCCAGAATAAGATACGTGTATCTTACAAAACTACGCAGAAGGTTGTGCTAGAGACTAAAATGAACATACCTCACAATTATACACAGATGTCAGGGTCAGGTCAACATTTTCGATTTATATGTCTCCCATCTTTACTGAATGAGCCATGTTCCAGACTTAACTACGTGTAAGTCACAATACAACACAGAGGTGAGGACCAGCTCAACATTGCTGAGTAATTCGTCTCCCTTCTTTACTAAATGAGTCGGGCTACTGACTTGAATACGTATACCTCACAACTATACACATAGGTGAGGGTCAGGTCAACACTGTCGGGTTATGTGTCTCCCATCTTTACCAAATGAACCGTGTTCCAGACTTAGTTAAGTGTATCTCACAATACAACACAGAGGTAAAAGTCAGGTCAACATTATCGAGTAATACATCTCCTTTCTTTATCAAATGAGCCGAGCTCAAGGCTAAACAATGTGTATCTCACAATAATACACATAGCTAAGAATCAGGTCAACATTGTGGAGTATTACGTCTCCCTTCTTTACAAAATGAGTCATGTTCCAGATTAAAAAACAACTTTATGTGTTTCTAAGAACTAACAAATGGTACATACTATTTAATGAAAGTTTAAAGTGAAAATTCGGATTAGACCATGCCGAGTACAGGGTGTTATTAATCTACGGATGTCGAAATTAATTTGATGATAATATATAAACAACTTCTAAAAAGCTATAACTTATATGTATTTATTCAATGACTACTAAATCTAAAATTTCACGTTGAGGCATACATATTCGTTTCTCGTACAGTAACGTTTACGTTGAGGCATGCATATTTGTTTCTCGTGAAGTCACGTTTACGTTGATGCATTCATATTTGATTACCGTACAGTCACGTTTACGTTGATGCTAAACATCCGTTTCCCATACAGTTCCGTTTACGTTTTAGGCATGAATATTCGTTTCTCATACAGTCACGTCTTCGTTGATACGTGACTATTCGTTTCTCGTACAGTCACGTTTACGTTTAGGCATGTAAATTCGTTTATCGTAGAGTAACATTCACGTTGATACATGAATATTCGTTTCAAGTATACTCACGTTTACGTAGAGGCATGCATATACGTTTTCTACTACAGTCATGCCTACGCTTAGATATGAATATTCGTTTCTCGTACGGTCACGTTTAGGTTTATATATGAATATTCGTTTCTCGTACAGCGACGTTTACCGTGACACATCAATAATAGTGTCTCGTACATTGATGTTTACGTTGAGGGATGACTATTCGATACTCGTACAATCACGTTTACGTTGAGGCATGAATATTTGTTTCTCGTAGAGTGACGTTTACGTTAAATAATGAATGTTCGTACTCGTAGAGTGACGTATACGTTGAGACTTGACTAGACGTTACTCGCACATCAACGTTTACCGTGACACATGCATAATTGTTTCTCGTACAATTACGGTTACGCTGAGGCATGACTATTGATTACTCGTACAGTGACGTTTACCTTAAAAAATGACTATTCAGTACTCGTACAGTGACGTTTACGTTGTGGCTTGCCTTTACGTTACTCGCACATTAAGATTTTAGTTTAGGAATGAATAATTGTTTATTGTACAGTCACGTTTATGTTGAGACATGACTATTCGTTACTCGTACAGTGCCGTTTTAGTTGAGACATGACTATTCGTTACTCGTACAGTTCCGTTTACGTTCAGACAGTCACGTTAACGTTGAGGCATGTGAATTTGTTGCTTTTACATTGACGTTTACGTTGAAGCATAACTTTTCGTTTATCGTACAGTCACGTTTAAGTTGAGACATACATATTCGTCTCTCGTAGATTGACGTCTACGTTGAAACATAAATATTCCTTTTCTCGTACAGTTTCTTTTACGTTCAGAAATGAATATTCTAGGGATGGCAACGAATATTCGAATATTCGAATACTATATCACGATTCGAATATTCGATAAAAATCAGAAGTACTTATATAATATTTATATATTTAAATCAAATTGACGATACTTGAATTATTTACCCATGCTTTGTGTTGTTTAAAACTGCAAGTAAAGGGTTACCGATGGTCAATGTTACGCGTATTGTTTGAGGTATCAATACTGTAGATAACATGTCAAACTGATACTCCTTGCTTTGGGCTATTAAAGTGATCGATACAATACTGATTGTTTCGTTCCAAAACTCCGTAACTTCAACTTAGATAGCAGGTAGTTACGTTTTTATTCAATTATATATCAATCACACAAATCCGTCTGTTTGGCTTTGCAATTATCTGATTTTAAGCAAACCGGTTCCTGGGAATATTTCGTGCCCATTTTCAACAATATTTCCGTTATAAACCAGCAAGAGAAAGGTTTAATTGCTCCTAATGGGCAGTGCCACATTTCTACTGAAATAATGACATTCACCCGTCAAGGGGATCCATATCCAATTTGTCATGTTTTGAAAATATTTGATAATTGGGAACATTTCATGTCATTTTCAACAGTATTTCAGTTGTATACATGGTAATCAGAACTACATGCTTAATACATGCTTCATTCACAAATACATTAAATAAGTGATCAATTAATACAAATCTGAGCACTTTACTGACGAATTTTTCACTTACATTGTTTTCTTTCAAATTCACGGGTTGACCGAACATGTAAATGCAAGTCCTGGAACTTGAATAAAATAAAACAACATTAAGATCACTTTACGCCAAATAACGTATTCATAAACTCTTTGTTTGGCGAAGCATGCACAAATGGGTAGAATATTCGAATATTCGAATACTTTGTGATCGAATATTCGAATACTAATTTTGGTATTCGTTGCCATCCCTGGAATATTCGTTTCTCGTACAGTCACGATTACGTTGATGTTTGACTGTTCGTTACTCTTTAGGTGACGTTTACGTTGATACATTAATATTCATTACCCGTACAATCACGTAAAAACGTTAAAGCATGAATGTTTGTTTTCTCGTACAGTGACGTTAACAATGAGGCAAGAATACTCGTTTCTCGTACAGTCTTGTTTACGTTCAGACTTGAATATTAGTTTCTCGTACAGTCACGATTAAGTTGAGGTTTGACTGTGCGTTACTCTTAATGTGACGGTTACGGTGATACATGGATATTCATTACCCGTACTGTCACGTAAAGGTTAAAGCATGAATACTTGTTTTCTCGTACAGTGAGGTTTACAAGGCGGCAAGAATAATCGTTTCTCGTACAGTCTTGTTTACGTTCATACATGACTATTCGTTGCCCATACAGTGACGTTTTGTTTTAGCCATGCGTGTTCGTTTTCTCGTTGAGTGACGTTTCTGTTGAGACATAAATATTCGTTTCTTGCACCGTTCACGTTTACGTGGAGGCATGACTATTCTTTTTTTTTTGGACAGTGACGTTTACGTTGAGAAATGAGCATTCGTTGCCCATACAGTCACGTTTGTGTAAAGGCATGAACATTCGTTTCTCGTACAGTCCCGTTTACATTCAGGCATGAATATCTATAGCAATCTAGTGCAGTCGTTAATTGTTAAATTATCTTTTACAGAAACTTGAAAAGACCTTTCAGTTTTGTATCTTAATTTTAATTTAAAAGAAAAATGTTTATTACTAACACAATTGCAATGGGACCTATGGGCCGTGAGAAAATTAAGATATACAAATAAACATTACAAATGACATAGCAAGTGGAGCATGTGCGGAGGATTATACTATTTGCTAAACATGTTTGCGAAAAATCATTGACATACTCCAGAGAACGGTGAAATGTCGCTCATAGACGAAGCATGTTTTATTTACTATTGTGTTCTCATCGCCGCTTTATACATTATATATACACCCTTACTATGCAACATAACAAAACAATATAATAAAATGATAAAATGAAAGTGATATGATATAACCATGTAACTCTAAACCAGTCAGCAAGAGGGGAAAAATGTCACATAATTGGTGATTGGGGGTAAAGTGATTATACGAAAAAAATACATAAATGGGTTTTTTCGCTCATAGGTGTGAGATTTTTTATTTATTTTTTTCAACAACCCATGAAGCTTTCTGAAATCAAACAAAACAATATAATAAAATGATAAAATGAAAGTGATATGATATAACCATGTAACTCTAAACCAGTCAGCAAGAGGGGAAAAATGCCACATAATTGGTGATTGGGGGTAAAGTGATTATACGAAAAAAATACATAAATGGTTTTTTTCGCTCATAGGTGTGAGATTTTTTTTTTTTTTCAACAACCCATGAAGCTTTCTGAAATCAAACTGGCAAAATCCATGGGGGCCGCCGTTTTGGTTATGTATAAAACACAGATTGAAAATTATTGTCGTTTAGTTAATCTTTAAAAAAATAATTAAATCGACATTTAAGGTCATAAAAGTGCTGTGTTTTTTTCGTGTGATCTAACTTTTGTACAAACAAATTAAATAATAAATGGAACTTTTAAATAAACGACCGCAATTCGACGTCAGAACATATATTTTAACTGTACCGTAGCCAAAGAACGAAGTGATGTCATTTCCGTAACTCTTCATTTGGCGAACGTCAAATTGAGCGACGTCGTTTCCCGCAAAAAAGTGGTATAAACATTAAATACCCACAATTCCTATGCATGAGCTATAGATTCACTCATACAAAGTATAATTATTTATCAAATATTGTTGAAAAAGGATAACTTTCACATATTGAGCAATTGTACCTTTGGCGACAATATTTGCCTAAGTCGTCTGATGCAAAGGAGTCAGAAACCGTCTCTATTATTGAAAGGGTTAAGCAGAAATGTGACTTCTTACATAGCTTGATCTAGTCATATTGACTGGTTTAAAAAGGTAGTTGCCAGATGGCATCAGAAAAGAGATGTTACACATTTGCTTCTTTACCATAATACAGGTAATTGATTAAGGACCTTAAGCATCTTGGCCATCATGTTTAAACCTCGTTCATTATAATGTTAATCATTGCTTTTCTGAAAGCGAAAACGAACTCCGAACATTTTGTGATCATGCGAAAAACATGAGATTAACATTATTATCGTCTAGTCAATTACTTATTTATAAATCGCCAAAGTATGCTCTTTAGTTTTTTTTAGAATCTTCTTACCTATTTATATATTATAACAGCATAGGCAATGTGTATATTGACAGAAGAAAATTGTATAAACACATTTTATCTTGAAACTGATACTAAAATTTTAAATAAATATGATACTTTTAATGTGAAATTAGATCTAAATAGAATATACACCTTCGCAAAATTGGAGAACCATTAGTTTCACATTTATATATTTCAAAACTTGGAATAGAGCCCTTTTGGGAGCAGGCTTTGATATTGGTACCATCTCGTACGTTCTAAACACGCGTACGTGGAAGCATTGACTGAAGGAATATAATACCAGTCCACAGGCCAAAATTCAGCGGCTGATCTCGTATCAATCAAAAAACATGTGAAAGGCGTTATGAAGGCTAGAACTCATAATATCATTATATTATATACTGAATGATAAAATATAGAGATTTGCCAACTTGAGAAAACCTATAACATGCTTTTTGTCTACTGAGCAATATCGCCTAGTGTGCGATATAGCTCACTAGCCGGATTTTCGGAACTACTTTTTTTAAATCTCTTTTAAACACTTTTAAGCTCCGTTTTCACTACTTAACACTTTATTTCCATGATGAACCGTTAAACAATCCATAATTGCACTTTTAAATCCGCAAATAAGAGCTTGAATCGACATGACACAAGTTTATTTCAATCAATGTACACATTGTCGGTGACGTCACGTATATATATATAGTGACGTCACTGCAAAACTGGCAGATTACGTCATTCAGATCTCTCCACTTCTAAGCTAAAAATAAAGAGCTGCACAGGGGTATTGTCGTTTAAAAACGAAAATTATTGCCGAGTATATAATATATAGTTTAATAAACATTGTTTTCATGATTTGGGAATTAAATCCCTCGTGAAAGAGATTATTGCATATAAAAACTCGTGCGCTATGGCGCACTCGTTTTTATATCGCAAGAATCTCTTCCACTTGAGATTTAAATCCCGTATCATGAAAACAATGTTAATTAAACTCTATACATTAGTTTTCGAGCAAAGTTTAAAAAATAACATTCGTTTATAAAATGATAATATTCATCAAAGTTGTTAAAGAGGCATTCAGCAACACTTCTTTAATACAATTCAGTGGATATTTATATTTGTCTACATGTTGTAATTTGACGAAATTGAACGTAACAGAACAAAACGTGTGGTGCTTTACTTTTGCTCAGGGGTAGAGTAAATGACACACTCCATCCTTTTTTTTATTTTTATGCCAAAGTTTTTATAATTTTAATGATTTATCTATCATGTCCTTGTGGTGGCTATTTCAGGAGATGTTTATATCAATTAAAGTTTATATGCTGACACTATTCGATATTTACTTACCTAACCTTCTACACGTCTATCATTAGGATTTTTATGTAAAATTATTATACTAGAAAGTTCAAAACACACAGGTATTCGACAAACACATTCGTAACATGTGTTTTACCCAAATACCAAACTATCATTTTATTAATATTCAGATGTGAATATGAAATGCTTCAAATTATCATACCGTGTGTGATTTGTCACAACCTCCTTTATATAAAAACCCAAACACACATTTTCCAGTTTTAAAAATGCATCCTTCCTTTAGCAAATACATCGTGAGGATATTATGCCTTTAGATTGCCGAGTTTTTTATTTCATTTAAATTGTTAGCATAAAATAATGAAATGAGTTTCGTTCAAGGCTTATTAGATCAAGAGAAGATTTAAAGGTACTTTATTGAAAGATATAAATTTCTCTCTCTCCTCTCACACTTGTTTTCTCTCTCTCTCTCTCTATAATAATATGTTTGTCTCCCACCCGCCTCTCTCTCCCTCCCACTCTATCTCTTCCTTCTCTCTGTATGTATGTCTGTGCCTGTCTCTGTCTCTGTCTCTATCTGTCTCTTTCAGTCTGTCTCTCTCGCTTTCTCTCTATCTTTCTCGCAGTTTGACTTTAACCATCATACCATCTTTTTTTTAACAAAAACTGAAACATGTCATACAACTTTAAATACTTCTCTGAAAGTCCTAGTTTAATTTCAATATAAATTCACATAACTGTTTCTTGGTGACCGTCTGCATAGAATGTTGAAGCAATGTTGATTGGCGTAAAAATAATACAGCTCACTCGTTTAGATTATACTCATATACTATCCAGGACTTAATTTCTGAATGAAGTTGGAAAGGGAGAATCGTATTTATGAGTGATTTGAACTGTCATATCAATAGTAACAATTACATGCAATGGTTAAATAGCCCGGATGAAATGTTCATGTCTTTCTAGAGTTACTTCCCTCGATGTATGTGGCGTGTGCGCATGTAAATCTAACTGTTGTCGGAGTATCATCAATACTATTATCTTAAAATCTGATGACATGCATTACGTCACTTCTTGCATTATTGCGCTATCATATACATGGTACAAAAGCTCACCTATGCACGAAGTTCAAGGTGAGCTATTGTGATCACATTTTGTTCGGCGTCCGTCCGTCGTGCGTCGTGCGCCGTGCGTCGTCAGTCGTCCGCATGAGAGAGTACTTGTGGGGTGCGTGCTTTTCCTAAAGCCCACCCACCACCCTTATCAAGACACTAGCCCACCCACCACCATTATCAAGACACTTAGATAAATATTTATTTTTTATTTTTTACAACGGGTATCTCATTTGCATATTAATGTTATTCATTCCGTAAAAGGGGTTAATTACGGAATGAATTGCATACTTGTGGGGTGCACCCCACAAGTAAAACATCAAAACGTCGGGTCAAAAAGTAGGTCACTAGGTCAAATTGAAGGAAAATCTTGTTAACACTCCAGAGGCTGAAACTTTTGCTTCAGCTGTATGAAATTTTGTCAGAATGTTTGTTTTAAAGATGTCTAAGACAAGTTCGAATATGGGTCATATTGGGTCAAAAACTAGGTCACTAGGCCAAATTGAAGGGAAATCTTGTTAACACTCTAGAAGCCGCATTTTTTGCTTCAGCAGCTTGGAATATTTATCAAAATGATATCTAGGCCAAGTTCGAATATGGGTCATGCCGGGTCAAAAACTAGGTCACTAGGCCTAATTGAAGTGTAATCTTTTTAACACTTTAGAGGCTACATTTTCAACTTGAGCATGTTGAATCTTTATCGGAATGTTTGTCTTGATGATATGTAGGTCACGTTTGAATATGGGTCATATAGGGTCAGAATCTAGGTCACTAGGCCAAATTGAAGGAAAATCTTGTTTACTCTGTAGAAGCCGTTTTTTGGGCTACAGTAGCTTGAAATCTGGTCAGCATGTATATCTAAATAATATCTAGGCTAGGTTAAATATGGGTTATGCCGGGTTAATAATTAGGTCACTAGACCAAATTGAAGGGAAATCTTGTTAACACTCTGGATATTGCATTTTTAACTTAAGCATGATGAAACTTTATCAGAATGTTTGTCTTGATGATATGTAAGTCAAGTTTGAACATAGGTCATGTTGGGTCAAAAAGTAGATCACTAGGTCAAATTGAAGGAAAATCTTGTTAACTATGTAGAAGACGCATTTTTTTATACAGCAGCTTGAAATTTGATGAGAATGTTTATCTAAATGATATCTAAGCCAACTTCGAATATGGGTCATATAGTGTCAACAAACTGGGTCACTAGGCCAAATTGAAGTAAAATCTTGTTAATACTTTAGATGACGCATTTGTTTTTGCTTCAGCATCCTGAAATTTTGTCAGACTGTTTGTCTGAATTATATCTAGGTCAAGTTCAAATACGGGTTATATTGGGTCAGAAACAAGGTCAATAAAGGAAAATATTGTTCAAACTCCGGAGGCTCCATTTTTACTTTGAACAAGTTGAAACTTTATCAGAATGTTGTCTTGATGATATATATATGTTGGAATATGGGTCATATCAGGTAAAAGAATATGGATCACTTGGCAAAATGAAGGAAAATCGTGTTAACACTGTGGAGGTTGCATTCAGAATAATTGTCTTGATGTGTTTTGCATTGCAGTACATTGTATAATTAAGGTGAGAGAACTAGGGCCATCATGGCCCTCTTGTTTATATTCAGCTTTATTAAATGCGATGATAAAGACGGCGAATGCATGTATTTCTGTTAATTCATACAAACTATACTTAAAGCTATATTGGGGTCAGAGTTATTTAAATAAAACAATGAAATCTCATATACAAGAATGTTAACGGTCTGGACCCTTAAATTATGGTCTTACATTTTCCAAATGAAAGTATTCTAAAGGTCGTTTTCGTAACCCTCATCGAAAAGCTATATACAAGTTTATTCTTAAACTTTATGATGACATTGACCGATCTGCAGAGCTTGACCAAGAACAGTCCTGGCAATTAGTTTATAAAATTACTTGATTCTCGTAATACGTCCCCAGGGGCAGAAATAAAATTCGATGGTAAGATATGCCGTGATGAAAATTAACAGGTGGAATCATTTTTTTTTATGACAATGTATCTTTCGATAATTCTTTAAAAGACCATGTCAACGATTAGATGGACCGTTTTTATCGTTCGAGAAGTTCCGCTCCACCGGTGTACCTCCGAAAGAATCGGTTGATCTAATTAATTATATTCTTATGTCTGTCAAACTGAATAAATCACGTGGGCTGATAATGTAACATACGAACATATACATTTTGGGGCGAACTAATTAGAAAACTTTTGGCTAAACTATTAACTGCGATATTTCAATTATATATCATATATACCACTTCTGAAGAAATGCGTTATAACTACTTTACTTAAAGGTGGGAAAAAAGACAGAAAAGATACAATTAGCTATAGGGCAATTAAGCTAACATCTTGTATTCTCAAACTTTTTAAAAACAATCTTATTAAATTGAATGTAGCCAAATGCATTTTCACTGCAACATACATTGCAGGTGGAGTTTCAACAGGGTTCTGGATGTCTAATGTCTTCATTGTGTTTATTAGAATGCATTCAATTCGCAAAAGAACATAACGGTTAACTATACGTCTGTTTTTAGGATTGTTAACAAGTTTTTGACAGAGTTTGGCTGAACTGTCTGTTTTTTAAAAGTCTAGTGAATTATGATTCCGATTCTAGGACATTGCAGTGCTTATTAAACATAGTTCAGGTTCGTTTTAAAAACATTATGTCAAATAAAACTTTCCCTAAATTACAAGGTAAAAGAAAAGGGGTATAACCAGTCAATTTCTCTTTTACATCTACATTGATGGCCTTATTCACCAATTGGAGGAATTCGGTAATGGTATATGTATTGCGGGGGTAGATTGTAGTTCTCTCAGTGTGGCTGATGATATGCTTCTAGTATCTTTGTCGACCATTAGTCATCACCATATGATGAACATATGTTATGCTTAGTCTTGCAAATGGATACACCTATACAATGCAGCAAATGTGATGTAACTCTGTTTAACGAACCACAAAATATTAAAGTTGATAGACGTTGGCATTTAGGTAACAATGTTATCGATGAAGTCGAAAACGTTTACTCATCTTGGAATTATATGTAATGAATTTATGAAAACTTCACTTAATATTGATTAGTCATGCCGGAAATAAATAAAAACGTAAATTACTTGGTCTAGTTAATCTATGGAAACATGATGAAGGTCTTCTTCCGTCTGTGAAAATATATAAATTTATAGTTCTCCCAAGAGCATTGTACGGCTCTGAACTATGGTCCGATTTAAGTAGAACACAATTGACACACATCGAAAAAGCACACAGGTTTTGCTTAAAATATGTGTTTAACCTTCCTGCTTATACAAGACCTAACATCTGTCTCAGTCTTGCTGGAGTTAAAAGAATAAAAGTAGAGATAGAGTACAAGAAATTGCTGTTTTGTGCAAAGTCGATTTTTAAAACTAACCACATTTCCAAAAAGATGTTTAAATGTCAATTATTCTCTTTTTACCATTATAGTTCTTCTGGGCAATTAAGATTTATGCCAGATGTTGTGAAGACATTCACAAAGAACTCTTAAGAAAGTTAGTTATACATTAAATTTCATGTCAACTGGCTTATTCTGAACGAAAACCCATTGCATTGCCCGCAACGAAATTATTGGACATGTAAATTCTACCTAGATTACTACATGTAGGATTCAACAAGACCGACACTTCACTAGTATTATGAACATTAAGCCACAGTTACTTTATCATGTCGAACTTTGGGAATTAAGCAATTCACCCCTGTTTACATCACTATCGAAACTGTGTGTCATTGTCTATAACATATAGCAAGGCACTGCCAAAGTCGTAAAGGAGTTACTTCCTGTGAGCATATCATATGAGAGGGTTATTCAACTCACATATTAAGGGACACAATATTGAAATAATACAAAATTGTAAAGAAGTAATATATAACAGGTTTATTTATTTGGGTGATATTCAACAAATTGTTGGTTTGTTACCAGGATTGAAAAACACATATGACAACAATGAAGTAAATCATAAACTTGTATTGATTGTTATACCTTTACTGAGCAAGTCCTATTCTTAAAATATTTGATCATGTTTTGACATATCATTTATTCATTAATTTATTCATTAATTCATTCGTGCATTTATTTATTCATTATTTGATATTAAGCCACCCTTCCATCCTTCAGTCTTTTATGCATTAAATCACTCATTCGTGCATTCACACATTCATTGATTCACGTTTTGTAGCAATGCTAATGCGTATTAAGGGTTGTGCTGGGGAGGCACACGTTGCTCTAGATGAGTAATTCCTCCCTTCCCTGCTTAATTTGACCTCTGTTTTTCTGAATACATATAATCTTGTAATAATTGCACATCAGGTTATGGACTAGCGGAAACTGTCTCTCGTTTATATATTGTACCTTATATTATGTCAAGTCTATGCTCGCGTTTATGGCGAAACAATAATATAAATATTATATATAAATTTGCATGGTGACCAAAGATGGTTCTTCAAAAACAAATCGTTTTAAGTCGGATCATCAGTAAATGAGAATATTATAAATTCTCTACCTTTAATGTAGGAATATGTCCTATAAAATGAAGAAATATATTTTCTTTATACATGTAGTACTTTGTGTAGCAACATATATCACAAATTACGGATTTCAAGCCATCGTCACAACGACCATCGTTTATTTTGTTTGTGAGGTGTACTTATTCAGCATGTGTGTGAGAACAGAATGAACATATTTGTTAGAAGAACTTTAAAACACAAACATGTGCTGTGTTTTTAGATATAATGGGAACAAAATCGAACAGAAAAAGAAAATTAAAAAGGAAAATGCATCTCTGTATGAAAGTATAGATATAACGCATATATAAGACAAAATGACAAGCTTTATAACTGTATTGTGTGGAATAAGTTACTTAGGTTGGATAGCCTCTGATTATTGCAATGAGTGCTTCAAACAGATTTACTTGAATTATAATATAAAATACAGCGATACTTACTCTGTTTTCCTGGTCTATCGATGTTACAGATATACAGATTAAAGAAGAGTTATAAACTATATACGAATCCGGTTTCAGGCAGAAAAATGAATGTCACTGTAAATGAACAAAGAGAGTCTGACACATCTTTTCAATTGGCTGTCACATTTCCACGGGAAAAGCAGGTTATGTTTATACATATAAATACATATCCGGCTGTAGTAAACAAAGTAATAAAAACGGATAAATATTGTAGCAATTCATTCTAATTAGTATATACACGATTTCAACAAACGGGAATATTTTGAAAGTCATCCAAACTAATATCGTAACTGATGAACTTTCATACCTAGCTGTTATCCCTGGTTACATACTTATGGCTTATCAAGCGTATCAGAGTAATCTCATACAATTTAAACGGTCAAGTAGAGGCACACATTGGTTTTAAACGTTCACGGCCTGTTTCAATCATTGTGGACCCTGATAACAAAGTATATATCAGTGCATGGGGTCTGGGTTACAATATATATCAACTGAACTCGAAAGTAGCAAAATGCAATACACTTACTTATAGAAACAAGTCATGATCGGTAAAGCATAGCGCATTTTATTTATATTTAAAACAACTCTATGTTAGTCATTATCGACAGTCCCACCGATGTAAAAATGTATCCATGATTCATTTGATTTAAACAAATGATTGATTAAAAGCATTAAAGAAAATTGATGATATAGGAGAGCAGTGTGTTGCAACAATCGATGCATTATTATTAATTTTACGATTGACTTATCATTACTTTATGATATATCCGATTACACGTAGTGTTCTGGTGTGTATAAATTCGTTCAATGTTTGTAAACAAAAATGTATCCTAGTCGCAGTGTTACAACACACTATTGTGCTATTACGAGAAAACCGACTTAAGGATGTTTTGATTAATCTTTGTTCATTAAAATTCCCAACCATCGACGACCGGCTATACTTGTATAAATAATTAAAACCTCGGATATCCTTCCGAAATATACAACACTGCATGATTGTGGATTTATTGTTTTATATGTTCAAACATGTTATTACTGTCGAAGTATGTAGTTGATGAATGCATGGTAATACTAAGTTGTGTTCGTAAACACGATAAACAGAGATATATCGGCATGCAAGACGAACTACTTTAAACGTTTACTTATTTACAGATTGTGTTGTTTATATATATCAGTTGATGACTTTCTACAGTGAAAACCATCCTATAGCAAATTTTAGCGGGGACAGAGAAATACATCTGTTTTAGGAAGGTGGCACTTTAAAGCACAATTCGTCTTTTACCAACATTGTTTTGCATCCACATTACGAATATTAAGATGTCTTAGTCCGCATTTCCATTTAGGTTACATGGCAATTAGAACAAAATAAACTTGCTCTAAAGATTGTTTTGCTCGAAACAAATGCAGTTATGGGCGGTTACCCTGTATTTCTTACTCCACATTTCATTGTTCGCACCACAAACTTCAACATGGATGGTACATTCTACTGAACTCAATTTTCAAATAATATACAACCACTACCGTAGCCTCGCTTTTGATGAGATATGTAAATTCGTAAATATATTATAAAGAAATTAATAGACACTCGTACAGTTTAGCTTGACTGACACAACTAAATAACCGGTAAGTATCGGGACTCCATCCCCTTCATGAAGAATATTTTAGATATTTAAATTAAATTGAAAAGCTATAGTTCACATTAAGAACTGCGTCTTGTACAGTACTCAACGTTTTTATTATTTATGATCCACACGAAGCTTCAACAAGGAAGTCTTCACCAGGCGTGTATACGGAAGTCTGAATAAGGAAGGAGTAAACTGGTATTTTCCCACCACTATCTCTCTTATGACTCAAACATACCAGGTATAAATCAAAAATCGAGGACTCAACGCAACACTGTTGTAACTCCATTTTCACAAATTATACAGGAGAGACAAACATTTTTTTCTCCTTTACTTGAACCTAAATGTACACACCTTTGTTGTTAAACTTGTATTATAAACCATATCTTAATTACAAGATATTTATTTCTTACAAAAATATGTACGAGAAAATCAATCTTTGTATAAAAGTGACTTACACCAGTTTTCCAGTTTAAATGTGGCTTAAAATAAAACTTTATGCAACAGCGTTGCAAGCTGACATACAACAGTTTTCCAATTCAACTAAATAGTGCAATGTAGTGAAACACTTTATATAATAAAGTTGCAACTTCACTGAATGTGTCACCGTCTGCTCTATATCAATGAATAAGATTAAGTTTATGACACACTGTTTTTGATGACACTGTATAAAACAGTTAAGAAAACAATGGGGTTTAAGAAAGAAAGATTTCCGTCAACAGAAGTATTTTCAGTCAGTTTTACTATGATACATTAATTTGTAAAGTTATTGTTCATGATAGTCTTCAAGTTTATAGGAAACACATTGGAAAATGAAAGTAAGGTTTTAAAAAGAGTAATTAAACATTGTTGAAAAAAAGAAGCAATTTCTGTTTTTCTCATGATATTTCAAACCTGCCTACAGGTCATAAGTTGTCTTCATTTTGGAATGGGCAAAATTAATTTAAACAACAGAACATTTGATTTTCATCCCCTGTTATTGACAAACAAACATGATCAATTATGTTCCATTTGAAAAATGATAATTTACATTTTTACTTCTTCATATACTGAACATATTGCGGCAAAAGGAAACATTGCTCAGTGCTTTCAGTCTTTTTAAATAAAAATTCTGTCATTTACAGAGGTTTCTTATTACTTTAAAAGTTGTCTAAGACAGATCTATTAGATTTGGGAAATGGTTAATCGGGCATTATGTTGTTTCTATTTAAAACAATTACAATTGAAAGCATCTGAAGAGGAAAAGCAGTCTCGAAAAATAACGGCATTAGTTTGAGTACAATATATTGTGGAAAAAGATAGCTTAATGGGTAGTAATTTGGACTTTGAAGTCAAGTGTTGTGTGTTAAAACACTAGCATGGCTAACGTTAATAATGTTGACAAAAGTCAACGAAGAAAGTGTAATTCGTCTCCCAACAATTGGTTAACAGTCAATGTTGAAAAGCAGCTATTTGTGGAAAACAATGTTGTGTGAAGTACTTGTGTGAGAGAGCAAGACAACGACATGGGGACTTTGATATAACAGTAAATTGCTCAAAATAGCATAACAAACAAATTAATCAACCCGAATTATTTCATTCTTGAAGAGAACATGTTAGAAAAGCTCAGCCCAAAGTTAGCATTAGCATCTTTGTATATTCATTATGGTCTCCTATAGGAGGAGTGTAAACGTATTATAGTGGCATGCAAGACTAAATTAGAAGCATAAGTGATATCGGTTTGCCATTGTGTCTCAAACGGAACATGTAGTAACTCTCCCATTCTAACTGAAAAACTACGATTTAGTGACATGTCAAACAAAGATTTTAGACGTCAAATTACAACAGGCTGTACGACATTTTTGACATCTCAAGTCGGTGTGGCCCATCAAGCTCGTTACTACGACTTCTTCCGTAATGTGTACATACAACCTGGATCAGATAATGAAATGTATTTGTTTCAGTATTTATTTTATTCTAAAAAAGAAAAATGGACGGAAAAAATAACAGATGTGCAGAAACTAATACAAAAATACGTAAAACAATCTAGAACACGAAGAGACAACGTTGAACCTGTCAGAATGGATTTGTTTACAGGATAATTAATTAAAAGTAGCATGGAGATTATTTTGTTTGTCATGGAAAAGCAGACCCTTCAGAAATGCAGCTAAATGGCATGTGTTAGTTTTACTGAATTAAGTAATAAAAGGAAAATAAGGGCTTAATGACGGAACTATTGAGGTTTTTTAGTTTGGAGTTTAAACAATTTCCACACAGTATTTCATTTTCGTATAAGCTAAATAATGCCACTGACACTAGGCTAAGAAACGTGCATTGTGTAATGGCTCTCCTTCCTGACTTCAAACTTTGGACTGCATTGGCCGCCCTCCTTGACACTTACGTTTGCAGGGTTTGCATTGCGATTGTCGATGTGGGTTTATTTCCCTAGCCAAATTGTTCATGTGACTACTGCGAGCACAATCCGAACTCGGGACTGTCATGTTATGGATCCTACAAGTGCTCCCATGTAGCATTATATATACAGTCCAGTGGCAATACAACACACAACTGCATGTACTGGGTAATGTCGTCCCTGGCCGGGTCATACCAAATACATTAAGTATCTTAGTAATGACCGCACTCACTGGCACTTAGGCTTGCGTGGTTTTATTTGCAATTGGCAGGCTGGTGTCAAAATAAATGGACCAGTTCTACTAGTAAAATACCCAGGAAACGCCGTGATATAACTGAAGAATTGTTGAAAGTGGTGTTAAAACACCAAACAATCAATAGGTCACGGTAGTATGTACAGTCGTAGAGCTAGATTCTTAATTACATGTAGTTGTTCGAACGTCGTTCTATGTTTATTTACGTCATTTCCCCTAAAACATTGATATCATTACAGAGACGGTCGGTTTTAAATGCGACATGCTGATCACTCGGCCCCAGCGAATTAGCAACGCCTTGTATTTTTCGTATGTCAATGTAGATTTTTTTATTAATACAAATACAATTTTCATACCATTTATTATAAGCTTGTATGTACGATTGTCTTTGCATATATTTGTATGTATTTAATACTGTCTGTCTGAAGAGCTAAAGGTGTCTGTGTCTGTTTGTTTGTTTGTTTGTATGTCTGTATGTCCATTTATATGATTGTATGTATGTTGTCTTTATGTTTGTCTGTTTTTTTTAGTATGTATTTACAAATGACTGTCTGAAGGTCTGCCTGTGTGTCTGTCTGTTTTACGTCAAGTTCACTTGAAGGTTCGGCATATAAAATAAAAGGATATCTATACATATTTTCGGAATATACCTATTTGAGTTCGTCATTATATATGTACCACCCTTGTAATCTCATCTCGTTTTTAATTTTTGATCATTTTGAAAGGTTACGCCACACCATCATATCCGTTTTCACGCAACTGTATTTCAGGGTTAATGCGAATTGAAGAAAAACATTGAGGAAGATAAAGATAAGCATGCATACTCGTCCAATTTCATCTTGGTCTGCATTGTTCGGAATTAACTAGTCAACTAACTTCTCTATAAGTGTTCAGAAAACGCGTTATGATTGGTACGAGTTTATGTCATTGCCTCATGCGGACACATTTCGACTAACTGTTGGAAAACAACATCCATATACCAGGCAGACGTCGTGTGAATTTTCTTTGGTGTAAACAACTTTTATCACCCGATATAATTGACCTGATCCTGACCTTTGTTAAAACAATCGTTTTATTTATTAATGTAGATTAGACTAAGCCGGTGTGCAGAGTGGTCTGAATCTACCATTGCCTAAAATTCTGTATTTATTTATTTGTTAAATCAGGCAGTTCTTGTGTGACGTCACTCATGTGATTCTTAAATCAGGCGTGTATAATCCATGTTATAATCGGTGGCTAACTCGAGATTAACTACTAAATAATTTGGGAAAAATGAAGTTGCGTTTTTTTTTCTGATTTAAAGCTTTTTATGCATTGGGTCTGGGTTACAAAATATATCTACTGAACTCGAAACTTGCAAACACTTATTCATAGGAACGAGTCATGGTTGTTTAAACCTTGGGCACTATCTTTCTCATAGAAACAGACTGTATGTAAGTCATGAAATACAGTCCCACCAGTGGGAAAAGGTATTCATGATTCGATTGGTTTAAACAAATGGTTAATCAAACAAATGCAATGAACATTGATGCCCTAGGATAGCAGTGTGTATACATTAATGTTAATGTGACGATTGACTAATCATTGATTTATGTTATATCCAACTACACTTGGTATTCTGGCATAGATACATTCGGTACATAATTATAAACAATATTGTATTCAAGTCGCAGTGTAAAATGACACTTTAGTGTAGTCACAAGAAAATCATCTTCGCAAGCTAAGGGTAATTTTTCCATAACATTACCATAATAACTTGTAGGAATGCTAACGTACAAAGTAGCCTTGACTAGCGAGGATGCAAGAAAACTGACATTCGGAGGTTTTTAATTCCAAATCTCGAAATGATCACATATCCTGAAAAAAATCTCTCTATTCTTGTAGCTGCCGAACCATCCACGACTGGCTAATACAAATTAACAGCTCGGATTTCCGCTTTTTGGCGAAATATCAATTTTCAGTGGTGTGATGCCATTAACAAATGGGGGAGGACCACGATAGAAACGTCATTCTGTCGTCCACGTTTGATTCGAAACAGGATAAAAACGTGAATAAATCTTCTTATAACAATTTTATCAACGCACATTTCGCACAAATGTTCCTTCCAGCGTCAGAACTGGATCTTTTGAATTCTCTCCTACAGCCATAACATAATCAATACAAGTTATCCAGAGAGTTCATGATTGACAAGAAACCGTACGGAAGCGTTCATGATCAGAAATCACTGGTGCGCAGGATGATATACATCTTCATAAGGTCAGAAGATCGCTTTTTGTGTGACGTTGATCATATGAGGATTTATTGATTTTTAATTTTGTATGTTTCCACACATTTTCTTACTGTCGAAGTATGTACAATATATACATGCACTTGATGAATGAAATGTAATAACAAAACTACATTAGTATTGCCTTTGATAAGATTTATATATAATGGTGAATATCATAATATATCTATAAGGGCTACTTATTCACTAAAGAAAAACGTAAAATGATTGTAAACAAAAATAAAAGAGCATATTTTGGTCATACAAAATGATTTTAAAAGTTATTCACTAGACGATGATTATCTTCATGTCATGTTTTTCATAGAAAATTTGGAATTTGTATTACTGTCGTCTATTATTACGAACAGAAAATAATAAAGTGAAGAATTTTATACAAAAATTATAATGAACTATGTTTAAAAGAAAGTACCAACATCACTCTTAATTGATCATCTGCATGATGGTAAAGAAGCAAATATGTAACTGAAGGAAACAATTCTGCTAAATTATCATTAAATTGTGACAAGAACTTTCAGAAGAAAGGAATTATAAAGTTTAGTAATATTGCCCCTTTTCTGATGAAGCGTGGTCGCAACGTTTTTCAACCAATCAATATGGTTTCTACAGTTTTTGTAAAGGATGATCTTAGAGAAATTCCTACCAAACTATCTTGTAATCAGAAACGCTGTTAAAGAGAAAAATAATTTTCAAAATTTAGGCATTTGATTCCCTTTGTTGATGACGCAGCAATCGAATCGACACTGTTGAAAGAAGACAACCAAAGAAACATTCCAGTGGCGTTTCGTTGTAATTGGTTAGGTGAATTAGGGGAAGATGACATTTGAAGTTATTTTGACCTCTTTTCTGATGCCGCCAGATTGTTATGTCTTTCAGCAAATCAATATTTCTTCTACCATGACTGCCATGGGTTTCAACAGATCAAGCTGGCTTGAACATTTGAGTGGAATAGTTGTAGATGTCATTTGAAGCTTAAAGTTCATTTTACATCATATATGTCTTTCAGACAATACGGCTTTTACCAATTGTGTACCGCCTTGGTTATGTAGTGGTTGAGCGTCCGTCTCGGGTTCAGAAGGTCGCGGGTTCAATCCCCGGCCAGGTCATACTTAATACTTAAAAGCCAATAGCCAATGACAATAACTGATTTTGCGGTCAGGTAAGCAAACACAAGGCTACTGTGTCGAACGATAAACATGGTCAGAGACATAGAAGTCCGCTGTTGACTAGTGGTTACCGTTGGTGATTTGGATCGGAAATCCTAGGTTCAAACCCAAGTCGCAGTACTGTGGTCATGGTGGAGTGCTCTTGGGCAAGGCACACTCCCTAGCCTAGTACTGATTTTTGAACCCATGGATCATGAAAAAGTAAACAGTCACCGTGATATAACTGAAATAATGTTGAAAACGGCGTAAAACCCCAACAAGGTTAACAAAGTAGGAGACACAGTCACTCACTGTTTAATAAAATCATATTTTTTCTATTTGGAATAAGTGTAGTCTATAACCAACAACAAGGCTTAAGCAGAACTATTTATTGTATTGCATTATTCCAAACTTGAATGTTGTGCAAAGAAAATCCGATATTTTAATTTTACATATCATGCTCTATGTTGTACGAACTTGCAGTGGTGCGCAGTCACCGACTTTACGAAATCTTTTAAAACATGACAGTCTGAGAGCTCATTTTGCATCTATGTCCTTTTTTGTTCAACCAGGAATCTAAAGTATTAAGTTTTGACTCCTGGTTCAACCAAGTATTGCATGTTACAAATATATGTCAGGCATACTTATCAACAGTTTAGAAGATGGATTTACTATTTAAATATTTCAAACAGATACGCGTCTCTAGTCGGCATTATGAGAAATACAGTGGAACACGTACAGTATTCGTTGTTTTTATAATGCGCTTTACTGTAAAGTGACGTGCGTCTACGTCAAATCGAGCGAGACGCTTCAGTAAATAAGTACTGTCGTCTTTTTTTATGAACGGAAAACAAAATTGGTCATAACCAGTTCCATTTTCGTAAAAATGTTAGTTCACACGAAAATTATAAAGCACATTTATGACATTATATATCGATTTAAAAAAAATAAAGATAGACTTGACGACATTAATTATCAATCCGATTTAAAGACCCCTTTTTATATATACCCAAAATGGTAACTTCCTTGAATTTAGCAAGTTTCACTTCAGAAAGTGTCATGGGTTATTGAAAAAAAAATGTAAGTCTTGTTACCTATGAACGAAAAAGAAAAAATGTTATCTTTTCGTATTATTTAGAAGTGAGAACGACATGTGCAATTTAGCTTGACTGACTGAGGTAAAGGAACGGTTAATTGGTACAGGTAGTTTAATTATAAGTTATCAGGCTCCACCCCCCATTGTTTATTTTTTTTTCAAATCAAAATGGAAGAGAAAAGGCTATGGGTATATTTAAAGTAAAACATTTTCACCCGTCATACGAAGTGTCGACCAGGAATTCACTACCTGAATTGCATGTGTATTGTATACAAATGACTAGATAATGAGGCATACACTGGTATTTCCCTACTAATATTTCTCTGATGACACAATCAAACCATTTGTTGTTGAAATTCAAAACATAGGGTTAGAAAGTCAAACAAGGAATTTGGAATGTGAAACAAACGCACAGGGCTCTAGATAGGGAGGGGTAAACTGATATTTTCCCACCTCTATATCACTGATGACTCACCCAACCCATATGCTGTAGGTACTCAAAACCTAGGGAAATAGTGAAGATTGGAATTTGAATGTAAACAGTTTCCCACCAATATTTCTCTTATGACTCAACTAATCAATATGTTCAGGGTCTTAAAAAGGGTAACGGAGACAATAAAAATTCGGAATGTGAAAACCGTACAAATTTCTACATTAGGAGGAGTAAACTGGTCTATTTCCACAATTATCTCGATTATGACTAAACCAAACCATATGCTGTGGGTACTCAAAAGGTGAGATAAAGAAGTATTTGAGAAAATCGCACATTATCTAGAGCTCGGGTTTATACATATACATTTCTTTATTCTGCATTATTCTACATACTGTAAGCGTATAGCATTTCGTTTCAATTTTCCTTTCCTTCGTTTAAATATTATATTACAGGTATTTACACTTTGGTTAGCTAAACTCTTTCCCTTATTACTAAATATGTTGCTTGTGCTGTATATGTACTAAGGTGTTATTCTCGTTCACATGTTTGTTTAACATGTAAAATAAGATGATATATATAGTTGTATAGATCAACCTTGTAAACTCTTTATTTTGTTGAGTTTTTGCGATTTCGTAAATGTGTATTTACATCAACACATCCTGTTCTGTGAGACTGTATAAAAGAGTTTATCAGGCTCGAAACACCATCTGTAAGCAAAGAATATCAAGATAAGCATGCACAATCATTCACTGTAATCTTGGTGTACAATGTTTGAACAACTTGCTTAATTAGGAATCATGGTATGAGTTTACCCCTTTCCTTCATGCAGACCCATTTTGACGCATCTACAGTAGACGAGTTATGGATACTTCTGGTTTATTACAAACATTTTCTCTTCTTTTGCACTACGTTTTAAGAATATATTCAGTAAATAATTCCATTTATCAAAGTGGCATTTCTATCCAGAGGAAAGAAATTCATGTTAAAAAAGTTCAAATCGATTTTTCAAAATAAGATGCTGAATGGGTTTGGATTAGCCACACACATGTTACGCAAGGGCAGACACTCACGAATCAAACTTTTCTCTAAGATTTCAGGATTTGCAAAAACGGACCCGTTCATTTACATCATAACGGTTAAAATTATAAACACAACTATATTAGACCAATTTAAAGGTTTGTTGTCATATACAAACCATGGTGAGATAAAATGTACATAACTGTTATAAGAAGACACTCAATTCAATGAGGCATATACAATGTATACATAATATCTTTATATATTGCTTTTAAAAGTAATATAAATGCTGTTTATGGAAAAAAGAGATTTGGTAAGTCACAGAAGACTAACATTATCTTATTTCGACAATTTTCTGTGACATACCTGAAATAATCTAAGTTACACAATAAATAAATGTTTATTCTTTAGTGTAAAACGCCGCTTTCAGCATTTGTTATGTTATATCATGAGTTTCCTGTGTAAGTTACCAGTCCTACTCGTCCAGTCAGTCGTAATGCTAACCCTACAACTATCAGCGACACTTAATTAAGGCAGTCATTACTACCATTTTAAATGTGGTATGACTCGGTCAGGAATCAACCTGTGACTTTCCGCATTCGAAGTGGACGCTCTACCACAACACCATCAAGGCGGTCAAGTGAATGTTTATCTAGTGGTAAACTAATTAAACTGTTTATAAGATGATTTTTGGTATGTCACCAGCAAGAAAACCATTCTTTTATTTCATAATAATGAAGATCCTGATCAGTATGTACTTATACAGTTTATTCAGAGCTTCACTATTAGGAAATAGTAGTATGTTAGTTTGTTGTGACATACCTGAAATCATCTATATCCCATGAACAACATAATTGTATAATGCTTTAACACTAGATAAAGACACGTATTGTGTATCTTTGCTATAATGAGTTATTTGCATAACAGTTGACATTTTATCTCCCTACCCCAATGTTTGTATTGGACACCAACATTTAAAGAGGTATAATTTAGTTCCCGTTATTTCTTGTAATTCCTTTATTGGTACCTACCGAGCAGGGACAAACTATTTTATTTAAATAATTAAAATATAAAGGCTTTCTCATACTACAGTCTAGTTAGAATCAAGCATCGCCTCATAAATGTTTATAAGGGAAAACAATTGTTATTTTACTATATTTTTTCATGAATTTCTATAGAAATGCAACTTTAAGAGTCTCCATTTAATTGCCAGGATTTGTTTTAATTCGTCAACTTCAGATTGTTCGTATGTGGGAATGCGTTATGATATTTGAAGACAGCAGAATGAAAGCTAACAACATCACCTTATCAAACAAGAGGTCGTGGTATATGTCTTCGGCGTCAACTACATTTACTTTTATTACCTGATTTATTTGACCTGATCCTGACCTTCGATACAATATTCATATTATATTTTCAGTGTTTTCAAGAAATTTAAACTGTCTGTAAATCATCTCCCAAGTAAATGAAAACACGTGTACCTCACAATAATACACATATGTCTTGGTCAGGCCAAACATTTCGAGTAATTCGTCTCCATTATTTACCAAATGAGCCGTGATCCAGACTAAACTATTTTTAAGACATAAAAGTACAAAGAGGTCAAGGCCAGGACAACATTGTCGAGTAATTCGTCCCCCTTCTTAACTTAAAACAACTTAATTGTGTTTGTAAGACCTTTTCGAGTAATACGTCCCCCTTCTTTACCAAATGAGTCATGCTCAAGATGAAAAACAAGTTTTAATTGTGTGTGTCAGAACTGCCTATTGGTACATGGTACCAAATGAACGTTTACTTTGTTTGTCAGAAGCTTCGTTGGAAATTTGGAAACAGTCTGAATTCGCATTATACCATGTCGAGTGCAGGGTGATATTAATGTACAATTGTTAAAATTCCTGTTGATGATAATATATACACAGCCCTGACATATGCTATAACTAATATGTATTTATTCAATGATTACTAAAACGAGAGTGACAATAACATCGTAAAGTATTACGGTTATACAGGATACCATATATATATAAAGGGATATAATCAATACAGAACTTATTGCACATATACAATACATAGTACAGAGTAGACTCTCTTAGATAATGTAACGGGTTGGTTTGCCTTCAATGTTTTATTATGTATGTTTCTGTGCGTGTAAGAGTATATGAAAGCAGGGTCGGAGAGTGCTCTGTACTTTGTCGTATAAAATTGGACTAACCGTAATTGTTCACAGTGATATTTAAAGGTTCACCGTAATCATGATGCCATTCCTGCAAAGGTCTATATGTTGGAGACATAAAACTGATCTACAGGAAAACAGAACCAATAAATAAGAGTGAGTGTCAAGGAACCTCACAGACACACACAGCCAGTCAGACACGAGCCATTGACAACGAATTATATTGGCACATTAACACTTTTCCAAAAACAAAACATCTGCAGCAGACGCTTTTGAAAGCATTTTTTCAAAATAGTGAAATGTCTCCATTAGTGAGAGTTTAATTATTAAATAGATTTGTAAACATTATGACAAAAAGTAAAACTGATCATTATGAGCATTTCTCCTTTTGCCAAAATATATTCAAAAAGTCGTTTGCTTCAAAGGCGCCTGAAAACATTTGTATGTGGGAAAAAGATTAATACAGGTTTGAGAATCCGGGCGTATTCGGCCTAGTTATGTTTTCGGCCTGGTCTTTTACGATCCAAAATGTATTCGACCTTGTTTTTTTCCCGAAGTTTAGACTCGCAATAGTTTTCTTATTGATTATGATTGGGGCAATAATTGAAATTATTATTATTATTATTATTATCTCAGTATTGTTTTCGGAATTAACCAATGTGTCGGTATTTTTTCGGTAGTAATGAAATTATAAAAAATACTAATGCGAATCTTAACTCCGAAAACATTATGAATGCAAATTGCAAATTGGACTTTTGATAGAGTTAAAAACACTGTGGAGAAAAATAAAGTTGAACTATTGTGACCGTAGTGTGTTTTAGACTACTAGTCTTTTAACCGTTTTCCACATACAACAAATCAGCAGCAGACGTCTATAAAAACGTCGAGTAAGGACGTTATTATGTTGTCATTAACGATATTATTCTCATTATAATTTTGTTATGAATTATTAAAGACCCTTGAACTATCTTAATTGCCATACATACATTTAAATTGAATTTACGTTGTAACACAAACATACATTTATTTCATTTAATCAACATAATTACTTAATAAAACAATATAGTTACTTAATCAATCACTTACGTCCTTCGAACTATCCTAATTACCAAGGTTTAATTCAGTACTTTAACTGTTATAATGTTGAACAACTATACCTCATTGATCGGCATAACAGACACAAGTAGGCCGAATAATACAGAATAAAGAAAACACAATTTTACTTGTTATAAGTAAATACAATAATTTAAAAAATAAATAAATAAGACAAGGCCGAAAAAGACCACACCGAAAACATAATTGGGCCGAATATACCCGACACCCAGGTGTGACATCTTATTAAACTGATTCATTTTAAGTCGTTTAAAGTAACCTCCCTAGACATTTGTTTACTTCCTTTTAAACCGAAAGTGGATATTGGAAAAAACAGAAACGTGAAAGAACTATTTATTCTTGCCTGTCACTTTATACAGCCAAATATTTGAACAAAAACACAGGTAGAGTTAATTTCAAGACCCATTTTGTGAACCATTTGACCTCTGAAACCGATTTGTTAAAACCTGTTCCACCAGTATAGAGTCAGACCAGCCGTCTGACCAGTCCCTCTACAGTTGGTTCAACTCAAGCATTTTATCTTGATATCCCTAGAATCGACATGTGTATCTTCGAAAATCAAAGGAAGATAATACCATTTTAGAATGGCAGCATTCAAAGGGTTAAGATTTTGTTTACATGTCGTTCAGTTAGATTTCCGCTCCATCGATTTTACCTCCTTTATAAACAGACACGTAAAACTAATCGTGAGTCACATAGAGTTACAGATAAGAACTGTATTTCATATTTTTTAAATCCGAATTTTGCTTCAAAACTTGATGATAGTGTGTAGCGATCGTGTTCGATTTTTTTTTTTGAAATCAACCCTTTTGTTTTTTAAGTAAATATGTTTTCCTCCGTTATAAACAGACACGTTTAAACAATCGTAAGTTACCTAGAGTTACAGATAAGGGTTGTATTTCATCTTTTAAAATCCGAATTTGGCTTCAAAACTTGATGATACATTTAGTGTGTAGCGATCGTGTTCGATATAATAATCCCCGTCTACCGTTGTAGATTTAATACACTGTAAAGTGTTGCGTATCGATACTAATACACATTTATCTGTGAACATTGATCTTATTAAAACAAATTGTTTAAATCAACCCTTTTGTTTTTTAAGTAAATATGTTTACCTCCGTTATAAACAGACACGTTTAAATAATTGTGAGTTACCTAGAGCTACAGATAAGGGTTGTATTTCATATTTGTATCCGTATTTGATCTCCAAACTTGATGTTGTGGGACACACCTTTCAAGTGACAGCGAAATAGTACATACATCATAAGGTTCACTGCTCTGGAAATAGATAGACAAGAAAAGGGCTCGTGAATTAGTGTACATGGTGGGTTATACAAACTAGTGCATTCATCATAATGTCCACTACTCGGGAAAAAGATAGACAAGGTAAGAGTTTGTGGATTGGTGTACATGTACATGGTGGGTTATTCAACCATTCATGACGGTTCCTATTCGACCTTAACACTAGTGCAGTTGTTCGATTGATGGATTCTTGAGTCCTTGCTTAATTATAAGTTCATCAGTTGTGTTGAGAAATACAGTTGGCAACATGCCCACGAGTATACAGTATTAAACAATGTACATATTAACATAGGTAATACAACAATTACAAATATTAGCGTACCAATATATTTTAAACATTATATCCAGCGGTTGAACACACTGTAATTTTACACAAAACGTATACTTGCAATTAACTGAAAATATAAGTATTGTACATAATACAGTATAAACCTTGAATACATATGAAATTTGTAGTGATAAAGTGTGAAGGGGTAAATATGCCCTTTTATTCAATATACAACGTGTTTCGCGATTCAAATGATTTAAAAACAAACATTGACACATTCTTAATTAATTTTGGACTCTCAGATGTCTAGTTGTTTCAATTTCCAAATATATGTGCCGAAAGTCTCAATCTAGTTTTATCGATATTAATGTAATTATAAGTATTCAAATTATCAAGTCTCGTCTCAGTGAATTAGTGTTTAATTCAGTACTTAAGGTTTTATAACATGTTGTATTTGATATTGGAATTGTGTAAATCTACTGACCTTTTGAGTACCTTCAACATAGTATTCAGTAATAAAATATATATTGTGGAGAAATATTAATTAATTCAGATCTCTTTACTACATGACTGAATGATTGATACGGTCTTATAACATTTTATGTAGCATTGCGACTTCCAAGGATCCAAACACTACAGTTCACTCAGAATAGGGAAACTGATTACATAACACAAAAGTGAATTGAAAATCTCATTTTATTTTTTCAATGCCAGTTAAATACAATGTTATATCATTTTGAACATATCTTGGCAGGGCTTAAAAGCACTACATTGTATATTTGATATTTGAATTTTGTAAATCTACTGATTTATATTCGATATTGGAGTTTTGAAAATGTATTGATATTACACAACATAGTGTTTAATTCAGTAATAACATATTTAGTGTGCTGTTATCCGACCTTTTACTGAATGACTGAATGATCGATCAAAACGGTCTGATAACATTTTATATTTGATATTTGAGTTTCGAAAATGTATTGATATTTAGAGTTCCTCATGTACCATTACATTCACACATTTATTCATGACATTAACTTACTAATGACAAATGAAACAAAGAACACTTTACATTGAAAATATATTTTCTATATTTGCGACAAGCATATGGACAGTCGATTAAATATGTACAGTACAACGCATTCTTAATTTTTAGCTCGACTATTCGAAGAAATAGGGGAGCTTATGTAGTCACCCCGGCGTCCGCGATGGCGTTGGCGTTGGCGTTGGTGTTGGTGTTGGCGTTG
This sequence comes from Serripes groenlandicus, assembly GCA_031761405.1. NCBI lineage: Eukaryota > Metazoa > Mollusca > Bivalvia > Cardiida > Cardiidae > Serripes > Serripes groenlandicus. The sequence continues at coordinate 56,681,561 of JASEVX010000013.1, read as the reverse complement.
GCTTTGGGGTTGCCAGCTTGGTCAAACCTGTGCGTGCAAGGCCTTTTCTCAGACACTGTGTATGCTGTTGCTTTGAAACTTCAAACACTTATTCATTAGATGACCTTGTATGTCATGTCCCATAATTCTGGAATTAATTTTTACTGAATTGTGCCCCTTTTTGGACATAGAATGTTGGTCAAACCTTTGCGTGTAAGGACTTTTCTCAGACACTGTGTATGTTGTTGCTTGGAAACTCCACACACTTTTTCAAGGTCATTAGATGACTTTATATGTCAAGTCCCATAACTCTGGAATGGATTTTGACTGAATTGTGCCCCTTTTTGGACTTATAATCTTGGTTAAACCTTTGCGTGCAAGGCCTTTTCTCAGATACTGTGTATGCTGTTACTTTGAAACTTCACACAATTATTCAAGGTCATTATATGACCCTGTATGTCAAGTCCCATAACTCTGGAATAGATTTGGACTTAAAATGTTGGTCAAATCTTTGCGTGCAAGGCCTTTTCTCAGACACTATATTAGCTGTTGCTTTAAAACTTCACACACGTATTAAAAGTCATTATATGACCCTGTATGTTAAGTCCCATAACTCTTGAATATATTTTGACTGAAATGTGTTCCCTTTTTGTGCAAGACCGGGGAATTTGGGTTATAGTTAGGCATTCAATGCCTTTTCTCAGAAACTATATAATTTATGCTGTTGCTATTAAACAGTTTTCTTTCTTTTGTAAATTCAATCTCATCTGAACTATTCCACTTTTGGATTTTGGACTTTTACCATGTTTGCACCTCTTATGCAATTTCTATGGTTTTCCCAGTCATACAGAACAGAAAAGATTCGAAATATGTTGATATAATACATAATAGTGTGTGGTTTTATCTGATACTGTAAGTCTTCGGTATTATGTTCACTATCGGCATGCATCGTATATAAACACATTTACAGATTTAAAAGGCCCAAAAGGGCCTGTAAGGACTTGGTTAACATTTGCATGCAAGTATTGACAAGGTGTTTTATCTTGCAATAGGTGATACTGTGTGACTTTACCTAATGCTATAACTGTTAGACCCTGATATACAATGGCCCTGATAGTCGAGCTATATTGTCCTCCGACAACTCTTGTTAATATATGATTATACATATGGCAATTACATGTTTGCATTATAACACCCGAGCCAGAACCTGTGTGCATTCAACATAATTTGCTAAACACACACCTACTATGAAATATATAATTCCATTACATCTAATGGATTATATATGTTTATATGCAGATGGTCCAACTCGCCCAGGAACAACCAGAGATAAAACTACTTATAGCAAAAAATCTGGAAACCTGTGCCCATTTGTCAAATGTTGAACCAAGAATTGTAATTGTCATGTTGTATTGATATATCAAACAGTGATTAGGACTATCATAACTAAAACAAAGCAAACTTTAAGTTTATTAAATCATTTCCACAACAATAATTCTCCTGAAATTCTTCGTAATTTGCTTTTAAATTTCATGAATAAATATATCATGAACGTCAGCACAGTCCGACGTTTTAAATCTGAAAAACAGGACACGAGTACTTTCCTCGTGCAATTCAATTCATACAACGCCACCTAGCATTCATTACTTTAAAACAGAGATAAATTAATTGTCTTCATATTCGATTAACTCAAACACAGACAATTACATTACCCACAACATAGTGTTTAATTCAGTAATAAACAATGTATTGTGCAGCAATAGCCATTTTATTCCGATCTTCTTATTGAAATGACTGAATGATCAATACGGTCTTATAACATTTTATTTTTGATATTGAAATTCTAAATATTTATTGATAATCAGAGTACCCACAACATAGTTACATAGTGACTAATTTGTCCGTCGGGCCGGGTGTATTTATTTATATGTTTTTGTATATATGTTTTGAATTCATTTGTACACAAGTAACTGAAATAAATTATTTACTTACTTTATTCATAGTATTTAATTCAATAATTTTAGATATTGTGGAGCAGTGGTCAGTTCATTCCGAACTCCTGACCAAGGCCTCTTGTATCCATAATCAAGTCATTGACAACTTTATATTTGATATGTTAAATGTGTATATTTACTGACAGTTTGAATAACCACAACATAAAGCAATTGACTCAGGACTCAATTTTTACTGCCCTAACAACATTAAATAGAGGATAGTTAAAAAGATAAACGCAAAGCTGCGAGTTATGTGACGCGTATGATATGTTTTCGTAGCATCTGAATACTCCACTGTATTAAATCTACAACCGAAGACGGATGTTTAGATGTGTGCACATGAAGTGGTCCGAATTATGTAGTCAGTCGTCCAGATTGAAATACCATACCAATGCCGTTGAAAGAAGAGTACACACCATTCTGTGTGGTGTCAACATAATGCTGCTGTAAACAAAAAAACACCGTTCGCCGTGATATAACTGAAATAAAATGGAAAATCGACGAGAAACCATTCGTCTTGAGATAAGCGAAGTATTGTTGAAAGCAGAGGATCACCAGTTTTAGTGATGCCACTTTGAAAATGGTGAAAGCAGAGTAAACACCATTATTAGTGGTTTCAATTATGCAACTGTTGACAGTAGAGTACCCACCATTCTTAGTGGCGCAATTATATAACTGTTGACAGTAGAGTAAACGTCATTCGAGTAGTGTAGGTATAATAATGTTGTAAGCTATGTAAACACCGTTATAAGTTATATAGCTATACTACTGTTGTAAGAAGTGTAAAAACAGTTCTAAGTGATATAGCTATAATACTGTTGAAAACAGAGTAAACGCTATTTTGAGTGGTGTAGATATAATACTGTTGAAAGCAGAAAAAACACTACTTTGAGTAGTGTAGGTATAATACAGTTGTTAAAAGTGTAAACACAGTTCTACGTGATATACCTATGAAACTGTTGTAGGAAGTGTAAACACAGTTCTAAGTGGTATAGCTATAATACTGGTGTAAGAAGTATAAACGCAGTTATAAGTGATATAGCTATAATACTGGTGTAAGAAGTGTAAACGCAGTTATAAGTGATATAGCTATAAAACTGTTGAACATGAGTCAGCAATCTTCTGAATGGTGAAGCTATTATGTTGTTGAAGTAGGATATGCATTATTCTGAGTGATGTAATTATAAATCTGTTGGAAGTGAGGTTAACACCTGTCTGAGTGGTGCAGGTATGATACTGTTTTAAGAAGTGTAAACAAAGTTTTAAGTGATGTAACTATAACAATGTTGAAAGTAAGGTTAACACCATTCTGAGTGGTGCGGGTATAATATTGTTTTAAGAAGTGTAAAACAAATTCTAAGTGATATAACTATAAAACTGTTGAAAGTAAAGTTAGCACCATTCTGAGTGGTGCCGGTATAATACTGTTTTAAGAAATGTAAACAAAGTTCTTAGCGATATAGCTATAAAACTGTTGAAAGTGAGGTTAACACCATTCCGAGCGATGTAGGTATAATAATGTTGTAAGCGGAGTGAACAAAGATCTTAGTGATATAGCTATAGTACCGTTGAAAGCAGGACAAAATAGTCCGAATGATGTCACTAAAATACTGGTGAAAGTAGTCTAAACAAGATTATGAGTGATGTAACTTTAACACTTCTGAAGTAAAGAAAACACCATTCTGATTTGTGTAGCTATAGTTATATTGAGCAGATTAAATACCATCCGGAGTGGTGTAACATTAATACTGTTAAAAGCAGAGTATATGCCATTCTGAGTGGTGTAACTATTATACCGTTGAAGGCAGAGAACTCACCTTTTTGAGTGGTGTAACTATACTTCTATAGAAATGAGAGTTAAATCCATTCTGAGTGGTGTAACTATTAAACCGTTGAAGGCAGAGTTAACACCATTCTGAGTGTTGTAACTATACTACTGTTGCAGGCCGAGTAAACAATAGTATGAATGATGTAAATATATTACTGTTGAAATCAGTAGCAGAAGATCTACATGAAAGACTTGGATATCATCAGAAAAAATAAATTTATCTTTCAGGATAGCCAGAATAAAAAAAATCATCCTTACGTGGCTCCTGATGGCCTGCTGTTATGCTTTATTCTGGTAGCGAAATTAACTTGAATGAACCTTGACAGAGAACCTTTAGGGACGAATAGTTCGAGTTTGAATTACTTCCCTTTACCAATCGTCCGCTATTTACACAATGTAGAACATGTAAAAGCCCGCAACGTTATTTCTCGAAGTTGTGGCGTCAATGTAGCACATCGTTGTATGTTATGTTGCATATATGATCGGTAAAGTTGCAATGATTAGTCTTTGTAAGGACAAGACATGTGCGTGTTCAATTCGAAGTGTATTTACTTGTATTTTGTGTTGGTATAAAAAGTACTACGCTTAGAGTAAAGTTGTTATTCTGTTTACATTTTCAGTTTTTACCAATACAATTCATCAATCACAAATTGATGCGTTTGGTTATACTTAATGGGACGTCCGGTGTCATGACACTACAAAACTACTGTTGAAGTCAGAGTAAGCACCATTCTGAATGATGTAAGTATATTACTGTTGTAAAAGGAATAAATATCATCCTGAGTGGTATAACTATAATTCTGTAGAAATCAGAGTTTTCACTATTCTGAATGGCGTAACATTGATACTGTTGAAAGCAGAGTAGATATATACACCATTCTGAGTGGTATAATAGTAATGCTGTGGAAGGCAGAGTATACACCATTCTGAATGGTTTAGCATTAATACTGTTGAAAGCAGAGTAAAAATCGTTCTGAGTGATGTGAATATAATATTGTTGAAAGCAGTGTAAACATCATTCTGAATATTGAATCAATACTACTATTGAGAGCAATGTAAAACACATTATAAGTGGTGTAACTTTGATACTGTTGAAAGCGGAGCAAAAACCATTTTGAGTGGTGTAACTTAAATACTGTTGAAGGCAGCATACACCATTATGGGTGGTGTAACTTTAATACTGTTGAAAGCAGAGCATACACCATTATGAGTAAAGTAATATTAATACTGTTGAAAGCAGATCATGCACCATTCTGAGTGGCGAAGCTATGATACTGTTGAACGTAAAGTAAACACCATAATGAGTGATGTAACTTTAATACTGTTGAAAGCAGAGCACGCACCATTCCAAGTGACGAAGCTATGAGACTGTTTAAAACTGAGTAACTACCATTATGAGTGATGTAATAATACTACTGTTGAAAGAAGAGTACATATCATTTTGAGGAGTGTAACTATAAGTACAATACTGTTGAAAGCAGTGTAAATGAGTGTTGAAGATATTCTTCTGTTGAAGGCATAGTAAACAACATTATGAGGAGTGTAACAATACGACAGTTGTAAGTACACACAAATTTGAGTGATGTAGATACAACACTGTTTAAAGTAGAGTAAATACCATTATAAGTGTTGAAACTATTATACTGTTGAAAGTAGAGTAAACACTATTTTGTGTGGTGTAACCATACTACTGTTGAAAGCAGATCATACATCATGCTGAGTGGTGCAACTATAATTCTGTTGAAAGCAGAGCATACACCATTCAGAGTGGTGTAGCTATACAACTGTTGAACGCATAGTAAAACCATTATGAGTGGTGTAACTATAATACTGTTGAAAATAGAGTACTGTTTAAAGCAGAGCAAAACCCGTTCTGAGTTATATACCTATACTATAGTTGTAAGTAGAGTATAACCCAATTTGAATGATGTAGATACAACACTGTTCAAAGTGGAATAACTACCATTATCAGTGTTGAAACTATAATATGGTTGAAAGTAGAGTAAACACTAATCTGAGTGGTGTAACTATAATACTGTTGAAAGTAGAGCTTACCTCATTCTGAGTTGTGTAATTATAATTCAGTTGAAAGCAGAGCATACATCATTATGAGTGGTGTAACTACAAAATTATTGAAATCAGAGCACACACAATTCTGAGTGGTGTAACTTTACTAATGTAAGAAACAGAGTACGGTTTTATGAGTGGTCTAACTATGATACTGTTGAACGTAGAGAACACACCATTTTGAGCGGTTTAACTATAATACTGTTAAAAGTATTGTTAACACCATTCTGAATTGAGTAACTTCAATACTATTGAAAGCAGACAAAATACCATTATGAGTGGTGTAACTACTTACTGCTAAAAGCAGACAAAACACCATTCTGAATGTTGTAACTTTAATACTATTGAAAGCAGACATAACACCATTCTGATCGGTGTAACTATAATACTGTTGAAAGTAGAATAAACACCATTCTGAATGATGTAACTTCAAGACTGTTGAAAGCAGACAAAACACCATTCTGAGCAGTGTAATTTTAATACTATTGAAAGCAGACACAACACCATTATGAGCGGTGTAACTTTAATACTGTTGAAAGTAGAGTACACATCATTATGAGTGGTTTTAACTATAATATTGTTGAAAATAGAGTACACACTATTCTGAGTGAGGTAACTATACTACTGTTGAAACAAGACAACATGCTATTCTGATTGGTGTAACTAATCAATATTTCTGTTAAAAGAAGGGTATACACTATTCTGGGTTATGTAACTATAATAATTTTGGAAGCACAGTTAACACAATTCTGAATAGTGTCGTTTTCATACAGTTGAAAGCAGAGTATACATCATTCTGGGTTATGTAACTTTAATACTATTGAAAGCAGAGTATATAGCATTCTGCATGATATCATTATGATATTGTTGAAAGTAAATTATATAATGATCTCGGTTATGTAACTATAAGTATGTGGAAAGTAGAGAGGGGAAGAGAGGGAGAAAGAGAGAGAGAGCGAGAGAGAGAAAGGAAGAGAGAGAGAGATAGGAGAAGAGAGCAGAGAGAGAGAGAGAGAGATAGGAGAAGAGAGCAGAGAGAGAGAGAGAGGGGGAACATACAGAGAAACATACATAGATAGTCTGAGACAGAAACAGGGAAAGAAATTAAAGTATTGTTGAAAGCAGAACAAACATGAGAGAGACAGACAGAGACAAAGACATAGAGAGGGAGAGAGAGAGCGAGAGAGAGAAAGGAAGAGAGAGATATAGGAGAAGAGAGCAGAGAGAGAGAGGGGGAACATACAGAGAAACATACATAGAGAGTCTGAGACAGAAACAGGGAAAGAAATTAAAGTATTGTTGAACGCAGAACAAACATCATTCTTATATACGTATTATACAGTTGAAAGTAGAGTATACACCATTCTGAGTGATATAGCTATTACACTGTTCAAAGTAGAGTAAATACCATTATGAGTGTTGAAACAATTATTATGTTGACAGCAGAATTAACACAATTTTGAGTGGTGTAACTATATTTCTGTTGAAAGCAGAGTAAACACTATTCTGAGTGGTGTAACTATAATTATATTGAAGGCAGAGTAAACACCATTCTGAGTGGTGTAGCTATAATACTGTTGAACGCATAGTAAACACCATTCTGAGTGGTGTATATATAGTACTGTTGAAAACAGAGTTTTCGCAATGTTGAGTGGTGTAACTATAATTATTTTGAAAGCAGAGTAAACACTATTCTGAGTGGTGTAAGTATAATTCGTTTGTATACACCATTATGAGTGATATATCTTTAAAACTGTTATATTATGTTGAAAAAAGAGAGTTGGAGAGGGGATTGAGTGACTGAATGAATGTATATTGTTTTACGGCGCATCGACAGCTAATGTCATTTAGCGCGCATTTAAATTTAATTATTCATGATCCCTGTGTGAACAAACCAGTACTAGGCTAGAAAATGTGCCTTGCACAAGAGCACTCCACCATGACCGAATTGCCGCGACTGGGGATCGAACCCGGGACACCCGGTTTCGAAATCCCCGACGCTAACCACTCGACCTCAGCGGATTCCGAGAGGGGATTGAGGAGAAAGAGAGAGAAAGAGAGAGAGAGGAGAGAGAGAGAGAGAGAGAGAGAGAGAGAGAGAGAGAGAGAGAGAGAGAGAGGGAGAGAGAAAAAGAGAGAGAGACAGAGATATATATAGAGAGAGACAGAGAGAGAGAGAGAGAGAGAGAGAGAGATAGAGAAGGGGTAGAAATATACAATCAATTTATTTTGATGCTGTTATCATTTAGATTATCATAGATAATTCTGTGTTGTTGACGTCCATATATGACATTTCGAACAGCTAAACACGAGGCTAATCTCATGTAGATAACACGCCAAATATTTTGTCACAGTAGAACTATATATGCAAAAGTCATTGCAGAAATATGTTTAGCTGGTTATAATGAAGAGTTGTGAGAAAATATATATTTTATATAGAGAATAAAAAAAGCATGAATAATTGTTCAGTTTACGTAATACAGATAATTGTAAATGCTAATTACAAATAGACCTGTATTGTTAGGCCTGATGAATGAATACATCTAAACCTTTTCAATATAATATATAATTTGAATATCCAATATATGTATATGCAACACACAATGTTTCAATGTATGATTTTAATATGTATTACAGATAGACGAGACATGGTCGATGCCAATGAAGAATTGTCTAAACGTCTACAAGAAGTACTTGATGTTATAGGCGCATCTCAGTACACCCGAGAAAAGTATTGGGAGTGTGCTATATTACACGAAATAACAATAACGTTTGAAAGCCTTACGTATTCAAAACCTTCCAACAAAATATCAGTATACCAAGTTGGGAGTAAATCCGAAGGGACAACTACACCAGGTATCAATTCCGATCTTGATATAATACATTGTAACGACGGATTCCCCGTAGTAGATAATTTGTCCGAATCTAAACAACATGGATTTTCTTTCCTCATTTTAACGGATGAAGACACAAAACCTGGATATGTTCGTCTTCAGTTTGTTCAAGATAAATGTCCGCGTTTAGTTGGAATTGCCGATATATCAGATAATAGTTACTTTATCGATAGGAAAGGTAGAGTATGTGCGAACAATTCCGTACCTTATTTTGGACCAAAGACGTCTCGTAACGGTCCAGCGAACACGACTCCGGCTGATAACCTTCATTGTCAATATGATGAAGTATTTGCCTTCAGGTGTCGACAAATACCGATGTCAGCCAATTCCTGGTTACACAGGATACGGAAATACGGCTGGCCATCACAGAAACAACTTAAAACAATGGGTTCATATGGTTGTTTCTTTGTTGGTGTTGGACATCCTCATAATATCAACAAGTCTAGCGAATGGAGAATGTCATTCTCACTCCAAGAACGTGATCTCATGTCAAGCCTGAACGATACGCAATACAAGTGTTATATTCTCCTGAAGATGATAAAGAAGGATATCATAGAACCAAAGACCGGTGAATCTATATCATCGTATCATTGTAAAACAAGTCTCTTTTATACAATCGAAAATTCACATAGACATTTTTGGACTAATGATAAGCTTATACTATGTTTACAGCAGTGTCTTAAGCGTCTATTTATTTGGGTAAAGGCAAACAATTGTCCAAATTATTTCATTCCAGAAGAAAATATGTTCGATAAGTTCAGCGTAATGACTCTGGAAAAAATAGAGTATGTTTTAAACGACATAATTGAGAGTGATATCAAGTTTTTATATTCACTCACATGTGACAATGTTGGTGAACTTTTGAAATCTAAATTGCGTGGTGATGAACTGGTATGTAGTCTGGCTAATACGAGTATCAGGCTTCAGCCAAGATTGTTAGTATGCTATGATATTACAGAAATCATCTATTCTTTAAGGAACATGTTCATGCGACTCAGGTCCATGTCTTCGAACACAAATACAGGTTATATGAATGGGGTGATGCAACTTCTGCTATATCTACAACATACGAATAATGTCACAGAACATACTACGAGAGACGTAAGAATGGCACTTGACTCTATAATTCCACATATTCAATTACAATACAAACAGTGTATGCTTGTCCAGTACTTGTCACAAGGACATTTGACCGACCCGGGGTCTATGGCAAATACAAATGTAATCTTAGACGTTGGTGATTGTGACCTCATATCGTCAAAGTTATCTTTAACATCTTTATATATTCAATCTGAACATTATCAAGAGGAGTGTAAGCGCATTCTAGTTGCATGTGGAAATAAAATAGAACCATTTGTGATGTCTGTGTGTGGCTGCACCGACGCGATAGGTCTTGTTAATCTCGATCTCGATAAAAAAATGAGATTTACTGACATGTCAAGCAAAGAATTTAGACGCCGTTATACCACAGGCTGTATGGTATTTCATCCATCTCAAGTTCTTCTTGTACATGGAGCTCTTCAATACGAGTTGTTCCGTAATGTGTTCACACAACCTGGATCTGAATTTGAAATGAGACAGGACTACTGGTTAAACTGGATAACTGTAGATTCACAAATATATTTATATTTTCTACAGTATTTACTTTATTCCAAATTAAAAAAAACAACAGAAATAGAATTGGCTTTGCAAAAACTATTACGCGTTCTAAACACGGACAACAATCTTGGACACAGAGAGACGGGGTTGAACCTGTGTGGGTGGATATTGTTACAGGTAAAGTTATTACAAGCAGCATGGAGATTCTTTTGTTTATCATGGCAAATCAGACCTTTTAAAAATGCAGCTAAATGGCACATGCTAATTTTACTGCGTGCAATTGTGAAGGAAAATTAAGTAAGCATGTTCGAAACCAAAATGACGTCACAGTGTATTTATCTATTGGGTCACCATGGTATGTATTGGCTGTGTCTTGCGATTTGAGATAGTAATGCATTTACGTTCAGTCCAGACTTACGTGAGTCTGTATGAGCCGCGAATTGCGATTTGAGATATAAATGCATCTGCGAAAAGTCAAGACTTAGACAAGTCTGTATGAGCCGCGTATTGCGATTTGATATATAAATGCATCTTCGTACTTTCCAGCCTTAGGTGAGTCTCTATGAGCCGTGTATTGCGATCTGAAGTATTTATGCATTTGCGTACAATTCAGATTTAGGTTAATTTGTATGAACCGTATTTGCGATTTCAGATATTGATGCATATGCGTACAGTCACGACTTGGGTAAGTATGTATAAGTCGCGTCTGGCGTTATGAACAGTCAAGTCTTAGGTGAGTCTGTTTGAACCGCGTCTAGCTATTTGATATCTAAATGCATACACCTATAGTCAAAACTTAAATGAAGCTGAATCTGTATGAGCCGCGTCTGGTGATTTGAGATATTCATGCGAGTCTATTAAAGCCACGTATTGCAATTTGAAGTCTCAATGCATTTGTGCATAGTCAAGATTTACATGAGTCGGTATCAGCGGCGTCTGGCGATTTGCGGTATTAATGCATATGTGTACAGTCAAGCCATAGGTGAGTCTTAATGATGGCGATTTGCGACCTTAATGCATCTGTTTATAATAAAAAATACATGAGTATTTACACCCACAGTCCTTGCAGAGTAGTCACAGTCCACATATACGTCATATAGTCATATAGACGTAAATACATATCCTGATAAAACTCTAGAAGTGTAGTCAAAATAGTCGTATGCTAACGTAACACTAAATGATGCCAAGCAAGCCAGTGAGGCAATCGTATTTAAAATCGTCAGACGCGGCTCATATAAATGTGACTTGTGTTAATTTACATCTTCTGATACAACATAGAAGTGTAGCCTCAACAGTTGTAAAACAATGTAACGTTGAATGCTTCAAAACCGGACAGGCATTAAGACCCCGAATCGCCACACACGGTTCAAATATATTACTATTAGCCTTAAATGTTATGATCATTGATCGCCTAACATTCCTAAAGCTAGGAAATGTTCATTGTCCAAGGGGGTTTCTTCCTGACTACCGCGAGCACAAATCGAACACGGGACTTCCGGATTTAATTGCGGCATGGTTACCACTCGCCTCGGTCACGGCGAATTTCTCAAATTATGGATGAAATCCAATAATATACCCAAATAAATATTTGTATGATTTATGAGAACATAAAGTGTGCGATTGATATATTAAAGGCTTTTTAAAGCGTATTCTTAAATAAACAAGAAGGAATTATAAATATCCGAGTGTAAATATAAACCAGCCAAAACTTGGAAACGTCGAGCATAGGGCAGCGCTATCTTAAATTTTCATTTAACTGATGATTCTAAACATGTGCAAACATTATCTTTGGTTCTATATAAAGTCTGTCAAAGATTGTAAACAGAAATTTAGTTCGGTTACATGTTACCTGCTTGATCAATGGAAGTTCATTAGTAATTTGGATCCATAAATTAATTAACCAAAAACACCTGAGTGCATACATCGGACCCTTGTCCTTGAACATACTTAGCTACTTATCTTTTGCGGTAATCGATTTGCCTGCAGATTTATGCGAACAGTGAGATTATAGATATACGGATTCATGCGAATAGTGAGAATAGTGAGATTATAGATATACAGATTTATGAACAAAATGAGACTGGAAAATTCACGAAGTAACAGTATATATCTTTCCCAAGAGCAGTGGTCCGAATGATTAATGTATTCATGTGTTCAAGTTTTATTAATTTTCGATACGTGTTTATTAGTTTATCTATTGTTTGTTGGCATTATGTTTTACGTCCCTTTCAATAACTATTCAGTTATATCACGGCTTTTCTTGTGTAATTTGCCAGTATCACTGGTCGATTTATTCTGACACCAATGAGTTAGCCATGGTGCTTGCCACAATATTCTGAACGCCAATCTATTTCAAACATTAAAACAAAAAATTGTACTATCCGGCCAAAAACAAACCGGCGACCTCTTGCACTCGATGCAGACGCTCTTCCATTGTACCACTGAAGTGGTCACGTGTATAATATATATGAGCCGAGTCTTGTAATTTGCAGTCTTGAGATTATATGTAATTAAAATGGCGTAAAACGAAAGGGGCTACACGACTTACATTTTGCTTAAATATATATCTAGGGATAAATGACATGTAGACGGAAAATGAATGTTCTTGCGAGACTGTGCAGATGGTAATGCTCGTCTGAATCTTCACTGTAGAAGACTAGAGTGGTATTTAAGCCACGTCAGGTAAAAGGGGCGACTTGCCGTACCCTACAATTGATATCGATCAAACGGTTAAAAGACTGAATCAAAGCTAGTCTTTCGATAAAAGTTATATCCATGTGTAAAACTGAGTGGACAGAAATATCAAGACTCTGCTTTACGTTGAAATCCTCTCATATTTTCAAGTCCGAACCAGCAAGAGAACGGTAATGGAACGAAAATAGTTTCCAATAAGCCTATGATGGACATTCTACCGTAAGCACAGAGTCGCTTGTGTCTTCACTGTTCGTTGATGCAACCCAATTTGTGTTTGTTCTACCCTGGTTAGCTTATTAATAACGTCATAACAATTACGTTATCCGATATCATAAAATCTGCAAAAGTTTGATCTGTAAATCCCCGATTGTTTTTATATCAGTCAAGCTGCAACTACTCTACTAGATTCAAAAGTCCTCAACCACGGATCTGTTGTTGGACAGTCCGGAGTGTCCGTTTTAATATGACGCTACATGTTAACCGTTAAATTATGTCTGAAACACGAGCGATTTTACAATATATTAACCTACTAAGGACCATGTATGTGTTCAATTGACAGGAGAACAGAAGTATGCGCCTCCAGAATGCAATATGTTTCAGTTGATTTATTCATGTAAGTTGAAAGGGAAGTAAATCGTACATGCTTTGTATACGCAGGTAATTGTATTGTGTCCAGTGAGACTGAATGAGTCTGTCATTGAGCATTAATGATTTCATAGACCGTTTATCAGAACAAGTTCAGTATGTCCCCTTGACGCACCAAACAATAATTTATTTTTAAAACGTTGAATAGCCTTGACATAAAAGATCATATTGATGGAAACGTTAGGAATTTTAACTGTCCTATGTGTAGATGTTCTAACAATAGGTATCGACGGTCACCTATCGAACGAACCATTACAACATACACTATGCCTCTCCTTCTTAACAATTGGCGCGTATTTTTAAGTACAAGTATGAATTATAAAAATTAAATAGTTTAACAATTTCCCACTCACAACAAATCTTCCGCAAACCTATGAAAAAACCTCTAGAAATAATTCACTGACAACCATTTGCCATCTACAACATATTTGCATCAGACGACTTTGGAAACACATTGGAAAACTCTACAATTGATAGTATAACTATTAAATAGAGTGGGACACATTAAGGGAAATGGACACATATGTTGGCTGTAAAAACCGCCCGCGTGTTGGAAAGGGTTAATCAAATGGGGTCTACAAGACATCATAGTGTATTGATTATATATTGGGGTTTTAACTGATGACCATTTTCGGTTAGGGTCACCGCTTTATGATGCATTTCTCAATACCTTGTTTACATCATTGTAATGTGTAATGGCATCACGATATACGTAAGGACCTTTGAAAATGTATCTTATTGGCATATGCTAATTTTACTGTGAACAGGGTTAGCTTGATTGGAACGAAATGACGTCAATTTATTTAGTAGTATCATTTGAGGTTAACACTGTTTATCGTTGAAGTTTATGGTCAGTTTGATAAGTATGAACGTCGTCTGGCGATCTGAGATAGTTATGCATCTGCGCAAAGGCAATACTTATGTGAGTACACGCTCAGTATCACCAGAGTATTCACTTTTCGAGCATAAATAAACTTAAATGCATCCTTTGACAACTACTAGAAGTGTAGCCTCAATGATTATGCCAATGTTAATTTAAATCAAACCAGAGAGGTAATAGGATCCCATATCGCCGGATGCTGCTCATAAGTATTATAATAATCCTAATCGCAGATGATCATTGAATAACAATCATGCCAACAGCTAGGTGATGTTCATTGTTAAAATATTTCACAAAGGAAGGCAATGTGCAGTGTTTAAGGGTTATCAAGCCTGCCTACCGTAATACTGAATTGAACACAGGGCGTCCGATTTTAAATGTGGTATATGCTAACTACTCGGGCTTGGCGTTTAGTTATCAATGCCTGGTTAAGTCAGATGAAATTCAATAATGGATGCAAACAATTAAAGTGTTGTTTATGTTCCATGATTCGTGATTCAAAGCCTATTTTTTATAACAATAGATGCAATTAAAACACTTCCAGGAAAACAATTACACTGCTATTAAGTCTGTTTTGTTTGTTTGTAATGTCACTTTAATCGTTTTGAACATGCCAGTAGAAAACTGAAAAATAAACAAAAAAGAAAATAGTCAAGTCACTTCTCCAAATAGCTAGGACCGAAAACCAGTTGGTACGAATCGTTCATCTCGAACGACACGTAAAAAACCGGGTACGAATCCAACGAAGTTCAGAAATCTGCAAAAACAGATGTTATCGTGAAAACAGTGAAGTATTTATAACGGAAGGAAAAAGAGACAACTTACTCTATAGGGACCGATGACACATTGTCGTCTATTTAAATAAGAATGACCAAAATCTCCAAGCGATGACATGCTGCATTCAAAATACGTAACAACATAAAAGGTGGCTAACTATTAAAGGGAGATAACTATTCCCAAAAAATGATCATAGTACTCAATATTGCAGACATATCACCTGCCAAATTGGAACATAGAGATTCGTCATATTTAATGTCAGTTTGACCGACCATTGACAATGTTTTAACCCTTAATAACTGTCCTAACTTGAACTGTTTCTGTGTTTATCCTGGTGCCATGTATCTGCTTCATTTAATCAAGTGAGTGCATGTGGGAAGAGTTAATTGATATGTATTAGTAATATTCGGAAAATCAATTGACCAATGTAACCTAAATGACGAATTCGGACCGATACAATTGACGGATCGCCGATTGTCGAGTTAGCTCCGCCCACATTAGCAACGGTTACTAGCCCGACATTATGTGTAAACAATAACAACAATGGCGGACATCGTAACGTTAAACGATGTCGCGGACATTTTTTCTTCCGCTTATTTGCCAACACTTCGACAACAGCGGAGGGCTACATCTTTAGATAGAGACTGTCCCATTAAGCCCCTGTCGTTTTTTTACTCCTGGAGCTGGAATTATAGTCCACATACATGCACAGATTTACCCGAGACGGCGTAAGGACGAGAAGCCTCATAGATTCAATGGGAAAATACGTGATGCACACTGCTGTTGCAAAGCAGGGTAAATACAAAAAATCATGTTTTCCATGTTATTTAATTAATTATTCTTGATTTACATCTACTTTTTGTTGTATTACATTCATGTTTATGGTTTACAGAGTTTTCGACCCCTTCACGGTTCGACCCCTCGTCCTACTTTCGGTTTCATATAGAGGTGAACAGATAAATGGGATCGACATATTGATCTGTCACGCTTGACTGATTATCGGTACTGTCATTCCAGTCGGTTGAATGATATTTATCTACGACTTTTAAAAACATCTATTGGAAAATATTAACAATATCTACCAATGATAGTGTAAATATAGATTTAAAGTTGAAAACATTATGTCAAAATGTGAAATTACTATAGTAGAGTGTAATTTCTCTCTTTTCCAGAATTATTTCAAATCTGGTATAATGTATGTGGGAAAGGATTCAGATATTAATGATTCAATACTGGATAAAGTAATAAAAAACAACATGTTTTGTTTAAGTTTAATAAATCTATTGAATAAACTCTTAGAGGAAGCTAACCCTTTCCCAAATGCATTTGATCAATCTGACAACATCATTTTATAACATCATCAGTAGCAGACGATATCAGAAAACAATGTAATCATATGACCAAATTCTCCCTTTTCCACAATGTTTGTCTGCTGCAAGTGAATTGTAGGAAAGGATTATTAAACAAAATATGGACAAATCAAATATGTTATTATCACTATTGAATATTCAGAATATAAACACAAACATTTTTTAACAATATAATATAACACATGAATTCATTGCAGGTTATCTGCCCAGTGTGCACATGTATTGATGATGGAGCCTAAAAGATAACCAGCAAAATCAGTTGGATAAGCCAAGGGGTCCAAACAATTGCTTCATTTGTTGACAACAGGAAATTATGAATACATTACTGCTGGTGAGTATTTGAATGAAAATAATATAATTATAATGATCCAGTGCTAGGGAATAGGTACAAGTTGGCTTAATTAAATGAATAATAAAGATCCAGATCAGCTTATATAAATGCATTCTGATAAAGATCTACACTGTTCACATAATTTGCACAGTATTCAGTAATAATATTGTTTATGGAGTGATGAAATATTCCAGAAATTTCTTTATGGTCAGCTTCAATGGTGTAGTGGTACAGCAGCCGCCGTAAATGCAGGAGGTCGAGGGTTCAATCCACGGATGGGTCATACCATACTAATTAGTTTTCCTCATTGGGACTCCAGATTGATACAAACAAAATGTCTCGAGGGTTTTATTGAAATCCTTTTTTGACTACTTAAATAAATAGGATTTTATTTTTATGTCTCAAGTTTAAAATTGTTGCATTTTACAGGAAGACTAATATATAGGCTGGTGATATCCTGCACCTAAAATGGTTAAAGCACAGCCCTATCGGCTACATTGTAGATGCATTATCCACAAGCCAAAGTGCACATACACCACTATGTGATCAACTCATTGGATCAGCATTAGCCTCTCATTTAACTGTGTTGTCTTCTATTAGGATTCAATGCCTATTTCAACAAAATTTCAATTCAACAAGGCAACTGTTCACTTTTTTGTGATCCCTGGGTAAACAAATCACATTGATACTAGGGTAAACAAACCAGTAAAAGGTTAGCAATGGATGTGACCTTAGTATGTAAGTAATGCAGTGCTGAAATATTATTGACTTGTAGAAGCAACTTTCCCATTTACAGTAAATTAGCATTTTAATTGCAACACATGATAAATCCCAAGGGGTCATGGCATTTTTTTTTTAACCTTGACTTTCTCATCTATTAATGATTGGTTCTCTGGAGAGACAGCCAACCTATTCGGATGGTCAAAATCTTAATAGATACAAATAAATCACACTTCAGTTTAACTTGAAAAATATTTAACACTTTCCATCATATACATGTATACCCATATTGATAACTCTGGTCAGTCAGATTATGAAAACATCGTGGCAAAAGAATAAAATGGCTCATGATAAGCAATACCTCCTTTTATGACAATATTTTTAACTCCACTGAATTATTAAACATTTATTAAAAGATTTCCGGTTTTGTCAAGATGTATTCAAAAACAGTGTGCTGCAGATTGCTTGTATGTTGGGAAGGGTTAACATTCAAATCACATATTACAAAAATGTCATATCATTTTATGCAGGCCTCCATATGTACTGCCCATTGCAAAGCCAGGGGAGCTGGACAGCTGTGGTGATACTGTGTTTCCAAAGACCCCTGACTTGTATTGATATGCAGAAGGATTCAGCTTTATCTGTGCAGTCTGTGATTGGTGGACATGATTGTATGCTTGACTCATTGCTCTGGTCCCTGTAAAATGATCATATGTTAAAACTGGGTTACACACATCTTTGTTTGCAAACAACATAGACCAATATCAGTTTGCTGTGCAGTATAATTTTGGTTTCCATGTTTACCTAATTAAGTTATAATTATAATGCTGTTCATTCAGGTTTTAACAGTAATTATTTACTATGTGTTGAAGTAAATAGAGATTAGAGTCTAAACTAAATCTGCTTCTGTCAACTGGTGTTGGTTCTAATAAAAGCATATGGATAGGCTTATCTCAACCTATAGAGTACCAGAGATACCAACTTGTATTTTTTTTCCTGCACTGGGTCAAACATGACAAATGTATTAAAATGCAAATTATATGAGTATAATAAATGAATAGAGTTACACAAACTGTGTAAAAAGGAGATCTACTGATCAAACAGTTTTCAATAGCCTGCCACTGCAGAGGCATCAACAAGTGTTATTTTCATGAAAAATGTGTTTTTGTGTAAATGTATTGTTAGATTAGTTTAGTTATATTTTGAATTGTATTTCAAGATCAGTTGATAAATGCTTTTATTTTTTTAAGGTAAGAAAACCCCCCAAAAATGTACTTTTGTACTGTACACAAGTATTTAGACAACTCTGCTATGCTGGGTATAAACCCCATGACTTGACTTAAACTCTTTCCTATTAATAAACACTTTCTGATGCCTTTGCAGCAATATTAATTTTAACAATATTGTGGCAAAAGAACAACTTACTAATGAATGAAGTTTTCCATGTTTTCCTATATATATGCAATTCATTCTAGTTTTGACAGTTATTATTTACTATATATGTGATGAAGTAAATAGAGATTTACAGAATCATAATTATTCTTAAACTCAGCTAGTTGCTTACTTTGGTTAATTGAGGTCATGGCTATCACTAATTCAATTGTTTAAAAGCCAGTGATATCAGCTGCATAATTTGTATACCTGCCTTATCCAGATATATTTAAAAAAATGTAATTACTGTACTGCAAAAACAGGTACATGTATATACAACACTTATATCAAGATCACTTTACAAAACAAAAAGAAAAGCAACAGACTAAACCATGTTTACTTATATAAATGTACATATCCACTGTTTATTATAATAACTTATTATAATAAACAGTGGATGTGTACATATTTACTCACACAATCTGCCTTGATTCCCTCTAAGATAATTCCTTAGATGCACTCCATGAAAACAGGATTTGTTTTCTTGCTCGGGGCTTTCTACTTGGAGTGAGGGTGTCATAGCTAAGTGCAGGGAATGGGTCTGGGTACTTCTATTATGGTTTTCCCTTAAGGAAATACTCATACATGAAAATACACAATGTTATTGTTAAGAACAAACAAACAAATCAGAAACATCATGTTAAATTAACCTGTTGTTAATTCAACTAACAAATTTAGGAATGGTTTTTAGTGATTTCAAAAGTCTGCATGTAGTATATGTGTTATAAATTTACATTATGTCAGAGTAGTTTGCTTTATGTTTGAAGTACCCAGACCCATTCCCTGCACTTAGATATGACACCCTCTCTCTAAGGTTAAAGCTCCCGTGATATGTCTTTTTGCTTTTCATTTGCATCATAAATTTATGTAAACATAACTATTTTCATTATACATTATTTTCAATCTGTTGTCAAAAGATACATCTTGAATATTGAATAAAGTTTCTTAATACATGTAATCAAAAGTTTGTCATCCGTTTTTCACCTTATAATGTCTGCTGTAATCGATACCGTTAGCAAATATTTAACACTGCAGAAAAACTCTCTAATAACAAAAATATTATTATAAATGTGGTACGAAGTCGCCAAGAATGGTACGAAATTATAGTGGTACGAAGTCTCACAAATCAAAATTGTGAACCCTGAAATCAATTATATCGCATCTTTATTTCATTTGTAAAATATATCAAATGCTCTTGACGTGCATCATACTCTTGCAAAACACAACATAACAATAAACGAGTGAATGAAATCTCTTCCCCCCGTCCACCGACCGTTCTGTTCAACGTTGTACGAAGATACAGTGGGCGAAATATACTTCATTTTACCCTTCGTGTGTATTTCGAATCACTCGTTTCAGCTTATTTCGTTTTGAAAGTGAATGATTTGGTTGTTGACATTAAACGTTAATGGTTGACAAATGCAAATTACCTTTGAACACACATACACAGTTTTGGCTTTCCCCCTTTCCATCAGTTTTTCCCTCGCCCAACTGACTGTGTGGCCTGCCGCACAATCGTATCCATTTCCTGGCTTTTTCAAGATTTCTTCCAGGTTTAGAAAAAGGGATCAAATGAATTCCATTCCTCAGACAATCTGGATACCTACTATCGGTGCAGGTTCCT
The DNA here is from genome assembly GCA_031761405.1 of Serripes groenlandicus. Taxonomy (NCBI): domain Eukaryota; kingdom Metazoa; phylum Mollusca; class Bivalvia; order Cardiida; family Cardiidae; genus Serripes; species Serripes groenlandicus. Next base: position 56,660,728 of record JASEVX010000013.1, on the reverse strand, counting down.
CTGTAACACCGTTTAACCATAATCAACACTTTTTTAAAAAAACTACGACATTTCCGAAAGTGTCGGGCAAAATGGCGGCGCGTCCTTAGTTTCTATAATCGCGCGATCTGATTGGCTAACGTCAACTGTCAATCCAAAGTCGGCGATCCCACAATTGGTGCAATACATTCCATTTACGCCCAACGCGGGTACTATTCAGTTAAAAACATATTACAAATAAAACATCCGATATAATACAATCAGCATTTACTTTGAAAGATGAAATTCTTCTTATTCATAGTAACCCCAACGACGTATAATACAGTCGTGTAGTAGAACGTTGGCTTCTCGTACCAGACATCCCGGGTTCGAATTAGATTAATGCGTCATGGTGTTATTATCATTTATTTTCGAACTATTCGAGTTATTCGATATTTTATTTTATGTTAATCAGAAATATACGTTTATTATGATCGATGTTAGCAAATGTTTGTATTAGATGATATATTTTATAATATAAACAATATTAAATAAACTTTTCTGTTCATGTGTAAGATTAATGAGTTATTTGAAAGAAGCGTTTCTGAGTTATCCCGATAAGAGTAATTCCCCCTTTCCTCTATTATAGTGATTTTTAATTATGATTGCTGCAGAGACATACTGTATCAGGGAGAGGCACAAGCTGAACATTCTGTAGAAATGTCTACGATTTTAAATAATGCCATATTTACAAGACGTATTCCTGAACGAGGTGATTTATACAAGTATGTGGCACACGTATGTGAACAGACATACTTATAGACATTCATTAAAACTTAGACTGATTTATTTCATAATGTAGTAACACACAGTCAGATCTAAACCTAGCTATTTGTATAAGGAAGAACATAACTATGATCTAACAATTATATTTGCGTGTGTTCGATTAGTAGATGGGAGCTTCACGCCGTGTTAAAAAGGGTTTCATGTACAGTTCAAAATGAAATACCAACACCTCGTTCAAACTATTGACTTTGTCATTGCGTTTGACGGTTGAAGCCTCAAGGTACGTAACCTTGACATAACATTAGAAACATACACGTATCTTTAATCCATTCAGCTCGTGAACATTAACCGTAAGGAAAGGCGAGATCATAAACAACTGCTTTGTTATTGGATTTACTTCGTTGGTTCAAGTTCTCATTAGATACGTTATTTCATTTAGCCACATATGTTACATACGACTTAAATCCATATTTATATTTATAAACATTGTAGACTAACATCAACATATGTGCATTGTTTGTCTCATTTTTAGTTTATTTATGAGCCCACAGAAAGAAGATACACGTTGGTATTTCTCTTAACTGTGTATGCTCACATTACTCTGTCCATCGACTCAGCCAGATCATAATCTACACACGTTGACATAATCTTCTTGAAAGCTTTTGTAAGAGATATGTGAACTGTGATGATCTTGAAGATACTGTGTGGATGAACAGGCTGATCTGAATGTAAAAACCTATCACAAAAGCAAAGCATATTTTCCAATGGACGGACTCATAATATGTCCCCTATATACATTTCATTCTGCGGCACAGATTGATGATGGTAATGATATCAATTTAACAATTGAAGGAATGATACAATTTCAATATTGAATAACCGTTATCCGTTTACAATAAGATTTTAATGATATGAATATCAGCGACAATTTCTGATTGTCCTCTTGTGTTTCCTATGTAAAGTTATTGTAGTAAAGCATCCTGGATCTGTCAAATATTTTAGCGCAATCCTAAGCTTTGAGTCTGCTGTTTCGTCCATAATTCAGAAGGCTAATGCCTGACTAATTGTTTGGAATATAAAAACAAAATACGAGGTCCAGACATATGCTAGAAATCATTTCGATTCAATGTCATTTTGATTATGCATGAAGGGTTTGGTACTATGGAATATTTCAGAAACTGACAAAAGGTTCCAACCTACTCAAAAACGAAATTATAAGATGTGATCTTGCAAGATATTTATTAGTTCTGAATATCTTATATAAATCATATATTTGCCCGTTGCCAAAAACATAAATCATGGATTAGGTCTATCTAAAATGGTTGGAAATTTTAGTCCTGCTAGTTGTTTACATAATTGCAGTACAAGTTATAGCAAAAAAGTTTGTTTTGCCATTAGAAAGGATTAAAGTTTTAGAAAAAAATAGTTTAGTTGCTGTCTTTTGAAAGCATTACATGCTTGCAATCAAATCATGCATTTATTACACAATTTCAAAGTTTATGTTAAAAATATATTGATTAAAACAATAAACTCTGATTCAAATATTATGTAAGTGAAATAATATAATTCATCTCTCAGTTGTGCCTACCTTTGTTCAGCGGTCGGAAATTGAAGAAAACAAAGGAAACAGGGGAGTTTTCCCTGTTTTGTGTTGTTTTGTCTCGCCCGTGATGAGTGTATATTTGCCCTGGTACTCTTATTGCATGTGTTTTATAATCCCTACCCCCCGTTAACTTATTAAACATACTTCTTATGCTATTTAACTTCTACATTCGTATATGAATTATATGTTACATTGTTGCATATTGTGTATTTAATTAACTGAAGTAATTAAATTAAAACAATCAAAACGTGTCAGCCACAACGGCGTAGATTATCAGTCGAGAAGTAGAATCACACAAACATATCAGTGTTTTATATGCTGAATTGACATCATATGACAGTATTAGGAAAGGATTTAACTGATACTGACATCGTGTCGAGTCACATAAAACTATTCAGTGTTGTATATATCTAACTAACATCATATGACCGTATCAGTGATACGGACATTGTGTCGAATCACACACAAATATTAAGTGTTTTATAGATAGGTCGAGAGGTTGACCAACATTTGAATGGTATATTTCCGAACCTGCATTGTCAAATGTCAAATCGACAATGGTTGAGTAATGCCTATCTTTAAGTCAATGTTGTATATAGTGTCCCATCTAAGTAGTCAATTATATGTCTATATTTCATACTCAATTCATATTTGGCTACAACATACCATATTCTATCAATCACTGTAACTTAATCCGAAGGTGCTAATACAGTTTAAATAAGACTAATCAACAACTTAGGGTGCATAGGCGACACTATTTATTCAATGTATCCTCTTACATAGCCATTGACTTTTTTCTGTTCCACGGATAATAACAGTACATACATATCTTTCGTATTTACATTTTGAGATATAAATGAACGTTCTAAATCGTCATTAACATGAGTTTCATATCTATATAGTTCAAACTTGAATTTATACAACTCAATCAGTTAAGTCTTTGGTCGATCTTCAAAGCGCAGAGTGACGAACATTCATATGTGTTCGACATATATCCACATACGCACGAGTTGAGGCCGTAATATCTAGAGAAGTTGGCAGACGCGCGAAAATACAAAGTATGATTTGTTTTATTTGACATTTATATGTAACATCCAAATAATCCTTCAGATACCACTATCCATTTTTTCTTTGTACTTTCAACAACTTTGAATTTCTTCAATATTTGGTGTTTTTCATTTGAACCCGACTTTCAGTACTCCTGAGTACTTTGATTATATTAGTCAAATGATGTCAAATGACTAAAGACACAATGCTAGGAAATGTGCATTTTGCAATGGCTCTCCTTCCAGACTATCGCGAGCACAATTCGAACACGGGACTGTTATACCATGGATGCTACAAGGTCCAGTGGCCATACATCAGACAACTGCATGCACTGTGTCTCCCTGGCAGGGTCATACTAAACAAATTAAATATGGTATTAATGGCCAACCTCTTTTGCAATTAGGGTTGCGGGTTTAGCATTGTGATTGCATGGATGGTGTCAAGATAAATTGACAAGTATAACTGGTTACGTCAGCCGTGATATAACTGAACAATTATTGAAAGCGGTGTGAAACATCAAGCAATAAATAGGTCTCGGCGTTATGTACAGTGTTAGAGCCTGGTTCTTAAATACACGTAGTTGTTCAATTTACATCCGACCTTCTAATCACACACGGCCCTGACGCATTTCTCAATACCTTGTTAGATGACATTCCTCAAATAGACTCAATATTTAAAATGTAATATGTGTTTCATACTAATATAAATCGAACCAGAGTTTAATGATAAATGTTTACGGTGTTTTCTCATCTGCACATTGGATTAATTGACACCCGACTATATTATTCGGACCTTTGTCAGAGTGGTAACGAAAGAATGTCCTTCGGTTAGACAACTGGTTGGTTTACTAAGGGATAATGAATAAGTGATATGTAGCCGTGATATAACTGAAATAACGTTGAAAGAGTTGTTAAATCCCAATTAATCATTAGCGAGATGAAGAGAGGTAGCGAGAGAATGCGTCAATTATTGAATATAGGAGAACATATTAAAACAAAATGCAGAATAAGTTCATTATCACCGAGCCAACTTTGGATTGACACAGGCAAAGACCATATTTACATGATTCAATTAGATGCATGGACATATTTGTAAATAATTTATGGAATAACTTTTTCCCACAGACTGTTTTCATGTATTTAACAATTTCCACATACAGCAAATATGCAGCATATGATATTGAAACTAGAATTGGGAAAAATATAAATGAAATCTTAATCAAGTAATACGTCAAGAGTTTGAAACATTGTGAAAAAATGAGAAAGTGTTCTTAAAAAGAAATTGTCTTTGTCGAAATGTTTTCAAATGTCACCTGCTCAATATGCATCAATAAGAGCTTGCAAGAGGGAAAGCCTTAACATCGAACATGACATTTTGAGGAGTTTTAACTATGTTTGTGTTAACAGGATTGTACAAAAAAATATATTTATAGATGGTTACTCAACTTATATTATGTACATGTAATCAACGGGCATTATCACATTTCCTCCATACATGTAACCCAACATTGTAGAAAAAGAAGTTGCCTTTTAAGTCATTAAGCACATTTTCTAATATTCTTAAAATTTCCTATAAAACATATATGTTCGTTCATTCATATTATTGTTAATACTACCTGTTTACAAAGGTAGTTAAAATTCATCTGAGATGAAAATCTATGCCATTGAAGAAAATATTTAATTAATGAAATAAGTTGCACTATTTTAATAACATAATCATTTAATTTTCGATTGCTTTTATACCACATTTCTAAGATTACTCCAGATAGCATGGGCCAAATATAATTGAGGCACCATTCCAGGTGTTTTGTCAATACATAATTTGTATGGAAATTTACATCAAATAAATTATCATTTATTATTCTCTTAAACAAGAGACTGAGTGTAATATTTAGAAAAAGTCTATGCAAAAGCACAGAAAATACCTTTAAATGAAAAAACAATTATTGAATAGAGTTTAAAACTTGGTGACAAAGAGATATTACTCGTTTTGAGCAATTTTTTCTTTTGTAGCCATGTTTTTAAAAAGCCGTCTGCTGCGGAAGTGTCATAAATTGTCTTTATGAGGGAATGTGTATGAGCAAAAATATGTCAACCTTTAAAACAGGAAGTGTACGTCCTGCAAAACGAGTTGACGATTTCTACTTTCCCATAATGTTGCCAAAAGTCATCTGCTGCAGCGGCATCAGGAAGAGTGTTGGAGAGGTTTAATACGAAAAAAAAACATGAATGGGTTTTTTCGCTTATAGTTAACAGGTGTGAGATTTTTTTTTTTTTTTTCAATACCCATGAAGGTTTCTGAAATGAAACTGGAAAAATTCAATGGGGGGCCGCCATTTTGGATATGTTTAAAATGCGGCCTGTCCGACGTATAAACACAGTTTGAAAAATATTGTCGTCTAGTCAATCATTATTAATTCTTAATCGATGTTTAAGGTAATAAAAGAACTGCGTAATTTCGTTTGAACTAACAATTTTAAGAAAAAGCGAAAAATGCGTGGAACTGAGAATGAAATATTTTGTTCCAGTTTGTCAAAATAGCCGACTAGTACCGTACTAATAAAGGTGAGCTAGACGCACGCCATTTACAGTAAAGCGCTTTACAGACACAACGAAAAATTGCCGTTTGAAGCCTTACATTTTACTGTATCCCGAATAATGACGACTTGAGACGTATCTGGTGAAATATTTAAAAAGAAACAACTCCAATGTATCGTCTAAAGTGTTGGTAAGTAGGCCTAACATTATATTGTAGATATGTCGGCAGTCTTCGCGAAAATCTTCAATCATGACTGTCGGACAACAAATTCTTCGAACTGACTTTCTCATTTTCAATCATCTGATTATTTTTACAACCTGGACTACACTACATTTACATTACAGTTGGGAATTATGCAATAAGATATAGTGAAAGAGAGTGGGATACATTTTAATTAAATCGTGGTACTGTGGCAAATATACAGTGTAGCGAATCCGACGTTTTATAGTTAACCAAAGTTGTGTCCCTTTGTTTAATTGGATCCATTTGTATAAAAAGTCAACAACAATAAGGAAAAAATAATTCTGGTTAGTACTGGTTTAAATATCCTATAAACTAAAGCCTTGAGATTTTCCAGAATCAGATACATGCATATATGGTCATTGCTCACAATGCATACCCAGCCTGTTGTTTATTTATTTATAATTTACCCTTTCCCACATACAATAAAGCTGCAGCAGACGACTTTTAAGTTATCAAGTCCGAAAGATGGAAAATCTCAAAATGATAGTATGAATATTGAATAGAGTGAGCAATTTCTACATTTGCCACTATGATTTCAAAAGTTGTCTGCTACAGAGGCGTCAGAAAGCGTCTACATGAGGGAAACGGTTAAAGCCTTAGTAAATTTTTAAAGTTGCACTCTTATAGAAATTCATAAAAAAAATAAGTAAAATAACAATTGTTTTCCCTTAGAAACCTTTATGAGAACATGTTTGATTCTAATTAGACTGTAGTATGAGAAAGCTTTTATATTTTAATTATTTAAATAAAGTTGTTTTTCCCTGCTCGGTAGGTACCTCTTTAAAGGTTGGTATCTAATACAAACATTTGGGGGGGGGGGGATAAAGTGTACACAAGTCAATTGTTATAAAAACAACTCAGTTCATTGAAGCACAGATACACAATAAGTGTGTTTATCTAGTGTTAAAGCATTATACAATTATGCTGTGCATGGGATATACATACTTATTGTGTATACAATGTATATGCCTCATTTAACTGAGTGTGTTTTTATAACAGTTATGTACATTTTATCTCAACACGGTTTGTATATGACATCCAACCTTTAAATACATTCTGGAATGAAAATGTACATGAACGGCTCCGTTTTTAAAATCCTGAAATCTTGGAGAAAAGTATAATTTGTGAGTGTGGGCTCTTGGGTAACATGTTTGTGGTTAATCCCAAACCCATTCAGCTACTTACTTTTAAAAAAATAGATTTGAACTTTTTTACATGAGTTTTCTTCCCTCTGGATAGAAATGCCACTTTGAGGTAAATGCACCAGAAGCTTATTAAAACATTGACTAAGTACCTTGTCAATGTCCGTGAACAGGCGGTAGTAATCTAGATTCCGCTAACCAATTGTTCAAAATAGCTAAATTAGCTATCGCGTGAGTCTACAGCAATACATTAAAAATAAAAAACCAAATGAAAAGTATTTGTAGACAAAGACCATGGCTGTATTCATATTAAACTAACTAACCGAACACTAGGTCATGTGCTATTAAAAGCTATTATTAAACTGGTTGATCCAGTTAACAAAATCCTAGTGTAAATACTGGTGTATTGCTGTTTCGAGGGAGTATTAAGAGAGGGAGACCCGTGTTATCGTCAAGCTTTTTTATAAATTGTCTATAAGTTATATATCTATTTACATTTGAAACTTATTTTCAACAATTGAGTATATGATGGGTAAATCAACAATTTCTCTCATGTCACATTCTTTATGTATTAAAATCCATCAAGGGGCTTGTGAATTGTTCCCAACTTCACATGTAATCACTAGTCTCAATATATCGCCGTTACATATTGCGAACAGTCAAAATAAAAAATCGCATTCCTAGTACAGAAACCTGGACTAATGTAATCACATGAGTGTGGTATTTCAATGGTTAGATATTAATATTTTTCTGATTATGTAAGATATGATTCAACATTGTGTAATCATAGGGGAAACTGGTTATACTTGTGCCAAAATGACAAACATTTGTTTCTAGCTATGTTTTTTATTTATATTTCAGGTATATTCAGGCCACTTAATTTGTGTTCGACCAAGCAAGAACAACCAATATTTTAAATAGTAGACAACACCAGCAAGAATACCTTGTAAGACGGGCAATTGAACTCAATGTCCCTGTACAGCTCGATACAGAAAAGATGAAGAGGCGTTAATTCCCATCATGGAATGCGATACTGGGTCAAACATGTCCTGCATGGGCTACATTGGACCTCGTTTAGTGACCACTTATATACACATTACTAAGAATTCAGAAATTTCTAAATTAGTTTTTGCTGGGTGATAATATCATGGCTGTGAGTGGTTTTACTATAGCCGGTGATTTTTGTGCTAACATTCATGATTTCATGATTTCATGAAGGGAAGGAAACAACTTTCATAAGCAGAGACAATAGAAACTTGATGGATCTGACAGCTACTGTCGGAGCATATTCATGTAGTGCTGGTAAATTTGTGATTAAAAAACTCTGAAAACAGAGCTTGACATAATAGTCATTGGAAAGAATAAATACTATTCTTTTAAGGACAGCAGTATTCAGAGAATCAATGATTGAAGAGGACACTTTAGATAAGATAATTCTGATTAACACTGAAAGTGTTTCGTTTTTAACGAATTATTTTTTCTCAAAAAATAATGCGGTTAACGCGATCGTGTTGCTTTGGCGGAAGTCACGGTTAAACTACACTTCCGCTTAGAATACACATTAGCTGCACCTAAATAGTCCTAGTATTTTTTCGATATTAAAATGACTTCTACGTGTTTTTTCAATACAGTGAAGTCATATTTATACTATCGAATCAACATAGATAATCAATTCTCTAGAAAATATCAAATTAACAGTAAATGCATATATATTTCATTTGTCGGCAAGCGTATGAATTTTTAGTTATATGCCCATTCACTAGTGAGTGACGTAGTTAACGGAAGTCGAACCCATGCTGAAGAACCATGCAGGGTTTTACGGGACGCGCATTTCTGCGTCTAATACTCATAAAATGATAAACCGGAACCCCTGAAAAAAATAAAATTGAGTCCCATCGGACGCATGCCTGTAAAAAGATCATATTAAAAAGGTAAAGTACAATATAACTAGATCTAGTCATCGTATACAAGCTCCGTAGAGAAAATATATTTTGGGAAATCAAACATATACACGTGACTATTCCAGCCAATCATAGATATCTGTAGATAAAAATACAATTTGGGAAATCAAATATACACGTGACTATTCCAGCCAATCGTATTTGCGATAATGTAAATTAAAACTTGTTGTTCTCAATGTATGCAGTAAACGTCACCAATATTGGGGTCTTTGAATTGGCATGTGCGCGAGACATTTATCAATTGAAATGGAATAACGTCATAAAAGATCGACGATTAGAATTAGAATGCGTAGTATTTCGGTCCAACAATTTCACTGCCAATAATATGCTAGTGGCTGAAATATCACCCGGCAAATTGAAATTTGCAATTCGCGAATATGCGAACATAAATTCTAGCCCAGAATATATTATACATCCATCAAATGTTAAAAAGCTGGTTTTCCCTGCTTCTAATAATAGAATTAGGAATCTCATTATGCGAGCTCTGGAGTACACACGTGACATGAATTGACCAATCGTCGTCGGAGGAAAACACTATCTTCGAAGCTATCGCTATTTTTACACGTCCGAAAACTATTCGATACGCTTGACGCTAATATGTCAAAACAAACGGATTTGCGGTCGATATGGGGAAAAAGAAAGCCCGAATTAGAAGTTGAGGAGAAATGTTGCAATGAAAGTACGTCAGTTTCGGAGAATATTGGAAAGAAAGTTAGAAAATTCCAGTAATTAAAAAAACTTAAACAATCAGCATTTTTCTTTTCCTTTATTTACGATACCAAAAAGTAGACAAGTTGTGAGACAGAAAAAAAAGCTTAGCAATATCATTACTGTGCCAAAGTAGCATAAATTAAATTTGATAATACATTTTAAATTCATAAGCCGTTATATACATATTTATGATAAATCATAATCATGAATATGTATAACAACAGCTTACACATAATATAACAATAAACATTTGGCTCCGTATCATGTATTGGGACCCCTGTTTTTTAGGGAGGGACTCCCTAATTTTACATGACTGCATCCCAAGGACTCCCAACATTTTGTACTGGTGTAAAACCCTGCTTTACCCCATGTAGAGGCTTTCTGATGACATTGCTGTAGACATCTTTAGAACACATTTTGACTGAAGTAGAACTTGCTCAATGCAAGCAATTCCAATTTTCCCATAATATCTTCTTCCCCTTTGTATTTTACCTCCATTATAGAGAGCTTTATATTTGTTTGCAAAGATATGTTCAAAGTCGTCTGCTGCAGATGTGTTGTAAGTGGGAAAGGGTTAATAAACAAACCATGTAACAAGCTTTAAAAAAAATGAGCAAAATTACATTATCTCAATTTTTACTATATTGCTTCCAAATGTTGTGATTTTAAGTTTTTACTCAAATGATAAAGTAAGGAATGTTTTCAAAAAGACATAGTATGCAACAGTGCGACTAGCATATTTTGTCCGTTATGCTACTACATTATGCATGTTTATTTTTTTTAAATAAAAAAATGTTTTACCCATACATTTTCACACTTATCCGTATACACCCAGTATATTACAGTATATATTGAACATTTCCAGATGTCTCTTTTAAAATATATATGGACAAAGATTATTTATAATCATGAAATAGACTAGATTGTCTAAAAACTACTAAGTTTTAAAGCAAGTTTAAAACAAACAAAAAAATAATGTAATTATTAATTAATTTTCAAAATAATTCGTTACCAGTACTTCAGTACTTTGATTTATTCATGGACTCATAATCATATGAAATAAATCCAATCATAGCTGTTATCATTTAACACATGAAGCAAATAAACTGAAAAATAAGCAAATTCTTAAAAAAATTGTAGCATATTTAGCATTTTCTCACATAAATCAGAATACAGCAGACCTATTTATAGCTTTGGGAAAAAACATTTTATATTGTGACAAATTATAATTTGATGTTATTCCTGAAAGGAAAATATTTTTGGAAAGGAAGAAATTCATCAATATCAGCATGTTCTCCTTTTCCAACAATTTTCGAGAAAAAATTGGAATGCATCTCCTAATATAATATCTGTCCATAGAAAACTTTTTAAGACTGGAAGAATTTATTCTAATAGGAGAAATGTCTCCTTCCCTACAATTATTCAAGAAGTTGTCTGCTACTCTTCCACAGCCAAGCATTACAAGTTTTGAGCATTTTAATTTAACCTGTTACCTTAAAGTAAATTTTGTACATGTAAATTATTTTTAGATTCTTTCTTAGTTATCCTTTCCCACATACAGACGCTACATCAGAAGTAGTCTGTTAGTGGTAAAGGGTTAAACATTTTCTACATGTAGATGCTTTCTGACGCCTCTGCAGCAGACAAATTTTGAAAACATTATTGCAAAAGGAGAAATTGCTCAAAATAGGCAATTTCTCCTTTTGCCACAATGTTTTCATCACTATCAAATTAATTGAGATTTTCAGTGTTTTTAGCCCACCTATGCATGAAGTGCAAGGTGAGCTTTTGTGATCGCTCACCGTCCGTCGTCCGTCCGTTTACGTTTTCCTGTAAAACGACTTCTCCTCCTAAACCAATAAACCAAATTTTTTCAAAATAATTTTACAGGAATGTTTCTTGGGTGGATCTCTTTCAAACTTGTTCAAAGAATTATATTCCATGCAGAACTTTGGTTGCCACGGCTACAAAAAAAGGGGAAATTAACCAAAACTTAAAAAAAATTCTTGTCTGAAAGTAGAAGGCCCATGCCTTTGATATTTTGTATGTAGCATCATCTAGTGAACCTCTACCAAGATTGTTCAAATTAACGGGGGGTCACTTGCTTTTTCATAGACTCATATAGGGAAAAAACTTTAAAAATCTTCTTGTCTAAGAGTAGAGGGCCCAGGCCTTTGATATTTGGTATGTAGCATCATCTAGTGAACCTCTACTAAGTTTGTTCAAATTATACCCCTGGGGTAAAAAATGACCCCATCCCGGGGGTCACTTATTTTACATAGACTCATAAAGGGGAAAAACTTAAAAAATATTCTTGTCTAAAAGTAGAGGGCCCAGGCCTTTGATATTGGGTATGTAGCATCATCTAGTGGACTTCTACCAAGATTGTTCAAATTATAGCCCTGGGGTCAAAATGACCCATCCCCTGGGGTCTATTGTTTTACATAGACTCATATATACTTAAAAAATCTGTTTGTCTAAAAGTATAGGCCCCAGGCCTTTGATATTTGGTATGTAGCATCATCAAGTAGACCTCTACCAAAAATAGCCCTGGGGTCAAAAATGACCCCTCCCCGGGGGTCACTTGTTTGACATAGATAGGGGAAAAACTTTAAAAATCTTCTTGTCTCAAACTAGAAGGCCCAGGCTTTTGATATTTGGTATGTAGTATCATTACATCTAGTGTACTTCTACCTAGATTGTTCAAATTATAGCCCTGGAGTCAAAATTGACCCCTCCCCAGGGGTCACTTTTTTTACATAGACTCATATAGGGAAAAAACTTAAAAAGTCTTCTTGTCTAAAAGATATTTGGTATGTAGCATCATCTAGTGAACATCTACCAAGCCTGTTCAAATAATAGCCCTGGGGTAAAAAATGACCTCTCTCCGGGGGTCACTTGTTTTACATAGACTCATATGCGGAAAAAACTTTAAAAATGTTCTTGTCTAAAAGTAGAGGGCCCTGGCCTGTGATATTTGGTATGTAGCATCATCTAGACCTCTACCAAGATTGTTCAAATTATAGCCATGGGGTAAAAAATGACCCCTCCCTCTGGTCACTTGTTTTACATAGATAGGGAAAAAACTTTAAAAGATTTCTTGTCTAAAAGATATTTGGTATGTAGCATCACCTAGTGGACCTCTACCAAGATTGTTCAAATTATAGCACTGGGGTCAAAAATGAGCCCTCCCCGGGGGTCTCTTGTTTTTCATAGACTCATATAGGGGAAAAAACACTGAAAACTTTTTAAGTTTGATTAAATCAGGTGAGCAATATAGGACCATTATGGTCCTCTTGTTTATTATACATGTACATATATACAATATAGTACTTTCTCTTTACTTAACCCTTTCCAACCTGGAACAAATCTGCAGCAAACCACTTTGAAAACATTTTGGTTTTATTTTGGAAAATGTATTAATAGGAAAGTGTAATTATTTGATAGAGTAAACAAATTGTGATAAAGGGGGAAATTGTTCATCATGAAAAATATGTCCTTTTGTCACAATGTTTTTCAAAAATGTTCTTATGCAGAGGTGGCAGAAAGCATCTACATGTCGAAAAGGATTAATCCTTAACCACTTACAGACTACTTCTGATGTATCCAATGAAATAAACACATACATTTCTCATTATGAATATTTTTTATTTTCCAACTAAGATTTTAGTAATCACCTTCAAATTCCTTGTATGTGAAAATGGGTTAATAAATGCTTCTCTTATGCCATTTTATTATAAATATTAGGTTATTTTTTAAAGCTTTGTGTGTAAAATATTTCCTTTCACAATATCTACAACAATTAAATTTAAGATTTGAGCTTTAATGTTACACTTTTACTTTTCAGCTCACTTGTGCACGAAGTGCTCAATGTGAGCAATTGTGATCGCATTTTGTCCTGCGTCTGTCCGTTGTCAACAATTGCCTTGTTAACACTCTACAGACTACGTTTTGCATCATATCTTCATGAAAATATATCAGAACATTTATCTCTATCAGATCTTGAACAAGTTAGAATATGGGTCATATTGGGTCAGAAACTAGGTCACTAGGCCAAATTGAAAGGAAATCGTGTTAACACTCTGGAAGCTGCATTTTTAACTTGAGCATGTTCAAACCTTTTCAGATGTTTGTCTTGATGATATGTAGTCCCTATTTCAAATATTGGTCATGTCTTTTTTAAAAACTAGGTCACTAGGACAAATTGAAGGAAAATCGAGTTAACACTGTAGAAGCCAAATTTTGTTTCAGCATCTTCAAATTTTGTCAGAATGTTTCTCTGAATAATATCTAGGTCAAGGTCGAATATGAGTCATGTCTGATCAAAAACTAGGTCACTAGGCCAAATTGAGGGAAAAAGTTGTTAAAACTCTGGAGGCTGCATTTCTACTATGAGCAAGTTAAAACTTTGTCAGAAGGATTGTCTTGATGATATCTAGTCCATGTTCGAATATGGGTCATATCAGGTAAAACAAAAAATAGGTCAAGATGCCAAATACAGGAACATCTTGTAAACACTGGAGCTTGCATTTTAAATCGTCAGAATAATTGTCTTGATGTGTTTGGCATTATAAATCATTCAGGTGAGCGATCTAGGGCCATAATGGCCCTCTTGTTTAAAGATCAATTTCAAACCAAAGGCTCAAGGTGTTCCATTGTGATCACTCACTGTACGGCGTACGTCAAACGGTCAAATATTCTCTGAAACTGCTGATGCGATATTAACCAAACTTGACATGAATGTTACTTTGGTGACCCTCATTAAAAATTGTTCAACAATTTATATTATACCTATAAATTGGTTTGCTGCGGTTTCAGAATGGGGTGGAAATTGCAAAACTTTAAAAATTGTTCTCCTGTGAATCCGCTCCTTCGAATTCCAAGATGTTTTATGGGTGACCCTCTACAAAATGGTTCAAGACATATTGATTGGGTGAAAAGGGTAGTAACCAAGTGGCATCAGAAAAGGGCTGGAATAATCGTCTGTTTTAGGGATAGAATTAAACAGAAATGTGACCCCCTGCAATATTTGTACCAGCCTTTCAGACCGGTTTTAAAAGGTAGTCGCCAGGTGACATCAGAAAAGGGCTGAAAAGAAGAAATTACCCAACGACCTCCGTCTAGTCAAATACTTTTAAAAATCAACTGTAATTGCCAAATTATGCTGTTTAATTTTAAGTGTTTTTTCGTAAATAGGTAGCACCTATAGATATATTAGTGTGTACATGTAATACATTACAGCTTTGAAATAATATGAAAAATAAAAAATCATAAAGAAACACATTTGTTAACTTGGATATATTATTCTGTTCAACAATATATTGTCAATATATTACCTCTAAGAAAGTGTAAAACCTGTGGAAAATTACTTGACCGTGCTTCCACGCTAATTGAACCTTCAATGGCCAATTTCGAACAGTGCTGAGTGAGATCAGATGCAAAGAAGTCAGTTTGCACCTGTATGGGATCCTTAATGGTGTTATTTTGGAGAGCCTCACTGAAATGTTCTGGGAAAAGGAGGAATTCTTAAAATAAGTGGTTGAAGGCAAACCAACCTTGATGTGATTTTAACAAGTGAACATAACGATCTGCCATTGCATCCATGTTGAAGGATCAAATTAGTTACCGGTTGATTTGATTGATTGATTGTGGTTGAACGCAGTTTTCAACATGTATTCAGTCATATCACGGCTGCCAGTTCATCTTCTCATATGTTACCCGGTTTCCATACACCAGTACTCCACACAACATACTTTTCAAGCAACTGGCTGCTTATCCAACCTGTGAAAGACGAATGACGCTTGTCTCAGTAACATTTAACAAACGTCGGAATGAATGTTGGCCGACCGGGTTCAAACTCACAAACCTTGGATGATCTTGACAGCTCGCGTCGCTACCGACTGACCTACCCGGGCTCCAAAGAGCATCACTCAAAGAATTATGTTTCAAACATTATTTGTATCGATCAACATCTATGGAATGATACGATGCTACCTCTAAACAGTATCTGCATACGTGTTATCATCTATATTTTCGTTCGGTCAATTTATTCTCTTTGTCTGATCTTGATTTGAGTTGATAAATGCAACCTGTATTACTGGTTCCAATACTAGAATAAGGAGATACTGCACATTTTTGCTGGAACACTGGTGAACCCCATAAGCTGCCTGCTATTGGTGTATAGCTTGAATCAAAGCAACCACATCAATATGAAGACCCCAACCTGTAATCAAAGTAACTTTTTATGAATCGGTGCATTCAAT